>CM029359.1:8156794-8207517 GCA_017140985.1 Hormaphis cornu
AATTTTTTTTTCAAAAAATTTTTTTTTCGACAAAAATTTTTTTTCAAAATTTTTTTTTCAAAAAATTTTTTTTTTCAAAAAAATTGTGCTATAAACCTTCCCGGACTTTCAACAAAGCTATTACAAAAGATTGCATGAAAATCGGTCAAGCGGTTTTCGAGATCATTGAGGACAAACATACATACATACATTCATTTTTATATATATAAGATATATATGTTAGGTCTGTGTATTGCGTATATATCCAATACGTGTGATGTATAATTTACAAAAAACAATAAATACTATCCGTTGTGCAAGATTAATAATGTAGTTTAGTATACTTATTGTGTGCTAATTCGTGACGCTTCCTACACCTCAGCCCCAAAGACAAAATTTCCGGGTGAAACAATAAAATTTATCAAAATAATCTTAACATTAATACATACAAATTTAGCATTCATAGTGTTTTACAAAATTTACTAGTGTTTACAATTTTTGGTTATGAAATCGTATGATTTATTGTATAAAATAAAATATTTGTTAGTAATATGTAAGTATAATTTTTGTATATGAAAAAAACAAAATTATTGAGATTATTGGTTAAATATTTTAGCTACTCCTGCAACATAAAACTATTCGTTAATTTTTTTTTTTTTTTTTAAATGATTTTTTTTCATTTAAACAATATTTAGTTAATTTTAATGGTTTAATTTTTTTATTAAATAATTAAAAATATTGTATAGATGACATCTATCTGTATATGCATTTACCGTTTCACCTGGGTTCATCTTAACAGAATTTATTTGCATCTGTAATGCTGAAGCAAAATATTGGGATTCGAATGCTTCTTCTAAATATTTTTTTATATAAGCCCACTTAAATAAATCTTTATATTTTATAACCTCTAGGGCTTTCCCCGATAATTTTTATAGTAATATACCTTATTAAAATTGCTACATTTATTTTATCAGTCGAATTTACTGCCAAATCATAGACATTAATAAACTGGTATATATTTTCTTCTCCAGAACAACTTGGTATGAGCTTCATTGCTTCATCTAATTTTAAAGTTACTTCCATTTTCCCTGAGGCGCTAACCATTTTATTTCTCGGTTTATTAAAAGTTAATTCTGAATGCTCAAGAGGATTTTTACTTTGAGTCTGATATTTGGGACTATACTTTTTTAAATTCTCTAATTCGTTCCCAATACTTTTTAATCTTTTATTTCGCTCATGGAATTTCTCTTTCCCTATTTTGATACGTTCTCCAAATTAAAGCACGAAATACAAAAATTGTATACGGATGATTTTAATTTATATTACAATATTCATAGGTCGGTACATGGAATAACTATCATAAATTTCCTTTATTTCAGCTTAACTATCACCGAACAGAAAAAGGATCATTCATTACCGTTAATATAATCTAATTATTAATCGGTATTGATAATTATACTCGGTACAAAATGAATGAAACAGGAATGATTATAGGAGGATATGTAAATTAGGAACATATGAATTTTCGGGGAATACACTCCTGGTTATGTAGGTACCACAGTTTAGTGTATTCTTCTATACCAAACTTCTTATCATAGAACTACCTTGACTCGGCTGATTTCTGAAGGAAACTGAATGAATGACTTCTAGTCAAACTCAGTTGATCGTCGGGCAGGCTCTCTGTACAGTTACAAGTTACAAGTAAAAATATATTTAGTTCACACTGACTTTAAATTTAAAAAAAACGGGTATGATTACATCAATACGGTATAATTACAAATCGTAATAAACATTTTCTATCAAACGTTAATTTAATATTACTGTAAAATGTATATTTTCTGAAAAATAATAAAAGAATATAAACTTTTCAAAAACTATGACTATTGTTATTGTAAATTATTTATTGAAAATGTACATATTATGTATCAATATTCAATCAACTACAGTTTAAGTCTAATACCAAATAAACACATATTAAGAATAATATTTATATATATAAGTTATAATAAGAACGCAATCTCAATATTTTTTAGCCACGCCAACGTATGATGAAAAAGACTACGAGGAATTCTTTATTGAATTACAAATATATTGTGAGTCACACAGAAAATTATGATTTTATTCAATATAGATATAGTTGAACTTCTGCCATGCTTAACATATTGTACCGTAAATGATCACTTTAATTAATAAAATTAGACAATCTTACAAATGCATTTTGTTACGTTCCGACGTTCGATCGTTACGGACGAACATGTCACCCGTAAATGAAAGTACACTAAAACCAGTGAACAATCATAAATTAGAAATGTAGAACAAGGTTAATTATTTATTTCTCAGTTGATATATACAATAATAATAATAATAAAAAATAAGCGACGGGATCAGTAAAAGTTGCGTGGGTAGTTTGACGGGGTAGCGACTTTGCTTTGGGTGGGTCATTAGTTTAGAAGTTGTAGTTTAAACGCATTATTTAATTTCTCAAAGCAATAATAAATTATTGCCTTTGAAAATACGATTCTGAGCGAGCTCAGTTGTCTAGTATACGTCGTAGTAAAAACAAATTTAACAATAAATTCTCTTGTCAAATCTTTATAAACCCTTTTTTGGTACTGTATAATAGTTTCAGCTTAGTCCAATCTTTAATTCGTTATGATCAAAAACATCTAAATCGATGTGAAAAAAACACGTTTCCCGTTGTTATTTGTTTCCCCCAAGTTCCATTACTCCCTTAAAAATGATTAAAATAGTTTGAAAATCAAGCAGTTAACTCGTTAAACACTTTTTAATGTCACATATAAATTTTAAGTCAAACGAAGCACTTTTGGGAACTTGACAGTTTTTGTTTTTTCCTCAGAACCAAAAAATTATCAACGTTTCAAATAAAGTACCATCACGGATCAACTATCTATCTTTTGAGGAATTGTACGTTAAAATTGGAGCATTTTTTTTACTAGAAAAAGTGATCACAAAAATAAAAAAAAAACCTAACCCTAGTCTCCCTTTACTGACTTTTCCGTAACGAATTGTCATCCTAAACAAAGCTGTATGCAAAATTTCAGCTCGATAGGCCAAATGGAATGTAGGTTAAAAGTTAATTACAAGATTTGAAAATAAAAAAAACTTTTTTCCGGGAGTGGGATTTGAACCAACGTGGCACCCAGTCGACGGACAATATATACGTATAATGTCGCGCACCATTTTTCTTGTACGCTCTTGAAAACTTCTGGGCCGATTTCTTTGAAATTTTTGTATAATTGTAGCAATTTTTGTTTTACATAACAAAATATTAAATTTGTAATTCTTAAAGAATAAAATTGTGTAAATTACAATTTTTTTTCAAAAAGTAATTCAGAAAAATTACAAATTTCGGCCAATTTTCAGAATTAAAACGACTATAAAAAAAAATTGTGATAAAAAATTTTTAAAATTTTTTAGTTACTAAGTAATCTATGTCGTTAACATTTTCTTAAATTTTCGAAACTTTTTCTGGAAACTTTAAGTTTTTATTGAAATTAAATGACAATAAAATTGGAAATTTTTGAAAATTTAAAAGTTCTATATTTAGCTCAAAAATTTGTGAAATATTTTGAAATTTGCCTCACCCCTGTATATTATTAATGTTAACATTGTGAGAAAATATCAAGTCTTTCTAATCATTATTTTGGGAGTAATGACCAATTAACAAAATTGATTTTGTCAAAAATGTGTTTTCTGTAATATTTTCCGTTTTTTCTTAATTTATTTTTTTTGTTTTTCCTGAAAAACTCATTTGAAATTGATAATTTCGAAAAAACACAATCAATAATGCACCAATGATATTACATTCTCTACCGAAAAGATGTACTATTGTTGAAGATCGGAGCAATTTCCTTGGAGCTACACGTACCACAGACACAAAAATAAAAAAATAAAAAAAACACACATCTTTGTAAAATCAATAGCTTCCTCGCTTCAGTCAGAATCTAAAATTCAATGTTTATAACAAAATAATGTAAATATATGTATAGGAATGTAAAAACATGAAATTTAATGTTATTATACCAGTCCATTGACCAAACTTAATGAAACTCTGATACATAAAAGTATAAATTTATAATATTTATCAGTACCCAAAGTTTTAAATAATGATTTTCAAGTTAATTTGTTTGCATTAAAATGAACAAATTTAAACATTATGACAAATTAATTGTTTGGTGAAACAGTGTACACGTTTAATAGAGATGTGTAAAATCATACTATACCAATAATTTAAAGTCAACAAGTAGTCTTATAATACACCCTAAACTCCTGATAATTATATTTTACATATATAGGTCATTATACACACAGGAGCTGGGAGGAATATAGTAAGAATAAACCGCACAAATTAGTAAAATTTACAATTAAATAATGTACTAATTGAACCAATATAATATTTTGAATTTGAACTCAACATTAGTTATTTATTTAAGGACTACCTAATACCTAGGTGCATTTATTATATTTTATTTTATTAAAAAATAATTTTTACTGCAATCTAATCAACTTGAGTTATTGTCTATTTCATTTTTTATGTTATTATAAACTACAGAAGTTCATCATCAACTTTTATATAATATTATTACAGAAAGAGGATTTATTTTTTTGGCAAAACCTTTTCCCTTCCACAAATTTTAAATAAATTTTCGATCACTGTTTCTTTTGAATGGAACGAAAAGTTTATAATGAATTTTCGTGAGTATATTCTAAAGCGATCGCAGCGTGCACAGTTAAAACTCAAAAATTTTAAGTTGATATTTGCTTTTGTTAAAAAGTTATTGCAGCTTATATGAGCGGACTAATTAATATTACATAAACATTTGAATGTCTTACCTTTGTACAGGATTAAAATGCAACTGTAGTAGAATAATCGAAGAACGGCTCTTGTACGGCTAAGATAAATTTTAGAGGTTCCGTGCTACAATAAATTTAGTTATTTAATCATTGTAAAGATTGAATAGCAATTGAATTTTGATTTAAAAACACGGTTAACTGCGAATTTAGAGGTATACTTACGACCATTTGGACAGGCCTTGGTCGCTTAGGTTACATCCATTTATCCTTATGCTTGACAGTTGACAGAATCGCTTTGAATTTCTTTAATCTAAAGAGATTTGGGGATCTCCAGTGCTTTTGGAGTTAGATGATAGCAGTTTTAGTTAACAATACTATTTAAAAATTTGGTCAACGGTTTTCGTTACCCGCACATTTACTATATCCTAAACAGCGTCTCGTGTGAATGAAATTTTCAGCGATTCTAGAGTTGGATGTTTGTGGTTTTGGTTACCCCTAAATATTAAAAGTTTCAAACAAAATAAAACATTAATATTTTTTTTTTACGTTAAGCTTCAAAATACATGGGTTTTTTATCATTATATTTAGTGTATAGTTTCAATTTGGAAAAAATTCTAATTATTAAAAAATTGTGCAGATCTCATCAATGAGAATTTTCATTTCATTTACATCATTAACATAATAATTAATAACTTAGAAATCAAATATCGTTAGTTTAATGTTTAATAATGTGAGTTTAAGTGAGTTCTATGAAGTATATGAAGTATGTACAGCGTAGTATTCGTTCGTTAAAACATCTATAAGAACTTAAAATAATATTTTAATGACTTTCAAATGTGAAATAGGTATTCCTGAAAATTGTTAGAATCGATTTAATATTGAATCAGGGAAAATAGTAAATATTGAAGGCTCGGATATACTAACCAAAAAATAATATTTATTTATACATATAAAACGGGACTGGCTCAATTTTAAATATTTTAGTTTTATAGTACAACTATAAAATTAGTTTGTGTACAAAAGAATACATATTAAAAAAAGAAATAAAACATTACAAAAAAATTACATAACAGATAATTTTTGAATAGTATTTAATAAATATACACAACACATATGAAATAAATGAAAAAAGATGAATCCTCATTGGCCAATTACATCATTCAAAAAAGTGGACGGTTACTCATGAAATTTGTGGGACAAAAAAGAATAGAGAACTGAAATTATGAGTGGAAGTTGAAAACAAGGATTCAAATGTTAACAGCGTGCAGAAATTCAGGAGTATCAAGACTCCCATCAATTAATTTACTTAAAAAACTTAAATGTGCTCCCTTCCTTCTATTAATTATCGTTGACAGATTGAGCTTCAAATGCACCAGCAAATAATCATGCAATGGACCAGGATCAACCCCCAGGATAAAAACTTCATATTTTAAGAATTTACGTTACACTCGCTCAACTTTACATTGGCTACTAAAAGTACTAGGGCTCCATACTACTACGCAATACTCTAAGTGAGAACATAAGAATGAGAAATAAAGAGTCTTAAGAGAGTTTGAAAGTTTGAAATTAGAAGAAATTATTTTAATAAAACCAAGGATTTTTAGGGCTTTACATAGTCACTCTTTGAATATGTGAATGAAAACATATATGACGGTCAAACGTTATACTCAAATCCACTATACTCTCACCAGAATTTTGCAAACTCATACCTATGACAGAATACGTAAAATCAACAGATTTATAATAACGAGTAAATGTCATGACGTGACATTTTGTAATGTTAAGTTCCAGTCCAATACCAATAGACAAACACACCATAGATTCAAGATGTTTTAGAAGTAGAATGCAATCTCGAATAGAGTCACTTTGAGAAACAATTTAATATCGTCAGCCAATAACAAAAAACGACAATGCTTCAACAATTTATATATACTGTTAACATACAATGCAGCAAATAGTATCGGTGACACGTGCCCCCATGTGGTATGCCAGAAGTTATATCAACTAAGTTAGAGCACATTTCATTGATTTTAACACATTTTTTCCTGTTTAAAAGATATGAAGTAAGCCAGGGCAGTAAAATTTCACTAAAACCAGAAAAGATCAAAACTTTTAATAGAGGGTTATGATTACCATGATCAAAAGCTTTTGAAAAATTGGTGTAAATAACATCGACTTGAGAAAGTTTACTAAGCATCCATAATATATTTGGTGAATGTTACATTACATGTAATAATTGACCATCTTGGTTGAAATCAATGTTGATCAAGTACTAATAACTGACCTCAGGACAGATCTATACACTAACGACTCAAACATTTTTTCCATGTGACATAAAATTGAGAAGGGCCGGTTTTTATTATTATTATTATTGTATGGCATGATAGGACGGTAGTTGGTAACATCAGTCAAGTCACCAAATTTAAATATAGAATTTACTGGTCTTACTTTCCAGACACCAAGAAAAATTTCTTCAGTCCTACACTTCCATAAAACAATCCAAAACAGGTTAACATAATGACGATCTTGTTATTTATAGAAAATATCCTGAAAAGCCATCGGAACCAACTGATTTTTCAATTAACGTTTTGCTAAACTCATCTTTACTTTGTCAAGGCTGATATGAACAACAGAAGGCAAATCAAAGTGAAGCTCACGATTAATGACAAAAACACTATTAGAAATTGGAGTGGACGTGGAGAAAATACACTTAATTTTTATAGAAAAAAGTTCACACGTATTGCATTTTTTTTTACTAGTGGCATTTTAACAGACTCAGGAAGAGAATTACCACATTTACTTTTTTGCACAATGTCCCAAAAGGATTTAGGGTTAGCTAGTATGGAAGATTCTGTGCGCTCGATAAAACTATTGTAACACTTCTTAGATTCAAACTTGCACTACGCACATAATAATGACAAGTGATAATACAAGATAGTTACGATATATAGTTACGAGATCTCGGAGACGAGCGATAAATATCATTCGTCTTTCTTTTACGTATAACAAGGCTTTTTAACTCCTTCAATTATACTGGAAAATAAGACTTTTTAAAATTAACTATCGACATAAAACTAAGAACGCAAAAATGTAGGGCATCATTCAAAATTGAAACTGCTTTGTTTGAATTAAGCGAAGAAAAATTATCTCTCCAGTCAACATTTAACAAACAATTACTAATATTAAAATAATCAGCTTTAGATAAATCGTATAACAAATGCGGGGAACCCAACAACGGCAAAGACGGTACACCATAAATAACTATAACAATATAGAGCCGGATGATAACGAAACTTAGGAACAAGATATTCATTAGATCTCTTTATCTCAAGAAATGACAAAACGAAGTCAAAAATAAAATCATAATTGCTCAACACATGTTTAAGTTGAAAAAAATTATGGAAAGCAATGCTTTTAGGAATATATTCAACTCGACTATCAGTGGGAACGGAATAGTTAAGTATATGCTCATAATTTCTCCACGTAACTTCCGAAAGAATGAAGACACCACAAATAACAAATACATCATTTTTTTAGAGCACTGATAATCTTCCAAGTTCAGCAGAAAATAAATCATAGGGAATTACAGGAGAATTAGGAGGAAAACATACACAACACAAGATAAAAGTTGTTCCGTAAAAACCGCACAAAGAGCTGTTCAATATTAGGAATAGTAACTGGTACTATGAAGGAAGAAACATCTTTTCGAATGGCAACTAGGACACCACCACCCATAATAATATGATGATTCTCGAATACATATGAATGTGTTAACCAATTCATAACTCATAAGACTGTGATGTAAAGTTATGTTTTTTGTATATTTGATTGATATTAAAATGTTTTAAATTTGTAGAATTGGATCATTATACCAATTTTTTTGAAAAAATCAAGACCCAATTCACTCAATGCTTAGGTAAATTTTTTTTGTAAATATTTTTACAAAAATAGAGTCGTAGATTTGCGCTGATGATGACAACATGGTTGTCGAAATACGTATACGCAAATAAACAAGTGTATTATTTCGTGATTCGGGTATATTATTTTTAATATAGGTATAACCATTGAAATATATAGTACATAATATTACGATGGCCCAGGTTTTACACCCCACGGATTTATTATATTAATTAATGGCGTGTTGGCCAAATAATTCCAACAGGTCATAAATATACAATAATTGTAATAATCATAATTTGGGAGCAACCTATTTGTTAATTCTACTACGAAGTGTAAAATCTATTAAATGACGAATCTAAACCATGGTACTATATTTAATAATACATAATATCAACTTTAAATTAAATGTTTTAGCGATTTTGAAATTTTTCTCAAGCAATTAACCTCTTTATTATATATTATAATTTACGGAACGGAATCAATTGCTGAAGAATGTATGTCTACTGAAGAAAATTTTTTTTATGCTCCTTATTAAAGTTATCATAATTTTGTCTTAGTATATATTTTAATCAGTAAAATAATACGACATTAAATATTATTTTGAGAATGATAATTTTTCTCAATTAGATGATATAAGGGACCCAACAAAAGTTGGTAAGTAAACAAAATTTTTTGATTATTTTGTCAATTTCGGTTTGGGAAATAAATGTTTACACTATAGTTTAAAATAGTTGATTCTTCGAAAAATTTAAATTTTAAATAAAATTGTTTTTTGAAACACTTAATACCTCACTGTCTGTCTACTTGGCTCATAACCTGTTGAGTGGAATATATTCGTAAATTAGAACAAACTAGACGTTGAAGTATCCAAATGTATTGAATCTAATAAACAGTTAAATATTTTATAAACGAACGTATATACAGAGAACGGTTACGGGTCGCGTAACTTGACTGTCTATCTAAAATATTATAATCGTACATATCTGAGTCCATACTTCATACTGTCACACCCGCACTTTTCATGGTAGTAGATGAATTCGTAGCATAGTGTTCACAAAGACAAAAATCGGTTATATTTTCGACTACTGAGGCAGAATACATAGCATAGTACTGAGCCAATTTATAACGGAGCTGTCTTGATTTACGCTATTTATCAGTGATCTTCATAAGTCACAGGGAAATACAAATGTTTTGAATACAGACAACCAAAGTGCCATAATATTGATGAAAAATCTAGAATTCCATAAGTGAACCAAACACATCAATGTTCACTATCACTATATTTGTGAAAAATTCAATAAAGGTATGTTTTCTCTGGATTATGTGCCAAGCAAGGAGCAGTTAGCTGACTATTTGAATAAGGCAAAAATACAAACAAGATTCTAGGAATCCAGGGAGATGTTAGGTATGATTGGATGTATAAATTTGTGAGGGTAGAGGGTTAAGTTACGGGCAAAACAGCATTCACACAGGAACAAATAAAAAAAATTATTTGCAAATAATATGATATTGTAATTGTAATTTTTTTTATTTTCTATAAAATTTCTAAAATTCACTAGTTCTTGTATAACAATCTAGTAAATAATAATTATGTAAATACATATGTATCTGTAATCATATTTCATAAAATATGTACCTACCACTCAACTTATCTTGTAAATACATACTTTAGTATACAAAATACTATAGACTCATTGTATATGTTATAGTCTTTAATTTTAGTCCTTTATCATATTTTGGTTGTATGTTCCAAGGCGTATGAGTTATAAGTGAAAAATGCGTAACCCCCACCCCCCCTCCACTCATAACAAGGGATAAGCATGAAGCGCAGGCGTTAGGACTTTAAGTACCTATGACTATTAGAAAGCATATAGCATGTGTATGCCAATATTCAGCTTTCATTGAATTTTTAAGTCGATTTTATTATATTATTATTTATAAATATATACAGTAGAGCCTCGATAGTCCGGAACCCCGATAATCCGGTAAAAATCCGGTAAGTCCGGACGGCAGAATTCCATTTCTTCGTAAATACATTTTGTAGTTTGTTCGGAATTCCCGGAACCCAATTATGTAATCTATAAAATATTGCTATCGCCTAGTAAAGACTGTCAGAAATAAATCAATCGTCAGTTGGTTCTTGTTGGTTACAATGGTTCTTCGTGAACATGTAACTTTAACTTATGATCAAATAGTTGAAATAATTAAGTTAATAGAAAATGGTCAGAACTATGGTGTGATTGCTGAGAAGTACGGAATAGGTCGGTTCGACTTTTGGTGACATAAAGAAAAATAAAGAGAAAATAATAGTTTGTCAGCACAACTAAACGTGGTCCAGGCACACGTAAAACTTGCACATTATATTATATTATATTATGTTCGAAATTGGTTCTTATTTTCAACTGTACTAGAATGTTTTGCCACCAGAGATAACAACAACTTTACAAGTGACATCTTATGGTAATTAATGTTGAAGAAAAAATGGAACATAGTGTGAAAAAAATGGTTTTAATTTTTCTAACTAGCCATTTTGGTGTATAACTAAAAATTTTCAATAAAAAAAAAATAAATCGGTTTTTTTTTCTTCAAAAAACTTTATTTAAAGTGACCTCGTGAACACTTCAGTAATAAAGCTAATATATTATTATAGCAAATGTACAGGTCTTTTATTTTGATTCTTACACTTTTTTTACGTATGATCAATGGATAGCGAGTAAGAAGAAAAATTGTGTAAGGGTAGGCCAGCCGGAGAGATTTTACGCGATTCACAAATTTTTGCGCGTCCCGTTTTCCCGATTCGACAGGATAAAAAGTTTGAATTGGTTAGTACGCTATTTCGGCGTCAAGCTGTTTCACCCGGAAACGCGATAACGCAATTAATAACGTCAAAATCAGTTAATTTTGCTATCCGAAAAAATTGACTGTGGAAAACTAATTTTGGTCGCCAAGATTTCAGTCAGTTCCCAGTCTTGGCAGATTTGCACAAAAACAGTGAAATATCTTTCGACAACATACAAGTTTACTGTCAACATCTCGAGTCTTTACACATGAACGTATCAGAACATTTTAAGAATATTATGTCGTTGGAAGTTCCTCAATGGGTCATGAATCCTTTTATAAATATTGTGACAGCAGAGGTACAAATTCAAGAAAAACTAATCGAACTTTCAACTGATGAAAAATTGAAAGCCAGTTTCAAGGATGGTGATAGGCTCACGGAATTTTGTCTTCAAACTAACCTAATTCATCATTATACTGGACTGTGGACTCTCGTTAGAAAATTTTTAATAGACTTTCCTTCCTCATACCTCGTTGAGCGGGGTTCAGAACTGTAACAGATTTAATTACAAAGAAGAGGAATCGACTTGATATTGTGAAAAGAGACGACATGGGACTTATGTTAACAAATATCGGACCCAATGTTAAAATACTTGTTAAAACCACCAAGTTCAATCATCTCACTAAAGTTAATTTTTAATACAACAATCAAAAATCATGTCTACAAAAATAAATAGGCCTAGCAATATTTTTTCAATTTTAAAATATTAAAAAAATAAATATAAAATATTTTTTTAACGTGGGAGCACATTAAACAAGTATAAATTTTGAAAATATAACTCGAGACTTATATTACAGCGAGAGCCCAGCAAAGCGTACAATTAAGTTCGAAAATACCTATATATTTAAAATTGTGAATTTAGAAGCGCTCATAGCGCGAGAGCCGAACGAACGGTGTTTTTTTTAATATGAGAGCAGATTAAACAAACATATTTTTTGAAAAGTCCAGATAATGAAACCTGGATAGCAGTGAACCCCAACTTTGCCGAAGTTGGAACCATAATGGATATTACAATTTTATTATATTTGGGAATCATGTACACTCGCAATGTGACCATTTTAAATGAAACAATCTTTTTTAGTGTGATAAGCCAAAGCAGTGATATATAAAAGTTAGCAAATTTGATTTTATTCTTTTTTATTTTATACCTACCAAAAAGTATACGTGTATAGCCGTTCTGATTAGGTTAGTATAGGAAAATACATTTGTTTAAAAGTAATAAAACTATCTTGCTTTGTAATAATGTCTAATCGCCATAGACTAACAAAAAATAAGTGTATGGAATAAAGATATGAATTTATGTAAGTAAAGCTATTTTATTATTATTATAATTATTGTATACAGGTAATAAAAATGTTAATTACATCATAAAATATTTAAGTAAGTCAAAATAAACTGTATTAATATGTATGTTAATTGCAATTTACTTCAAAATAAGTAAATTTATTTGAGAACAACTGAAAAATAAAGAGTTTTGTTTTTCAATTAAGTTATAATTATAATAGCAATGGTAGGGACAAATTATTCAAATGTAAATGAAACAACATATAAAATGTTTCGAGTAGGAAAAGTTGAATTTTATATAAATATTATAATAAAATATTTTAAAAACAAAAAGAAAATTTACGAAGAACATAATTTTAATTAATTATTTATAAAAATTGTTTTGTTGGATCTTTTACAAATTGGCTTTATTTGTATTTTATTATATTTAAGTCAAACGAATTCTTAAACAATGCGTTGTATATAAATTTGACTGGTATAAGAAAAAATATAATAATTTTTAATTTTTGTATAGTTCAAATAAAATTTTAACTATAAAATTTAAAATAATATAAAAAAAATTTCTATGTTGAAAACGAATTACTTAGGCGATTTAATATGTTTTGACTATAGGTTATGTTGCATATTAATTAAGCATTTAATTAAGCATTTATCATTATGTATACAATATTATTAAGATATCAAATATCAATCGGTGGGGACTGTCTACCGGTCGGTGTCGTGCATGTAAATTTATATTATTGTCATTACGATTTCAACTGTCATAAATAAAACACATAACGTAATCACGTTCGAGTTATTATTCATATTAATACGACTCAACAGGTTATAATATATTGTATAAAGGTAGAATAGCTATTGTCTTAGGATAATTTCATATCAAAGATTTAAACAAAAAATTTAATTATTGAATTCATCATTGTATTAGATTTTAGATTTTCGTAATTATGCGTTAAATTTGGAGATAAGATAGACCACATTTTTTTTTTTTTCTGGTATTAGTTAAATAATTTAGATTTTCAAATACTGAATATTGGATGTCACTATTTTCAATTAATAAACATTGTATGGCATGATAAGAAATTAATACATTGTTTGCAAAACTTCGGGAAAAGAATTTTTTGTAAAGAAAAATTGGGTTTCAAATATATTCTTCATGTTTTAGATTTAAAGACCTATTGTGTAGAATTGAACACAATATTTCAGTAAATGAACATTTTATTTGAGAGGAAATTTACATTTGATTCTTCACAATGTTGCCGTAAGAATAAACATAACATTTTTGAATTATTAAGGGTCTTCAGAAATGACTGCAAAGTGGCATAATAAATGGAGTAAGAATATTTTAAATAGTTTATGAATATTGTGAGATTTTAGTTTGTATGTCAAATGTACATTGTTTAATGTAAATTATAAATAAATGGTAGTATTTTAATTTAGATTAAATTATATGGTGTGTACCAAAATATTTAGTTATTAGGCTGAATGTTAAAATATTTAAAAGCATTAACGAATATTTTTTATTTTACTTGCAATATTGTTGGTATATCTGATTATTATTTTTGTCTATTATTACTTTCATTGCTTGGTAAAGCTTAAAAAGGACTATAAATCATTAACTTAAATTTACTCTTTTAATTTTTTTAGATAAAAAAACAATGTCAAAACTCAAACTAGGTACCTTCACAGGTTTAACAGATCAATAAAAATGTTTGAATAGGGGTTAAAAATTATACCAAGTCATTTCCCCAATTTTCAAAATTTTTAAACGACTAGGGTGTTTTCAAATACAGTACGTACCCATTTTGATAAATGATCTAGAAAAGTCCATTTCAATCATGAATAAACATTTTATGTGTTACATTTAATAATTAACCCAAATATTTGTTAGGACAAAGAGATTATTAGGAAACTCAGGATTGGGAATGATTTTAAAAGAAATAAATTCCACTGATGATGTTAGTTTTGGCAAAAATAGATCAATTGTATAACGTTTAAAAAAGATTAAAATGGCTTTGGTGATTGTAATGGGTATATAAATGGTATAAGATTATTTTTGAATATATAAGACAGAAAGGTATAATGCTTTGTAGTGAATTTGTATTGAAATGTAGTTTGCGATGATTCAGTAATTATAAATATAACTATATAATAACTATAGTAATCAATGATTAAAATTAAATTTTTTTATCATATTCATATTTTGCAAATGTTTTCATTTATTAAAATAGAAGATTAATACATTTAATAATTTTTACTCAATTTTTTTAAGTGAAGAAAAGAAAACCCAAATATGAATATTATAGAAGTTGTTTTAGTAAGTTCATATATAAAATCATTTTACAATAAAAATAATATCAACAGACAGAAAGTTTTGAATTTGTAAATTCATTGAAAATTTGTTTGTATTTTTAACACAATTAATTGTTATAAATGGTATAAATCATTTTTAGGTAACTTTTATTGTAACATTTTTCGTTTTGTGACAGACTTATTTGAAGGTAATATTTTTAAAAACGTTTTATGATATGATGACTAGGTTATGTAATATAAATCACATAAAGAAAGGTGTTTATTATAGTAACTTAAAAGGGAAAGAAAAAAAGAATAGAAGGAAAGAAGGAGAGTTAAATTAAGAAAGCAGTAATCGCGCGAGAATCTGGCGTAGCGATTACGCTTTGAAGTAGATCACTTTGTATTTCATTGTCGTCAGACTATTAATTAAAACGACCTATTATTAAAGCATAACATATACTATCAATTTTACTATTAAACTTTTGTTTCATGTAAACTTTTAAAAAATCAATTTAAAATTATAAGTATAATAAATAATAAATATTAAATATCAATATGTTGTAAAAATTACGTAGGTCCCTCTAAAGAGAAATGAGAAAATTTTTTTATATTAATAAGATAAAATTTAAAAATTTAAATATTTTGGGTCTTTGCGAGTATTTGATTCGAGTAGACACACTTTCTATAAAATGTATGGGTACCCCAGAACAAAAATGGAAAATTTTGTTATATTTTGTTGCCGTGTGTTGTTGTGTTTCAACAGAAACAAAGTTGAATGAGAATTTCAAGTTTTGCTAACCCAGTAAAACCCCCTAAGGAAATCAATTATTGGAAAATCCGTTCTTAGTTGGTCCAAACATCTTAATCAAAACAACTGACCAAGTCATAGGTGAAGAGGTTCCCAATCTGAAAAACGAGGGTGTATACGTATATGTCAACTTTGCCCATTTTAAGGTAATTTGGGTAAAATATATATATTATGATTATACATATTTGTCGAATATATTTTCATAGCAGTTTTCAAGGAAATCAGTCAAGTTATATAGACAATGCATGTATATTTTAACTTGTACCATAGGTATATATATATATATATATATATATATTGACATAAGATGGCTTTTATAAAAAACGTATTTTAATCATCAAACATAACAACCAAATATAATTGAAATAAATAATAGTAAAAATATTTTAGATGATGTATAAATTAATTTACATATTTTAAGGAAATGAAGTTATGACTAGTTGTGAACCAGGTAAAAAAGTATTTTTGTAATATATAATAGCAACAACATTGTTCATTTTCGATTGAATATGACTTTTTTAACATATTATAAAATAAAAAATATTTTTGCAGTTTCTATTTTGGCAGATGAAGATATATTATTAATGAAGTTAGCTCTAGGTATGTTGATAAATACATTAAAAATATTCCTCAGTAAAAAAACGTATTAAGAAATAAATATTATGTAAACTTTGTATTTTACATGGTTCATGTTTGATGTTATTTATATATTGTTAGTAGTATTAAATAGTCAATGTTTTGTGTGCAAAAATTCAACCAAGTTATTTTGTTTAACGTCAATCTCTGCAAAATTGTAATGAAATTCATACTAAGTGGCCTTATTGGGAAATCCAACGCTCAATATGAGCAACCCGTTTCAACCGAATTCTGCTTCGTTATAATTGCCCATCTTACACTTGTTAAAGTTGTTTATTTTACAATAATTTATCTGCTTACACATTATATTTTTATTATTTTATTTAGGTAATATATAATGGAATTTTTTGTGCTTAAAAATATAGAAGTATCATAATTGCAACACAACGATAAGTTTTTTTTTTAACAATAAAAATACTTTTATAGAGATTTCTGTTGTTAAGCCGCACGTTTTTTTACATAAACGTACCAATATAACGCAAATTACTTTTATAAAATTGAATTTAAAAAAAAAAAAAATTTTTTTCTTTATTAATATATACACAATCTATGCACATCGGCACAATAAGAGTATGAACTAGTGACAAGAAACAATAAAATTTTGAATGAAGAAGCCACCCACCGGTGACACTTATATCTTTTAATTAATTTAATTTTAATTTTATTCTTAATTTTTTTTTTTATGTGTTAAGGATTAAGAAGTTCTCTGCACCATTTTCGTTTAAGGCGACGAGGAGGGTTGCCAGAAAGGGTTAATGAAGCTAGGTTTTTTATAAGCTCGTTTGGATGAGAGTTAAGGCGTGGTTGGAATCGTTTATAATAATTTTTTGCCTCTTCCTGAATTGTTTTCATGTGTAGGTCTTTATGCATGGAGTGATTTGAAACATATGGTGGGGAATTGGTAATTTTTCTTAATATTTTATTTTGAAACTGTTGAATTTTATTTAGATTAGAAATTTTTGCGTTGCTCCACGGCTGTAAGCCGTACGTCCAAATTGGCTTTAGAAGAGATATATAAAGGAGAAGTTTAATATTTAGTTTTGAGAGTTTGTTGTTGACGATTAGGGTTTTGAGCATTTGTATGCGGGAGTTTTATTGTGATGTTTTGGATTTGATGTGGTGAGCCCAGGTAAGACGGCGATCAAGATTTAGATATTATTATATTATATATATTATATAGATATTTAACGTTCGGGGATGAGGGGATCTGAGTACCAAGAAGTGATACTTATGGACATGTTGCTAATTTAAAAGTAAATGTAGTATGTACTGATTTGGGCTGGTTTATAAAAAAAGAATAATGATAAAAAACTTAACACGTTAGAATAAGAAAAATCCTGGTTTCACTATCATCTTCGGGGCATAAAAACACGTCTATTTATAGGTTAAAATAATTTGAAATTTACAGTGTAAAACGAAATTATTTTACAAGTACACGTCATTTCGGCGAGCCCGGCCGATTAACGATGAGACGTCCCATTTACCAGTGGTCGGGCGTCTAGTGACATACCCCATTCAATAGATACGAGGGTAGACAACCTAGAGCCAAAATCAACGTACTGTTCTCATTTGGGAACTTTTAGGATTTTTGTTTTTCAACCGTCATTGGAGGTGCTTGACTTTAAAGCCAAATGACTGTTAGTTTATAAAGCAATGAACAATTAAATGTATTATATGATAATAGGGATAGCCTACAGTTATACGGATACCTTTAAGTAACTCAACAAAAACAAACAAACACCACAGATTTCTAATGAGATAAATTAAATTATTGTTTTTGCAACTTTACAAATACGGAGAGAAAAGTTGGGATTGGCATAAGAACACTAATTACACAACACAAACAGATTTTTAGGTATACCATTTTATCGTTACATGATCATTAGCGTACACAATTTAAAATAAAATGAATTATAATCCAGCAATGAAATAAATCAAAGGACAGAAATAAATCAAATAAAAAAAAAAACATAAATTTAAAAAACTATAAGTGAGTCTTACGAGAGATGTACCAGCCAAGGTATGCGACCAGCGGGCGTAAATCGTCAATAATTGCGAAGACACCGAAAAAACGAGTGAGCGCACCTTGGCTGAAATTTGTATGGTAATTTTAAATTGCTGTTGATATCGGAGTGGTGGTGGTCTGCACTGTCATCGTCAAGCAATACGGGTGGAAAGGAGGTAGTGTACGTATACCACCTCGTGTAATATGAATATGCAGTAAACTATTATTAGGATTATAATAATTATTATTTTATACTGTTATTATCCGCCGGGACAATAGTGATGGGTGCGGACGTTACAACGACATGCGCCTTTTTTTAATTATAAACTATTACCTCATTGAACAATTTGAGTCGTCATTTTTCTTACAATTGAACAATAATTGTTAAAATTTAAAAAAATAATTGTTTGTGTTTTGTGTTCTACAACTTGTTTGAATGACGTATGAATTAGGTATTATCTTACCTAACTACTTAATCGACTATAAGAAATAGCTGTTACCCAATGTCAGATAATGGTATACTCCATCAATGAATACACTTGACCAAACAATTTACTATTTTTCATAATTTACAATAATATATAGTGGTACCACCGAAATTAAACTTAAACTGTCAGACAAACGCTCAATCTACACAGCCGAAGCCTTAGCTATACTAAAAGCAGTCAAATACTTCAAATACTTTATACAATTTGTAGACGACGTACGTTGTATTATACTTAGTGATTCACTAAGCGCAATAACAAATATCAAAAACACAGCTAATCCTTCTGACATAGCAAGAAATATCCAAAACTCCTGCTACATCGCACGAACCGCTGGCAAATACCTTGCCTTTATATGGATTCCCGGATATAGCAATATATCTGGCAATGAAAAAGCCGACACTGCCGCTAAACTTGCCCACAGCTCAACTAAAGCCATTTCTATTTCAGGATTCTCTTACACTAACGCAAAAAAATTCATAAAAAACCAGATAACAATATTTTGGAATCAACACTGGTCAAAACAGACAATGAAACTAACAAAATTAAAAAGTCAATACTCCCGTGGCCTCTACCTCCTGCACTCTCCAGAAAAAAAGAAACAATCATAAATCGACTCAGAATAGGCCACACTTCACTTTCACATCGCTACCTGATGACAAGAGATGCTCCACCCACATGCCCTACCTGCGGCTTTCAATTTAACAATAAAACACATATTAACAGAATGCAGAAACTATCAAAAACATGATCAGGAAACCCTCGGCTCTACACATCTTTTTGACATTCTCAGTCCTGATCCTACAGCAATCGTTAATGTACTTAACTTTCTAAAAAATGCTATCTGTACAATGTAATATAGATTAAAATGTTATTATGTATTAAATTTTGTAATTTAAAACTACTAAATTTAAGTACCGACATGTATAAAATAATTTAATTCAATTTAAAAATGTAAAAATGTTACTGTCAGGCTAATGGCCATCGCTGCCGAGGCTTTTTTTAAATAAAAAAAAAATATAAATATGTATAGATTTAATAGTAAAAAACAAAAAAACATTCTTTGCATATCTCATCAATTTAATAATTAAAGCAGGTAACATAAAATATTTAATTTTAAATTTGATAAGGTAGCGATATATTTGTATTACGAGCAACAATAATACGCATTTAAAAAATAGCCCATTGTATTCCAAAATTATTTAATTTACTAAATAATTACTATTTTCAGATGAATATGCGACAAGAAATGACATAACGAATGCAATATCAAGTAATATTTTTTTTTTTTAAATCAATTTGTGTTTTTTTTTTCATCTTATATGTATTTTTAACTTAGTTCCTTTTTATATTACTTTAATTGAAATCACTTTTTGTACGTACAATATACTTATAGGTTGTATATAAGTATAGGTTGTATGTTCGTGTAGGTATACTGTATACACGTGTCTTTCATGCAACAGTGTAGCCAGATAACCAATAAAAAAATGTAGTTCTTACAACTGATCTTATAAATCGATTAGGAGCTATACTCTGTTCCAAAAGAGAACGGTCACTTTTGCGCATGCAACTTGCAGCGCAGAGGCCAAATTTCTCCCACCTTGCTAGCCGACGTTTTACGAAGACGTTGATGGGAGATGCGCAGCGACCGACGAAAACCGGTCGGCTGAAATGTTCGTTCTCTTTTGGAATAGAGTAGACAAGTTTTAACTTTATTATGCTACTTATGCGCACGTGCATAAATTTAAAAATGAGATATATAAGATCCTAGAACCACTAGTAAAGTGGTAGAATGTTCAAGAACATTTTAAAAAGTTATACATAATTTGGAAATTTCTGACACGCGGAAAATAAATAAAACAAAAGAAGAAATTTAGTTTTCAGCTAACCAAGCTTACTCATTTCAATAAAAATTAAAAGAAATCGTATAAAAAATTCGAAATCATCCTATAGGTCTTGTGGGTAGTTTGACGCTCGATGATACTATTTCGGATAGATAAATTGAAAATTTAATTTAAATTGCGTATAAAATTTATAATTTAAAGCAGCGGTTCCCAACCCATGAGCCGCGGCCCAATCGTGGGCCGCGAGTAGCATGGTACTGGGCCGTGAACTATATTTTGTTAGGTTAGGTTAGGTAAGGTTAGGGTATACGCATACATATATAGGTGTGCTATTAATGGGCTTCAAAGATTTTTTTACAAAATTAGTGGTCCGCTCAACTAAAAAGGTTAGAAACTGCTGATTTAGAGTGAGCTCTGTTTACCTAAAAAATTGGGTTTTAAGAATAAGATTTATAATTAACGAGTTTTACTAGGTGCTTTAATTAAAAAGTGTGAAAACATTTTGAAATTGTTATAATTGTTTGAAATCTAATTATTTTATCATCATGAAAAATTATTTTAAAACATATTAACTTAATATTTAGAGTATATAAGTAAGTATAAACGTACTCGTATATTCCTTGGTTAAAGATTCAGTTAAAATTGTAACTAAATTAAAAAGTGAGATACACATGTATAATTCTGTTTTAAAATACCTAACTAACGTAAAGATATGTACTAGGATTTGTACTTAAAGTATTTTAATGACAGTAGACGCATAAAACTGCAAGCATAAGTTTGATTCATAGTAGGTATTCTAAATAGTGATGTCAGCGCGCATAACGACACAGGGTTGAAGATAATATGTGGAAAATATAGCAACAGTTTCATTCAAATAACACAACAAAAATATTACATATTGTCCGTTTTACTCAACATAAAATAGAAAATGTGAGTAAATTCTTTTTTTACGCACATCTACTCGGAATCACTTAGATAATGTTATAAAAAACAGTATTTTTACGTTAGCAAAGTACCTACCCAAAAAGGCAGAACATAAAAAAATTTCTTGCATATTAATGTATATACCTAATCTATATTTATATTTATTTATAATATGAATTCTATTAACTAAAATTAATCAGACTTTAGTTTAGCTGGCCTAAAACAAATTTACTTATTTTAATAAGGTCTGCGTTATTTATTACATAACGCTTAGTACTTAATGCCTATGCATTTTTAGACTGAACCTTCCGGCCAAGTAAAATAAATTTGAATTAATTTTAGTTAAAAGAATTCATATAATAAATAAATATAAATAACCAATTTGTATTAAATTTGGATTAATTACTTAAATATACATTTTACACATTAGACAATTTACTTAGACTCCACCTTATATCACACATTTTATAGCATTTATCTTTGAGTTTTTTTTTACTTAGCGTTTTTTTACACGGTGTTGAAGGAGTGTTTTTGTTGGGATATGTATATATATACATGTAGAGGACTTAGGAATATAGATAATAGTATACAAATCAAAAATGGTTAGAAATTATTGTTTTGATAAATATATAGAGTAGGTAATTGCTATTTTTTGTACTGGTTATGTTTAAGAGCTATAAGCCCGATATGAATCGGGTTGTTAAAACTCCTTAGAGGCCGGTAATACGGACACTAGAGGTAACTCCGTGATGATTTGATGCCACTTACAGTACAGACGGTATTGGAGAGTGCCAGTCCAACTTCTCCATCCACATTTCCGGCATAATTTTCTTAGGCCAAAATATTGTTGGACCTAAAACTCCAATTGGGTCATAAACCCTAGCAATTGTGGACAATACAGCGCGTTTGGTGAAATTCATTTGATCAACATTGACATGATATCCAAAAGTATCTGCTCTTGGATCCCATTGTAAGCCTAGCACTTTAACGGCTTGTTCGTCGTTAGGTTTAAAAACAGAATTAAAGCTTCGATCTTCGATTTGAATATTTTCTAGTACACGGTCGCAATTACTAGCCCATTTTTTCAGCTCAAAGGCACCCCGCCGTAGTAGAGAAACTAATTCACCTTGCAGGGCTAAACCTTCTTCAACAGTGTTTGCACCTGCGACAATGTCATCAACATAAGTGTTTGTTATTGATAATTCATTTGCACGTGGGAATAACGGCCCATCCTCGTAATCCAACTGGCGTAGGCATCTTAGCGCTAAGAATGGTGCCGTGTTTACCCCATATGTCTCCGTACACAATTCAAATTCACAAATCTCATCTTCAGGTGAATTTCGCCAGAGTATGTACTGGTATATGCAATCTTCATCCCGTACCCTTAACTGCCGGTACATTTTGGCTTTATCGGCGATGAAAATATATATATATGAAAACGACTTCGCAACAACACATCGTTGATCTCAGTTTGTAACTTTGGGCCAGGAACAAGACTATCATTCAACAATATATTCAGACTCTTGCGAACTTTTACCAGTAAACAAAATTGAACATCATGTTAAGATTCGGAGTTATTATTATTTAAATTTTAATAATTTTAATCCTTTCAGAAATGATGGAATAGGTACCAAATTTCTTGTAATTATAAATTGCGTTTAAGAAACAATTACTTTAAATTAAGTCATAAACAAATTATGCACGTGCGGAATGCATTTTAACTCAAATAATATAAACGCACCTTTAAAGACACCAGTCATTGTAATATGTAGGTACTAATTCTGGTGTTTTATTCGACACTAATATTTAATTTATGTTAAAAAAAATCACATTAAAAAACCAGGCACTTCTGAATTTTAATTTTTAACCAGGGTTTAAGAATTGGCGCTATCCTTGAATGTGGAATATGAAAATATTATATTCTTAAAAATCTGGATGTAAATAATAATGAGTGATGAAATTATAATACATTATTTTACTACATTTCTCATTTTCAGTGACAAGGCTACGTTGTAAGATTCTGTGTTATTATTATTTTAGTTTGAATAATTTTAAAACTTGCAAAACTGATTTATCGATATGAGCCTTTAGTTTCTGGATCGGGTTCAAGAATAAAATTTCTTAAATTAAGTCTAAAGCATGTGAGCTCGTACCAAATGCAATTATAAACTCAAAAATAAACGTGCATTAAAAAACTCATCAGTTGTCGTAATATGTACTCATCAAATGAGTCTGCAACGATTTTTTTTCATCTTTTTTTATATAACTAATTAATAAAATACTTCAAGCCTAAAAGCCTAACATTTAATGTGTCGACCATGGCAATGTTTATTTTTTATCCGTGTTAGTTGTTGGAGTGAATACACAGATAGTAGTACCAGCTGATTACCGATTGGTAACCATTGATTTGTATTTAAGAAAATGCTATAATATATTTTATTGAATTGAATTATACTTATGTATTTTATATGCAAAAATTTGAGCAAATTGTTTTCAGCACTTTTTTAGTTAGCTTCTTATTGCAATACTCATCTATGTTATTGAACACTATAATCTATTTTTTTTTTTTTTTTGATTTAGATACAAATGATAACCCTAGTGAAATAAATAAAATGCAAGACTGCATATGTAAGTGAGATCATAAAATGTAAAAACGGATAAAATATAAAATTAATAAAAATGTTTTTTTTTTTTTTAATCTGTGCTATATTATTGTAATAAAGTATCAAAAAAAAAAAAAAAAAAAAAACAATTAATCGACAATCAGAATTAAATTAATCTGAAAAAATTAGCAAAACAATTTATTTATATCAAAATAAAAATATACTATAAAAGTATCTACTTATTATTAACTGTAAGTTAACAAAATATTAAGTACAATTTGTAATATCTAATTGAAAAAAAAAATCCTTAGAAAAAAAGGTAAAACTATGACAAATTCAGACGAAAAAAAAATTTGAGAGTTTTTTTTAAAAATACAAATATAATACATAAATATTATTTCACTATAATATTATAAAAACACTTCTTACACGTGAAAAAAAAATTATGTCGTTTAAAATTCATTCAATTCATTAAAGTTTGAAATGAAATGTAATTATTTATTATAACGTTAATATGACAATTATTAATTTTTCCATGATAAAAACGGTATTTACTATTTGTTGAACTTATTTGCAGATAATAATTCGAAATAATTAATCAGAAAATCAGAAAATGTTTAAAATAAAATAAATTTAAAATTTGATTTACAAAAGTTTGTGTGGGATTCAATATAAAGATTGTACCAATCGCGTACAACACTATAACGTAATTATAATAATAATAATGATGATGATGATTAGTTAGATATTACTACCTACAAATAGCACATCCTCCCATAACAGGAAACAAACATCGAAAATCAAGTCAAACAAATTAATTTTCCGGCCCTCAAAAAACCTAACCTCCAACCAAACCATGTGAATCATGTATCCAGAGCTAAATAGTTTAGTTTTATTGAAGTACTTAATCAACCTCAAAATGACCATCATTGTTGTTACGCAGCAACATTATATTATGATTACTATTTTAGCACGTTCTAGTTACATAATGTTAGGATACATTGGACTTGACCAATTCCTTACATATAAGAATAGTAAGTTTCTATTTAACTTATCATATTTACATCTTAATGCAACGTAGAAAAATTGTTAAGTTTAGTGAAAGGTTAAGGTATTTGGATGCCAGCTTATTATAGACTAATAAATTATAATGAATAATGTATTTTGGAAAGTTGTATGTGATTTGCAAGATAATTAGTATGTGTGCATAAAATTCCAATTCAAATAGACACAAGAGTTGCACATTCGTTTACCTTCTGACATTCAATATTATGGTAGAATGCCAGAATCAGTATGCGCCAGCTGGTTTTGAATCCTTACCGGATTCTTTCCCCATGAATTATTTTCAACCCATTTCATATGATACTCAACCACCAGTTTTATAGCAACTTCGTCTCAACTTGTTATTACCTCGCCAATATTAAAGAACTTCTCTATTCTATTGTTGTCAAAAAACCTCAACACAGGAGTGTCTTCTCTCAGTTTTCCCAACAAAGGACTGAATGGTGATAGTCAGTTAGTGTCAGTCGCCATAATATGAATACCATCCAAACAAAAGTTTGGTTTATAAAGTCTTGTTAATAAAATTGACTTATTCTATTGAACGCAATTTAATACTTACATATTATAATGAATAAACCGACAATCGCTACATTCACAAAATCCGAGCTGTTGTGTAGCAAGTCAATCTGTTGATTATTTTCCAAATTTAAGTTATACTCAATCATACTTTCAAATAAAATTTATCGCGATATTTGTTATTTCTGTACGTGTTGGTTAATCGTGCGTTACGGCGCGTGTACACGTGTAACGCGTGAGAGTTTATTCAATATATATATATATATATATATATATATATATATATATATTTTAAATTAATAATATACGCTTTTATTGACCAACGACGGTGGTTAAAAGTCAGTTTATGTCTATGTGATAGCCCAAATAGTAGCGGTAAGAATAATGTTAATAAATAGCAAAATACAACAAAACTATGGGGTCTTAGTGGGGATGTCCAGAGATTAACGAATATTTGTTTAAAGAGGAAATATTCATGGAAAAAAAACAAAGCATGAAGTGCTTTATGCTTATTACATAGATTAGTACAAATTTTTGGGTTTAGATTTTGGCTAGAGATATACGAAGAGAATTCAGAACCACCAATTTTAATTTCATACGATTTTGTATGACGCTTTTTATTGAAATAGGTGCAGAAAATTTGGCATAGGTAGGTATACTTGATCAATATTGATTGATTTTTTTTTTTAATTTTAGAAGTACAAGGTAAACCAATTATTATCATCATTATTTTAAATTCTATCAAAAGAAGAAAATAAAAATAATGCAATTATTGCTCTAATAATAAATTTTACATACATGTATATACCTATATATATATATATTACATATACACATCTAATAATATATTATGATCAGACATAAAACACTTCAGCATTGTTTTATTTAAATATGGTCTAAATTAATTTTATTACTGTTTAAACACAAATCTACTATTTTATTCATACGATTAATTTATGTATAGAAAATAGCATAATTTTGAGTACTCAGGAAAGTAAAGACTACGAGACATTCAAAAACGCCATGAGTAAGTTGAATACATATTTTCAGTTTTTATTTTAATACTATGCTATACATTAATAGGTTGTTGTGTGTTAAGTTAAGTGTTCAATTAAATATTTTTGAAGAATAATGTTATTTAATGACAATTATCACGTCATGGAAAATATTATGGTATGACAATTAACAAAATAGAGCTTATATGTAATTTAAAAAATGACTGTGTGTATTTGATATTCAAACAAAGGAAAATATTGTTTTATATGATAGTAAATATGAAAGATCAAAGTAAGTCGATGTTATGAATGTATTTTTTTTTGTTTTACTTCATAATTTACATGATTCATTAGTAATTACAGCAGTTTTTAAATATTTTTGTTCATGTTATTCACTGTTAAAAAAAAAATAAAAAGCCGGCATCAGTCAAGGTCACGTAGATAGTTTGACGTAGTAGCAACTACGCTTTTTTTCGAGACTTAAACGTAAAAACTAGAAGTTTTATCGAACAATAACTGCGTTAAGTATACAATTTCAAAAATTTTAAATTCCATAACTCCCTTAAAAATGATCGAAATTGGTTGAAATTTCAACAGTTAACTTTTCGAACCCTTCTGAATGACATATATAAAATGAAACTTTTGATAACAAAAAAAAAAAAAAAAAAATATCATTGTAAAAACAATACATTGTTTGCTGACGCTTAGAATCTAAAAAAACAATTAAAACTGTTTAATAGATTTTGATGCTGAAACCCTGTATAAAGAGCTTATTAAAAGTAAATATTTGTGTTCGATTAAATTACTGGTCTTATTAAAAATGTATGTATATATATATATATATATATATATATATAATTTATATATCAATAAATTGATAGTTATATTTAACCGTGAAAGATGTATAGTAACTTTGTCTCGAAACTATTAGATATTTAAATAATGTGAAATTTAAAAAAAATTTAAAATTTTGCTTTTTAATATTCGTATTGGTATTGTTAAATAATAGATATTTATAATTATTATAAATTCTTGACTCTTTGACTTTATATCTTTGCCCAAAGCTTTACATTATATATGTTAAAATGTAATGGCAAAACAATAAAAATCTTTTTTTTCAGACAGTATGGTCGAAAATAGTATCATAAATTTACAACGTGGTAAATAATTGTAAATTGTTCTTATATTGTAATGATTTTTAACTACGATATCTTACTTTATTATTAATTTTAGTAGTTATAATGGAAATTATGTAGAAAAATACAAAAAATATTACAAGTAGAGCAAACCCTGGGCCCCGATCTTCTCCCATAGGTTTAAGAGTGTTTATATAGAGGGCCAATTACCCTAAGACGAAATCACTCTAAATCGCGTGGTAGTTAGAAATTGTGGATCTTTTTTTAGAAGATTGAATTTAAATTTCTACCTTTATTATAAATATAAGCATTTGCAAATCGTTTACAAAAATAACGAGTCCAATTGAGATTGGTTTATTTTAAAAAATTGAGCCATTTAAGTTAATTTAAATTTTTAAATTTAAATTTACTTTTTAATTTAAACCATTTAAATTGTTAGTAATTGTAAGTTTCTTAATTTTATCTCGCAAGAAAATTATTTAAAATGTATACCGAAAATTCCGAAGAAAAAATATCAAATACCATTGATTAAAAAATTGTTATGGTTTTAGAATTTTCCTTAAAATGGTCAAACAATTCCAAAAAATGTAACCTCTAATAATGAATATGAATTTAAACGACGTGTGATAATTTCAGACAGCAAAATTTACTCAGGATAATTATACATACAACGAGTGGAAGTAGCTAGGATGTTATAATAATTATAGTTAATACTGTATAAGAGATAACTCGAAAAATGTCTAAATTATAATTTGTTTTAAATTTTTTTTTAAGTACCTACTTATATAAATCATAATATGTAAATCTTATCTATTTATGTATATATATTATTTTTTTTTATTTTTATAAGAATTACACAATCCATACAAAAAGCACAATAAGTGTATGCGAAGAGGGTAAATAAGCAGGAAGTACTTGAGTAAGAAGTCACCAATTAGCAACACTTAGCTAATAGCTTGTGCACACATTACGTTAACTATGGCTTGGTGGAAAAGAAGAGACTGTGTGTATGAGAGGGAAAGGGTCGTTAGAAGTTATTTGATTAGGAGGTCCCTACACCATCTTATTTTCAAACGACGTCGAGGGTCTTCGGGAAATGTTTCAATATTTAAATTCCTGATAAGTGGATTTTCGTGGTTGGCTAGATGTGCAAAGAATCGCTTGTAATAAATTACCAATTCTTCTTCAATTGATTTCATGCGCATGTCAATCTGGAGGGTTTGATTGGACACATATGTTGGAGCGTTTGCTATTCTACGAAGAGTAATGTTCTGGATGGCCTGGATTTAATGAATGTTAGTTTTTTTGGCAGATCCCCAATATTGTAAACCATTGGTCCAAATAGGTTTTAGTTATGATTTAAAGATGAACAGTTTAGTTTCTAGATTAGTAAATCTATTTTTGTTAAGAGATGTTTAAGGGTGTGAGAACGAGAATTTAAAATTAGTTTTTTGGACCTTATGTGCTGCTTCCAGGTTAATCTTTTATCGAGGGTCAATCCTAAGTATTTAACGGTGTCAGACGGTGGTATAGGTATATGTTGTCTACAAATACAGGTGGACAAATTTCGTGTTTTAGCGTAAAGGTCATGTGTAATGACTTGTGATTTAGTTTTATTCGCCATTTGGAGTAGCATTGCGAAATAAGGTCTAAGTGTATTTGAAGATTAGCCGTAGCAATTAAATGATTTTCATGTATTGATATTATCGCTTTATCATCTGCATGATCAGCAACTAGGGTGTCTTGTGTTATGGGCTGGTCTGAGGCATGTATGTAAAATAAAAGGGGTGATAGGATATCTGCTTGAGGTACTCCTGCTTTGATAAGAGCCATTTATGAGATGTACGCACCAAAGTGAGTTTGAAAATATGTATCTATTAAGTAAGATTTGATTAAAGGAAATAAAGGTAATGGGAGACAATTACGAAGTTTAAAGAGAAGACCATCATGCCAGACACGGTCAAATGCTTATGAGATGTCAAGGAAGACACAGGAGCAATATTGTTTTTGTTCGAATGAAGTTGTGATAGCATCAACCACTCTATGTACTTGGTTGACTGTGCTGTGTTTAGCCCGAAAGCCGAATTGAGGTGAGGGGAGTATATTACGTATTATTGTTTATGCAAGTCCGGAGGTTTATTAGGTTTAACAAACATTACAATCTGAGAAAATTTCCACAAGGAAGGAACATATGATAACCGTAATATTACGTTTATTATATGTGTTAAAAGAACTATAGCTTTTGTAGGTAGGCATTTTGTAACTTCAGCGGTTATTAGGTTGAAACCAGGGGATTTTTTATTTGGATATTTCAAAATTGTATTTTTGACTTCTTTAGGGGTTACAAATTTTATTGGAGGTCCATAAGGTAACAAAGAGTGAAGTTATTTTTTAACATTTTCTAAGTATCGTTGGTCATATATATATATATCAGCGTGAGTTTGGAAGATAGTTGATAAGTGTGTTTGAAACTCGATTGCTTTTTCTGAGTGTGTGATAGCTAGAGTGTTGTCGACTTTTCTTAGTGGGGTTGAAACGGATTTAAGTTTTAGGAGTTGTTTGGCTTCTCTCCAAATACTACCATTTGCAGCTGATAATTTGTGTAATTTGTTTTCAAAACTCTTAGATTTGTGTATTGCAATGATTTTTTTTAAAGAATTTGGAAGTTTGCTTTGGGCGAATTTTTAGGATGGTCGACGGGAGAATTGATATCTTGCTCTTGCTCTGCGTTTTTCAGTTATTAAACTTAGAATTTCTTCTGGGACTAAGAAGTAATTAGAATTTGCATTATTTTGACAACACTATTGGTATTATCAGATTTTGTAGAAGTCCACGCGGCTTGCTGAATGAGTATTGTTGAATTGTTAACTGCTTCATCAATATCTGGGATATTCTTTAATTTAATTTTTAGGTCAATTTTTTCATTTTTTATGTCATGAAATTTTTTATGATCAGTTAGGGTGGAGAACAGTTTAGGAGGTTCAGCTTGTGTTATTGGAGTGGCAGAGATAAGGAGTAAAACTGAAGAATGGTCTGAGTTTAAGTCCAGTTATCAGTAAAGCAATGTAAGTTGCTGGAAATTTTGGTAGCAAAAATGTCCAGGATGTCGGGGTTCTTATTGAGTGTGGTTGGCCAATATGTAGGACTTGGGGGGGTCAAGAATATTGAGATACTTCTTATTTGCAAGGTTATATAGTACAATACCACGAGGATTGTTGACACGGCAGCCCCAACTCTGATGTTTGGCGTTGTAATCGCTACCGACAATGAAATTAGTTTTAATTGTATTAAAAAAGTCGTCAAGTACTGCTTTGGTTATATTATGGGGAGAAGGAAATGCATCGATAGTGATTGGGATTTTATTTGATTTGATTATAATAGAGCAAGATTGTATATGATCATAACTCTAGTTAGGAAGATGCTGATAAAATAAGGAAGTTTTTATTAATATGGCAACTCCACCATGAGCAGTGTTGTCCGGGTGGTTAGTTTTTATATAATATTATTTTCAATATTTTATGTGCATTATTACGTATTTGAAAACCATAATTTGTATTTATATTTAATTAACTCAGGATAATTTTTAGAAATCATAGATTTTTAATGTGTGTCCAATCAATCTCATCAATTTACAATTTCTTTTTTAAATATCTAAGAGAGAAACTGTCATATAATATATTATATATGTTTCAGTTTCACCCTCAAAAGAAAATGTATATAATTATGATGAATACTTGATTGATGCCCAAGCTAAAGGTATATGTTTGAATAGTATTTCTGTTGTTGTATAATTAATTTCAAAAAATTTTACATACATTTGATAAATTACACATTTAGCAGTTTGTTCACCCATTATTCAATGTATTAGTATATTATGTATACAAGTTTATTTGGTTCATAAACATAGACAATTAAATGTACATTTTTTAGATGCAAAATATACACAAATGATAACGTATCTAATTTTAGAATACGGTAAGTTAAAGTAATACAAGTATTTTTACAAGAATTTACTATTTTGTTTCCATTTTTATAACTTACTCCCTGTTATGTTACCTTTTATTTTTTATCAATTTTAAATATATCATACAAATTGTAGTCCCACAAGAGCCATGAATTACTTGAACCCACAATTCACTTGAAAAAAATATCTTCATAAAAACAAGATGATTTTTCATTTAAGTTCCAAAATTTATTATGGTATAAGACACTGCATTAAACTATCACAACATGTTGTTTTTCAAAACTCAACAAAAATATGTACATGAAAAAAAAAATTTTTATCCATTTTTATATTAAGTAAAAATTTTTTTAAACTTTTTGCAGCGTTTAAAATGTTTAAAACATTCAACCTTGCCAACAACATATCGAAATATTTATGATTCATTTCCAATATCTTTTGTGTGTTAGTTTCACTAAATCTAATGCAATTTGGGATTATTTCGCAGTTTTTACTGTACGTAAAAATATAAGAAATTTCAAAAAATATTTTAACCAGCTCGTTTCATTTAATGTATCATGTTTAAACATTTGGAACATTTCTTTTACTAGAAAACATAATAAGAAAATAAAAATAAAAATATAATTGCAAAAACAACACATTTTTCGCTGCGCTCAGAATATATAATTTGTGTTGAAACTTATGTATAACTTTGAAGTTTTTCATATGAACACAACATGTATTTAATGATACAAGTCCAACTACAAGGTTATAAAAACTTTCATGTCGTAAGTTTAGCTCTAATTAATTGCAAATGTTTTGAACTTTAACGATGGATAATTTATTCACATGATTAAAATTTAAAAATATTTGAAGTAATTTTTAAATGAGATGGTCAATTATGTGGACTGTAAATTTCTTAAAAATGAAATTAAAAACCAAATCGGAATTAAAAAACGGGAAATTTTTATTTAATGAAAATAAATCATCTAAGAAATGTTTTCAGCATAAGTGTATTCAAGTGTTATAAGTTACTAAAATGTTTGTTGTATAGAAAATTGTTGTCTTTAAAATATACAAAATTAAAATATTATTCCATACAGAAAAATTTATGCCTAATTAAAACATTGTAAATAACTTTTTTGTCAGATTTTAATTTATCACCTAATTGTAAGTTTATCGTATATTTTATTTTAATGATGATTTATTGCTATGAAAGCTAAAAGCCTAATATAAGAGACGATATTAATAATAATAATACAGTATTGTTTCAAACTTTCTATAATTATGATACAAAAAAATATCAACTTGGAAACCTATCCTATTGATTATTGGTGTTTAATTAAAATATTTTAAACTTAAAAAAATTGTATTAATTTTTCTACTTATTAAAATCGTATACACTTAGATTTTATGTGACTAGCCCAAAATTACATTTAAGATTATTGAAGACCTCGACTTTCTTTCTATCTCAATCACACTGAAATCCTAGTAATTTAGACATTTCCTTTACAAGACATACCGATATATCCAATGATGCAAGAAAGATTCTAAAAACTGATTAGAATTTGTAATGACTTTTACTTGAAAACAGTTTGCTTATATTTTCGATTTTTTTTGTCTTAAGATTTTTAAAAATAAAAAACAAAAAAATTGATGAAATATTTTTTAAATTTTTTTAAAATTAACTTTTTAGAAGTGTAGGGTTTTTTTACACGTTAAAAATTATACTCGTCCAACTACAGGATTATAAAAAATTATTAAAGTTATTATAGCCCTTAATCTAGGTAGTCCTAATTGGTTGAATATGTTTTTGATTTTTTTTTGAAATTTCAAAATTGATTAACACATTTTTAAAAGAGATTTGATGTTTTATGTCATACGACATATAGGATAATTTATGTCCAATTAAAATATTTTTATTAACATTTTGTGTCAGATTTGGATCCTATTTGTAAGTTCCTATTTTATTTTATTTTATAATTATTTATAAACAAATATCCACTACTATGTAGGTAAAATAACAGTATACGAGACCGTAGTAATATTTGAAACTTTCTATATGATACAATTAGAACAGTTAATTTGGAAACCTTCCCTATTGACTATTGGTGTTCACATTTAAATATTTATAACTCAATAAATCTGTTTAAATTTGTAAAGTATTAAAATCGTACCTATACTATAAGTTATTGTGTGCCTGGCCCTAAAAAACTTTTAGTAAATTATAAATGGATTATCATTTTAATTAAGTCATAGTTTTAGATTCTGAGCGAAGCGAGGAAGCAATTGATTTTACAAAGATGCGTGTGTTTTTTTTTTTTTTTGTGTTTGTGTCACGTGTACCTCCTAGGGAATTGCTCCGATTTTCAACAACCGAACCATTTTCCGTTTGAAAATGTTATATCCTTGGTGCATTATTGATTGCATTTTTTTCGAAATTTTGAATTCCAAAAAAATCCGTTAGGAAAAACAAAAAAAAAATTTAAGAAAAAGTGGATAAAAGTACGGAAAATGTGTTTTTGACAAAATCAATTTTGTTAATTGGACATAACTCCCAAAATAATGATTAAAAAGACTTGATATTTTCACAAAATGTTAACATTGGTAATGTACAAGTGTAGGGTAAATTTAAAAATATTTCACAAATTTTTGAGCTAAATATAGAACTTTGAAATTTGCAAAAATTTCCAATTTTATTGTCATTTAATTTCAATAAAAACTTAAACTTTTCAGAAAAAGTTTTGAAAATGTAATACAATATTGACAATATATATAGCTGTTCGTAACTAAAAAATTTTAAAAATCGTTTGTCACAACTATTTTTTAGTCGTTTTAATTTTGAAAATTAGCCGAAATTTGTTTTTTTAGTGATTTATTTTTTGAAAAAAAATTGTAACTTACACAATTTGATTATTTAAGAGATAAAAATTTAATATGTAATATAAAACAATAATTACTATACGTATACAAAAATTTCAAAGAAATCCGCCCAGTAATTTTCAAGAGCGTACAAGAAAAATGTCGGTAAAATGATGCGTCACACTATATTTGTTCGTCGACTGGGTGCCGCACTGGTTCGAATTCCACTCCCGGAAAAAAGTTTTTGCTTTTTTCCCAAATATTTTTTTTTTATTTTGGAATCTTGTAATTGACATTCAACTCACATTCTATTGTCCTATCGAGCTGAAATTTTGCATATAGCTTTATTTAGGTTGACAACACATTATGGAAAAGTCAGAAAAGGAAGACCCAGAATTCTACGGGGTTAAGTACCCTTTTAATTTAACCTACCTCTCGTTGTCCTATCAAGCCAAAATTTTGCACACAAATTTATTTATGATTACAAAATAATTGAACAAAGTCAGAAACGGGAGACCTCAAAGTCCTTAAATCCAAGGGGCGTTTAAATAGGTGTATTTCTTATGAAGGGGAAACAAATAATTACGGGAAACATGTTTTTCCCACATCGATTTAGATTTTTTTGATCATATCATCCAAAATATAAATTAGTCCAAGCTGAAAATTTTACGCAATACCAAAATAGGAAATGTACAGAATTTGTTTTTACCACGACTTATACTAGACAACTGAGCTCGCTCAGAATCGGATTTTTGAAGGCAATGATTTATCGTTGCTTTCAGAAATTAAATAATGCGTTTAAACTACAACTTCTAAACTAGTGACTCACCCAAAGTGTAGTCGTTACCCCGTCAAACTACCCACGCGACCTAGACTGATCCCGGCGCTCCCTTTTTTTTTATATATTGTTAAATGTACGTTTTGTTCACTAAATAATGTTGTAACCATAAAATTTATATTCGGTGACGATTTAAATCCGATGGTTTGCAATTTAGGGCTTTCTCATTTTGTTGATAATTATAATTTGTATAGATTTAAAAATTTTTAAATTACTATCATTTGTCATAGTCGGAAACTTGGCGGTTAGTTTTATTATGCAACTAGCTCGATTGAGACAACATAGGGATAATCAGGGTAGTGAGTACAAAAATAGACCAGGGGTTTACTCAGATATATTCTCCTAAAATTATCATTTATCTTCTGGATCAATTTTGCGCCTGTATTGGTCCTATCGGCGATTTTCTCCTCCAATGTTCGGCCTCAGACGATTCGGTTGATATACACTCTGTATGCCTCTCTAATTGCTGATAATAATTATTTAAAATTAAATAAAAATTAAAGTGAAGAAAAAAGGACACGGGAATAATTAATTAAAAAGACTTGTAATTTTAGAGAATTAATTTTTTCTGGGATAGTCTTCACAGACACCGATGACAAAATTATGTTAAGAACGTCGTGCTGCTTTGACTGCGTGGCCACACAAAGAGCAAGAGGAATACCAAACGTCCAACGAGTTGATGTTATAGTCCTTACTAGTAAACACGTCTTACCTCTCCGAGGAAGGGATTTTGTTGACCCGTGCGCAAAATGTTACAAGTGTCGGATCTGCGGTGGTCTTTGCTTATGAATTTCAAGAAAAATTTATGTTTCAAAAACTAGCAGTAGCTTAGTTCTCACGACGTAGGCTATTACTCAAGTCAAGCGTGTTCATATGATATGTTTTTTTTATTAATATTTTTTGTGGTTATATGAAGAATGGTTCTTTAAAAAATGTATTCTATACCTTATTTTTTGTTCAAATTGTATGTTAAATGATATTGGTTTCAAAAGTATTTTATTGCATATAATCTGGTGTCTCTGAATATGTATCGTTTGATTTATTGTAATTATAAAATCTATATATAAAGTTTTATAACTGTTGCTTCACATGGTGTTCATTTTGAGATTGTACATTATATATTATAACGGATGATGTATAATGTGCATAAATGCAGTACCTACTTATATTAGTTTGAAATATAATATTAAATTATTTTTTCATTGTACATAAAAAATCTTACACGTGTACACAACATAACACATTTTAACTACTTTACAATAAAATATGCTTTATTATTTAGTAAAAAGATTACCATTAGGACGTCGGGCTTGGATTAAAGAACAAACGACGATGAGTTCAGGTGATGAAACGTAAAATATAAATAATTAATTAGTTAAAATTTTACGTAGAATTTACTTTCTTCTACGCAAAATATTAATGATTGAGTATAGTATTCAGATACATGGTTCAAAATTATCTATTTTAATACAAAAAAAAAACATATTTTTATTTTTATTATGTACAATAATTGATTGAATACTGGAGACCGTGGTATGAAGAAAATGCTTTTAAAGCCTGTGCGTCATAGCAAAAAACTTTTTGAGTTAGTGGTAACTTATAACTCACCCAAAAAGATTTTTGACTGATAAGGCAGCTTGTTTGCTAAAGATTAGTAAAAACAAATGAAATACACCAAAAATAAAAGTTAATTATACATGTATAAAAAGAAATAAGGACCTATCTAAAAACTAAAATAGTTTGTTGCTTTTTCGTGTTCAAAAATATTAATTACGGGAGGTACCATAGCACTGGACATGACTGTCGTGGTGTTAGAATTTTCATGCATATCGTTGTAACTTGTATTGACTTGAAATTTTTAGTATTATTAAATTTGTTACCCTTTAACTTAATGGTTTATTTGGATTTATATAAGTTATATGTATGATTTTGCTTTTAGAGGAAAGAGAGTTATTGGAAGACGATGACGTAAAGGAAGAGGATGTTGTAAATCAAGACGATGACCGTAGGATAAGAACAAAAACTACAAATCTCAAATATTCATTTTTATATAAAAACTTTTATTATTATGACTATAGAAATTTGTCCTATATGTTGGAACACAAAAGCAAGGATTATCGTAAAATGTTGTCAGAAATTAATTTGCAACGAATGCTTGACAAAACTAATGGAAAATGAGAAAACAATTTGTCCATATTGTAGACGAGAATGGACATCTCATGAAAACTTTGAACCTGCAGAATAAAAAATTTTATTATTTTTTTTATGTGAATATGTATAATGAATTCGATTTATAGATTGAATTTTTTTATTTTGTTTTATTCCTGTCTTGATTGAGATACCTAGGTGATTACCAGTATATTTGTATTTAATTTGTAAATTAGTGTATAACTAAATAGATTGAATAACTCATAGGTCAACCATGCATCGCTTAGTCTAACAACCACGTACGAAATTTTAATACCACCTAATTGCTGATATGACCTATCTTAGAGCTATATTCAAACAATCCATCATACAGTTATATAGTTGTGTAGGTATTATACCTAAATATTTCAAGACCCGTTCATGGAACATATGATAATATCTATAATTTTCTTAGTTTATAACACTACTAATGACAGACGTTAACTCTCAATATCAAAATTTGTACACAACTTAATTTTAGGTAATACTATTTGCCCGGAACTTCTCTCACTCATTCATTTTAACATAAATTCCCAAAACACAAGACACCATAAATCTTTTTATCTAGTTTATTCTACTAAAAATTATATTATTAACTGCCCTGCTAATCTTTTAACGGCAATAGGCAATAGATTTAAGTTAAATTGTATTAAGCGGTCCTTTGACTCATAGGTTTTACTTTTAAAATATATGTTATATATATGTGTGTGTGTGTGTGTGTGTGTGTGTGTGTGTGTGTGTGGTTCTGTGTGTGAGTATGTACATGTTGTAACATAATGGATTTTAAACATAATAAATTTCCTTATTATTAATATTATTATTATTTTATTAATTTTTCCCCTCGTTACCTTGGTCATCGTACACCATCGACGCTTGAGCGCATCGTTACTAGAAATAACTTATGTTATATAACCCGCATTTTATAACACCGACGCCGCCGGTCGTCGCAGACGGAAAAAGAGCTATACACATACACCCGTTGTTGGGACGTTTTATTTTTTTTCGTGCTCTACGTTGTATATACTAAATTCACGACCCGGAGGGTCGCGGACCCGATGGCTGCCTAAACACTCGAAATTGGAGCCGGGCTTCCAAAATGGTGCAACTATTTTGGATTTACGTATAGCGTTATTATGTCTTGATGATCTTATTGAACCTATACCATTGTGTTTTTTTTTTTTTTTTTTGTTAGCAACCTACTTACCGAGTTACAAACTCTACAGTCCCGACCAAGTTCCCAATAGGTGATTTCGGTTCGGTCTGTGGGTTATCAGGACAGTGTACCCCTGGATTGATGGAACACAAGTAGGACCTAGTCCAAAAAGTGCTTCAATGTGTATGTGTGATATGATATTTAAGCTTTGTATTATATTAAAAAGCACTGTGTTTCTAATACTTTGTTATAGGACGTGACTTATGCTCGTATATTTGAAAATAAATAAATAAATATACATTGTACAATCAACCATATACAATGATTTTTTGCTCATGGTGTTTTCATGTAATCTGCCAGACTGATGAACATAATTATTTTATTTTTAATGTAATAAAATCATTAATATACTACCTAATCATTTTCTATACTAAAGTTTAATATTAAAATGGGCAAAATACAGATTTGATAAAAGTTTTTATTGTTTAATTTGTTTTCACCACAATGTATACCATACAATATTGAGCTTGCTCAGAAACGTATTTATCTTTGCTTTCAGATATAAAATAATGCGTTTAAATTATAACTTCCAAACTTGTAACCCACCCAAATAGTTGTCGCTACCCCGTTAAACAACCCACGTTACCTTGACTATCCCAATTTTTTAAAATTTTTTTTTCTTTGTGATCAAAAGTTTTTGTGGAAAAACTGCTCCAACTATAACGTATGATTCCTTAGTTGATAGATAATTGATCCGAAATCGAACATGATAAAAAAGTTTTTTTGAAATTTTGAGTATTTTTCAAATTCTGAGGAAAAAACAAAAACTGTCAAATTTCTGGAAGAGATCAGATCGCCTTGAAGTTTATATATTTCATTAGGAAGAGTTTAACGAGTAAACTGTTGAGATTCCAATCAGTTTTGATCATTTAATAGAGTAATGAAACTGTAAATTTTTTGAATCTTACGCAGTTATTGTTTCATAAAACCTCTAGTTATTACGTATAAGTTTCCATACATAAATACAATATAACAAGATAATTTTACATATGTGATTAAAAAATTTATAAAATTGGTTAACACAATTTTGGTTTATAGCCGAATTCACGTACTTATTTTGTCGTGGCTTGTAGTGACTTTGCCTGGATACAGTCACGGGATATTAGGATATACAGCTGCTACATCTCCCGGAACGACACGGATGCAAACTACGCCAACTTCCTGGGAGACGTCGAGCAGTCTGATCGCTTGGCTGACCCACACTGCTCGGTTATCATTGGAGGCGACTTTAATGTCTGGTCCCAGGAGTGGGGCTCAACGCTGTCCGATGCTAAAGGCGATCAACTAGCTGACCTGGCTGCCAGCCTGGACCTGATGGTCGGCAACGTCTAACCTAACCTAACCATGCCGAGTCAGTAATCGACGTCACGTTCCACCGCTGCCAACCTCACCTAGACCTCACACACTGGAGAGTCGTGGACAAAGTTGAATCGGCAAGTGATCACATATATCCAGTTCCGGTCAATACGGGCTCCTGATCAGGACGATCCTCCAGAACGCCTCAGAGGATGGGCCTATAGACAGCTCAATATAGATGCACTAACTTTACATCTGGCAACAGCGCCTCTGTCTGCTACTGATGAAAATACGCCCACTGATCAAGCCGCTTATCAGCTCATTTCATACTTGACATCTGCTTGCGACGCTTTCATGCCGCCTAGGGCACCGCCGCCAACCCGGTAGAAGACAAGCCCACTGAAGGAACCAAGAAATTGCCGCGCTACGCGACTAGTGCGGTCGACTGCGAAGGAACTACCGGCAGCTCGAAGGTAAGAGTCACCCGAACAACTGGACATTAACAGTACACAGTCAAGAGGAAGGAATTTCGGCAGACAATAATATCATCTCAGGCTTAATGCTGGTCCGACCTGTGCAGATCCGTTGATTTCGATCCGTGGGGTCTTCCCTACAAAGTTGTAATCAAACGTATCGGTCGTTGACGTCCAGGAGTTGAAGCCCGTGGCATAGAGTTGGAGATTGCCGATTACCTATAGTAGATAGATTAACAAAATTGATCTTAACAACATAATATCATTTACAATGTATGAATAAAGCACGCAATACAAACATTTTGTTCGGATGATTTTAATTTATGTTACAATATTCATAGATCATGGAAATATTATCATAAATTTCCTTGATTTCGGCCAAACTTCCACCGATCAGAAAAAGGATCATCCATTACCGTTAATATAATCTGATTATTAATTGATATTAATAATTATACTTGGTACAAAATGAATGAAACAGGAGTGATTAGAAATTAGGATATTGAAATTAGGAACATATGAATTTTTGGGGAATACACTCCTGGTTTTGTACCACAGTTAAGTGTATTCTACTATACCAAACTTCTTACCATAGGACTTCCTTGACTTGACTGATTTCTGGAGGAAACTGAATGAATAACTTTTAGTCAAACTCAGTTGATCGTCGGACCGGTTGAAGATCGACAAATTATTTTAATTCATATGTCAGCAATCAAAAAAGGCTAAACAAGTTGCTCGTCGAACTTGAATTCGTACACAGACCTCTCACGTATTGACAGAAACGCTCTTCCATTGAGCTAGCCGACGCATATCTTTTATCCACAATTTCCGATGCTCTTCACTTACAAACTGTAGTTGCTAACAACACATAATAATATTCTTGTTACCTATTATAATGAATAAAGCTGATGAGTGGAAAAGTTCATTTAAGTAATTGTTGGTCGCTTATATTATACGTTCCGTATTTGTTTTCTTCACCCATATAATATTATTATTATCACCCTTGGTTTCTTGCTCCAGTTGTGTGGTTATAAATTGCACTGCCATCTCTCACCACCCATTGTAGCATCATTCTGCACGTCGTTTTCCCATATAATCTCCGGTTAATTCAATTCTTGTTACGTTATACACTTCATTTTTGAAATATAGATAGCGCTTTCTGTAAAGTTACAAGTTACAAATAAAAATATATTTAGTTCACACTGACTTTAAATTTAATAAAAAAAAAGATAAAAAAAATTTTTTCTAACAAACATGCTTTTCTAAAAAATTGAACCAAATAAAAAAAATCAACTAAAAAGTAAAAAATAAATTTTTACTTCAGTATTGTCTTCAGTATTGAAAAAGAAAAACATGGGCGCGACAAGAAAACACTTCTTAAAGAATTGTTATTTTTATAGTGGAAATTTTCAAACGTTTTTTTTTTTTTTTTTACGATAATTGTTAAATGTACTATCGATGTATTTATTTGATTACAGTAAAGAGTTTTGCTGTAATTAAACAATTTTGAAAGAAATCTTCAGATAATTTTTATCAGTACATTTATTACTATTTGAAATACTTTTTAAGAAACCAAATTAAATCTCATAAAAATTTTGTTATGAAACTTTATTTGCCATTGAGTTGATCAGACAACTGTATGCTTTTGAAGATGCTTGTTTTCTTGAAAAAAGTGTTTTCTTGTCGCGCCCATGTTTTTCTTTTTCAATACTGAAGACAATACTGAAGTAAAAATTTATTTTTTACTTTTTAGTTGATTTTTTTTATTTGGTTCAATTTTTTAGAAAAGCATGTTTTTTAGAAAAAAATTTTTTTATCTTTTTTTTTATTTTTTACTTTTTAGTTAGAATTGTCTATAGTTACTAAAATGCTTTTTATTTTAAACAATTGATTTATTAGTAAGTTATTAATAAAAGCACCTTTTTAAAATTAACAATTTATTTATTTTCAAACTTAGCAATTGATACACATTTTTTTTAGATACAATTTTTATAGTTTTATATACATATTCATTTATACATCAATCTTTAAATTTGTCGCATTCTTTCCATTTCTTGTAACGCATTAGTATTGCAAAGGTTTTTGTTGGTTAGTTTCGCACAATCCAAAACTTTGATCCGTAGTCCTTCAAGGGATTTGACTCGACTCAAAGCAACATACGCTTGTCCTTTCGCAAAAATCTCTGGTCCTAAGTAGATCACTGCATAGTCGACAGTGCAGCCTTGCATTTTGTGCACAGTAGTTGCCCACGACAAAATTAATGGCAGCATTCGTCTTTCTGCTGTTCCGTAGCTGTACATCGCGGGAAATTGAATAGATTTTGGTTCAATTTTGTGGACTCCATCCTTACCAAAATCAATTTCCACCGACGGTACATCTTGCGAACAAATTTGTCCACGCCTGAAGTATGGCCAGATTATTCTCGTAATAGTTCCTATCGCTCCATTTACAAGACCTTTTGCAACATCTATGTTTGACCGCAACATGACTTTTGCTCCGACGAAGATTTCAAGTTCTTTTGGTAATCCACCTGTTTTGTTAATATCTTTTGATATTACGTTGTCGAGAGTTTGATTACCACCAAGCCTTCGTGTTTCGTGAACCAGCTGATCTTGTGCTTGGATTTCGAACATCTCCGCGCCCTTTCTTCTGTAATGGTCCAGAACTTTTTTGTTGTGCTCGTTAACTTGTTTATTTTTCGGATAAATTCTTATTGCTCGGCCCAATGCAAACTCTCCATCTTCTTCAGTACTGACTTTATCCAATAATGGAGTCATTTGTTCACCAGTAAGTTCTCCAATTCTCAGAATTTAAGGTATATTTTTAGGATTTAAGGATATTTAAGGATATTTTTAAGGTCAAAGGTGACCTGGATGTCCAGGTTAATATCTAACCACGGATTATTGCATTGTCACCGGTCCCTGAGCTCTGTGCAAAATTTCAGACCTCTAGGACATTTGAGCTCAGTTTTATAGAGCTTGGCAGATTTGAACATACCAAAAATGAACGATGGCAAGTTAAAGAAAAGCATGTAAAAAAACGGGTATGGTTACATAAATGCGGTATAGTTACAAATTGTAATAAACGTTTTCTATTATACTTTAATTTGATATTATAGTAAAATGTATATTTTCTGAAAAAGAATAAACCAATATAAACTTTTCAAAAATTATGACTTTTGTTATGTAAATGATTTAGTGAAAATGTACTCAATATGTATCAATGTTCAATCAACTACAGTTTAAATCGTATACCAACTAAACAAATAGTTATAATAAGAACTTAATATTTTTTAGCCACGCAAACATTTGATGGCAATAACTACAAAGATTTCCTTAATAAATTAAATTTATATTGTGAGTCATACAGAAAATTATTATTTTATTTAATATGGATATAGTTGAATTCATGCCGTTCTTACCATATTGTATCGAAAATGATCACTTTAATTTAATATAATTAGGCAATTTTACAAATGAATTTTGTTACGTTCCGAAGTTCGACCGTTAAACGGATGAACATGTGACGCGTAAATGAAAGTACACAAAAACTTGTGAACAATAATAAATTAGAAATTTAGAACAAAATTAATTTTTTTATTTCTCAGTTGGTATATACTTAAATAATAATAATAATAATAATTCAATGTTAATATCAAAATAATGTAAATATATGTATCGGAATGTAAAAACAAGAATCTTAATGTTATTATACCAGTTCGTCGACCATTAATAAAATTAATCACAGATAAAATCAATAAATAAAAAATTTACCTTTTGAACTGCGTTGTATCCAAGTGAGGTTGCGCCCACGTGACTGTCCCGGGTCCTGTAATTATACAACGGGTATACAATTTGGGTGGACACAAATACTTGTCAACCACAACAACAACAACAACAATGAAATAATAACCACACAAACTGCGGCCTCAAACGACAACCGATGGTGAACGCAATGCAAAATGAGTGATTTAACACACCTAAAACTGTGTTAATATGTTTAATGTCAAACGATGAACAGAAGTCCAAACGACACCATTTTTGTTGTGGTTTTTCCTTTTAAGTAGTTTAATTTTGAAGTAAAAGCTTTGATATAGTAATAGAAACTTAAAAACACTTAGTTTTTAATATATGCCACTAAAAATTTTTGAAATTTTTTTTTTTTTTGTCGTTTTAAGTTGGAAAATCGGCAAAAATTGGTCATTTTTGTGTTTTTGATCAAAATCGATTTTTAATGCAATAATGCTTCATAATCGTGGCTTTCATATATTTAATATTTCGTTTAAACCACAACTTTCAAAACAGTGATCCACCTAAAGCGTAAGTAGTCGTTATTTGGTCAAACGGCTTTTTAATATTTATAAAATAAAAACAGACAATTTTGAAAAAAAAATCTGCTATACTTTGCAATTAGTAAACACACCTAAATTATAACTCTTACTTATGTAGATTGTATGTATTCAAAAATCAAAAGTTTTTATATGCTTATCTGTGCTTTAGAATGTTTTGTTTTAACAAAGATGTTTCCTTTTTTCTGGAACTTCATTATTGGGAACCTTGAAAATTATTATGTAATTAAATAATTTCTCCTGATTCTGTTATGTACCTAATGAGACCTTGAAATATATATCCAAGCATATTATATTTAAAAAAAAAAATACACAATTGTAAAGTAACTGAACGAAATGAGCATTATTCTGAGCTGAATATTGCTCATTTCCTAAACTTTTTACAATATTCCTTCTCATAATTTCTGGATTTTGAAATTAAATATTTTTATTAAATAGTACGTTTTTGATATCAATATTTGTGTTTTAAACTGCAGCTTACAAAAATAATGATTCTTAAGTTAACTGATTTACAATGACAAAAATATGTGAAATGACATAATATTTTACCATTATGTACATTACATGGCAGAATTCAAACTAAAAGTTGGATAAAAAAAATTATTTTTAAAAAACGTATTTTTAATATAAATCCATTCTTCTTCCAGTCTTCAATTCTTAGATTGGTTTGCTGCAGTTCTCCATGCTTCCCTATTATTACTCAATTCCTTATAAATCTATTATAAAGCAAAAAATATTTTTTAGTAGTATAAAAACTATTTATAATATAAATTAAGGAATAAATGCTTTTGAAAAAGAAATACTGTAGGTAGGCAATGTTATTTTGTTTAATTTAACTGTTATGGTTTTATGTACTTTGTGTTAAATTTTGATATTTTTGTATTTGTTATTTTAATTAAAATTACTTGATTTGACCAATGCGATTTTTTTATAGATATTTTTATTACAATTTTTTACATATGTGATAGGTATTATACCTACAACATACACAATGTCATAAAAATCTTTGTTTCGTATCTAAATATCGGTACCTATAGGATTGATTGATAGTGTAAAATTTCGGTATTTTTCACAAAAATTAAAAATAAATTGAACATAACATATTAATATGGAATGCCTATCCGTCTTATACAATATGTTAAATATTTCTTATAAATTGCATAAATTCCAGTTAAAGGGAAATATCCCTGTATTTAAAATTGACATCGTGTTGATAGTTAAATTTTATAAATATTTTTTTTAAAAATCAAAATTAAAAAAAAACTCATTAGCAGTATACACAAATAACTGTTCTGAATTGTTATCATTTTCAAAACAAAAATTAGTTAATTATTGTTTTAAGTATAAAGAAACTAAAACTCCCTACTTAGATAGCTTACTGTCACAAAAATACAGTATAGACCGCGCTCTGGTGGAATTCAATAGTAAATCTTTTGAATATTTCCCCTTAATTTATTGTACTATTTTTTTGTTTCACTGATACTGATTAACATTCTACATGCATCAATATCTAAACAAAAATATCACATAATGTCTATTTTACTCAACATAAAATAGAAAGTTTGTGTTTATTCTTTTTTCGCGCATCTTTTCGGAATCACTTAAAAAATGTTATAATAACGGTATTTTACGTTAGCAAAATACAAACTCGAGACTTCGCTTTGCTCGGCTCTCGCTCTCGCTATAGACGGTGATATTAATAATAAAGAAATGTTTACATGCCAATATTCCATGGATGTTTTTAAACATATGATAAATCAATAAAGAATTTTTTCTCAGGTGTACCAATCAACACTCATAAAAACTATTAGGTACTGAACTCTGAAGGGCTGACGACTGTAAAATTACAAAACTTCAAAATTAGATCAGCGTGTACTATCAGGTTGATATCGAATGCGGCGGCAGAAGAGGGAGACGAATGTCAAAAGGTAATATACCTATCAAAGATACAGAAATTATATTAATATCAATAAATCATACATAATATGTATATATTAGTAATATGTTTATATTATAAACCTTCCAAGGAAAATTGTCACTCTAATAATGTAAATCTATACTATAATCTAATACTGTTCAAATTTCATACTTACAGCTCCAGTATTTCCGGCTTTGCAATGATGAATCAGTCAATCAGTCTGTCAGAACATGTTACTAGTATTTTATATGTAAAAATAATAATAAAATACAAACGAATAACAATTGTTGTCTTTTTCGATTACTATTAGCAGAAAAAATAATACAACTAACATTTAAAATTTGTTTTTTCTATTTTCAATAATTTAGGAAAAAATTACTGTAACACTACATATTGGAACACTCTGTATATTATATACCCACTATAATATATATTATAAAATATATATTATATAATGTAAGTCTACCTATGACCTACCTCGTCACTTCTCTCACAGCAACCGCCGCAACGCCGAAATTATTAAAGAACGTTGTTATCAATAATTCATCGTGTGTTGGCACTGTTTCAGGATCATCCTATAATTACACAATGTTAACTGATTTACTGTGACAAAATTATGTGAAATGACATAACCATTTACCATTATGTACATGGCAGATTTCAAACTGAAAGTTGGATAAAAAAAATCATTTTTAACAAAAGTATTTTTAATTATAAATCCATAATAACGTAAAAACTATTTTTTAGTCGTATAAAAAACTATTAATAATATAAATTGAGAAGTAAATGTTTTTGAAAAAGAAATACTGTACGTAGGCGATTTAATTCTATTTAATTTAACTGATATGATATCATGTACTTAATGTTAAGTTTTGATATTTTAGAATTTGCTATTTTAAAAAAATACAATTTGATTATGAAAAAATTACTTGATTTGTCCCATACGATTTTTTGTATAGATATTTCTATTTCTTGTAAAATTTTTTTCAAATGTGATAGGTATTATACCTTCCACATACACGATGTCATAAAAATCTTTGTTTCGTAAATAAATATCGGTATAGGATTGATTTATAGTGCGAAATATCGGCATTTTTCACAAAAAATTAACAATAAAAATTTATTGAATATAATATATTAATATGGATTATCGGCCTATCTTTCTCGTACAATACGTTTAATGTTTCTTATAAATTGTATTAATTCCATTAAAGGGGAAATATCTCTATATTTAAAGTCGATATCGTGTTGATAATTTAATTTCATAAATATTTTTTTTAATAGTCAAAATTAAAAGAAAACTCAATAGCAGTATATTTTTGTTTTTAAATGGCTTTTATTTCTATTTAAATTTTATGGAATCACATGGTTATAGGCAGATATTTTACAGGTTGTGGTGATGTTGACAAATTGCTGAATAAAAATAGTGTTCTATGTAGAAGAAAAGCTTAGCAAGGTGTGATGAAAGACAAAACTGGGTAATAAAGGCAAACCTTTTCTCTGTAATATTATGTAAATATTGCAAAATTTGCTATTGTGAGTGGAAATATACGACCGTGAAAGATTTTACTATCTTCCTTTTCTCACAAAATTATTAGGTACCTACTTTCCTACTAATCTTTTTTTTAATTTTTTTTAGTAATCATGCGTGTTTTCTTCGATCAGAATTTAAATCGGTTAAAATTTTTATAACAGTTGCTCGTTTTTCTGGTATTTTGACTAAAATTAATTCTTAAATTATAAAGTAATAATTCGACGACTATTTTATTTGCAATGATTTCAAGGCTTTTGTATGACTTTTCGTTTATTTAACGTATATAATTTTAACTATTGTTACAATGATTTAGTGTAGGTACTTATTTAATGATTGTTATAACTTCTGGAATATTTTAGGATATTATATTTGATATGATATGAACCAAAAGTTCTTATAATTTTCAATTATATTTGTTTCTAATAAAACATTTTTACTTCAAAATAATTTTCAAAAGTTTGATCAAAAACCTAACTCATTTTTATTTTCCGTTTGTACAATATACAACTGTACAAGTTGTTTATTGTTTGTTGTTTGAATTTAAATATGTTTGATATTCAAAGAGTTGGTTTTTTGCGACCTATATTTTAGTAAAACAATATGATTTTTAAGTGAAATACCTTTTTTTTTTTTACTTTTTCTTCAACTTGTAAACTAGTTTCTTTTTAAAATTTTAATTGGATATTTTCCACAACTATTTATGTATACACTATTTATTTGAAAATAATGGTACCTTACTTCATCTATTCTTACTGTATTATAATTTGAAAAAGTTTCTTTATTTTTATATAAAAATAATAATAAAATTGGTATTTTAATTGAAATTGTTTCCCTTAAATAATTACAATCTAATTAAGAAGGTATATATATATATATGCGTCATTTACCTATAACAAATTGAATTAACATTACTTAAGTAATTCATAAATATTTTTGATTTTCTAATTAATATAATAATGTTTTAATAAAATAACTCAATATTGTCATATTACCTTTATTTTTATACATAAAATAGCTCATGGTCTTACCAATGATTTTTGAAAAAAAGAGAATTTTTATCAAAAAGAGTGCCTAATAGAAACGATGAATTATTTTACAAACAAAAAATCATTTAATATAATTAATAATAATAACTTTCTGTGGCAACTAAATTAATAGCATAGTAAAGTACCATAAAAAGCTTATCCTGCAATAATAAGCTATTCTGTGTATTTTTTTTTTTTTTCTTAATGAGTGCTTAAAACTAACCAGAGGCTAAACTTCCTCTGGCCTCCACCAAATTGCAATTATGTATATGACAAAATTACAAAAATTATAACTTTAATAATATGTTTTGATTTGAATTGTCGTATGTAGTTATGTTTATTAGGTATTGTTGTATTCATCAATAACTATAAATAATAATTAGCTAATTATTGTGTCAGTTAAGATCATATACTAAGGTGGCAAATATATTTGTAGTATTTAAGACGGTTAACACGGTAGAGGGACAGTCTGCGTGTGACGACGAGAGTTATAAAGAAAACTACAAGACAAATTTCAGTAAACTCAAATATGTATCAAGAGAAATCAAGAAAAAGGCATAATGTCAATTATTCTGTAAGAAAAAGAGCCGATAGTCGAGCTCAGAAATTTAATGTCACGTCTGTAGACGAGCATTGAGCAACCCCTACAATATATAATAAATTAGAAAAAAAATGTCGTTTGATATTCCTAGATATTTTTTTATAAATTTATTAAAAACTAGTTCATAAAAAACAAACACTTGTAATTTAAGTTTATTTGCGTTTATGTGAAACGAATTTATTCTACCTATGAAATTTGTGTTTCCTCTATTCAAATAAATATTAATATGCCGGAAGAATTGACAGAATAACATGATAAATTATTGATTATTTTCATTTTATAAAAAAAAAGCAATTTAGCGAATGACATTATTTCTTTTCTATTCACTTTAGTAGTTTCAGCCAAAGTAAAACTTTTACAAA
>CM029359.1:8288832-8372260 GCA_017140985.1 Hormaphis cornu
TAGGTAGAAAACATTTTCTCCACTTAAAAAATTTTCTTCTGTCACTTATATCTATACTTAAACTAATTTTTTTTCAAATTGTTACAGATTCACAAAAGTTAACGGGTTAAATTAAAATACAAAGTCAACCTATTAAGTTTAAAATTAACGAGTGACTTGACTTCATTAAATTCAATTAACTTTTAACGAGTTGATGATGCATTGGTAATGTTTAGTAATATTATTAACAGAATAATTATTGTGAAATGTCTGATATATGTTATGCTCGTTCGGCAAACGTTGACACAGACCACAGTCAAACTAACGGCGCCACCTAATGAGTATCTTTAGAATACAACTTACGGTTACAACAACAACAATTATTAATCTTATTTACACTATGTAGGTTCCATTGATCATGTCTTTAATTGTATAGTATTTATAAAGCCTCTAGGATTACATTACTCGTAAGAATCGATCAATAGATATAACGGGGCGGTTTCACACTGAAGTTTATAGTCGTGTCCACAGAGGGATAGGGCAGAGTATGCACTTGCACCTCTGCGAGATCAGTTACAGCCACTTGCTCATACTTACTATGCAGCAGCCAGTAGGTACCTACTACCTAATTACTTATAATAATCTGAATATCTGAGTATCATATTGTTAAAAAAACTTTTTTTTTTCTTCATCATGATGAATATTTTAGTATTATGACTGTGTAATATTACCACAGAATAAAAGAATCACTGATAAGAATTTACACAGACAGCGTAGGACGGCGGCCAAATGATTCGCAATGTTTTCGGATGCGGGTGCTACCCAGTTTTCAGAAAATTGATTACAAAATCAGTGTCCGAACGGCCTGAAAAATTTCCAACTTTAAAAAAATATAAATTACTACCAATACAACACATCTTTGACAACATAGAAATGCATACGCTATCAAAAAAATTTAAAAATCTAAAATGTATATTTTTTTTTGTCGATTAAATTTGAAAAGTTGTCGAAAATTAGTCATACCTTTGATTTAATTTTGAAAAAAATATTTGTTACACTAACATATTTATTTTTTAACATTTGAAAATTTAATATGTTATGTAAAACAAAGTTTTCCATCTAAATAAAAAAAAATTTTAAAAATCCACGCAGTAGATTCTGAATAAGTATATAAATAATGTATTGAAAAATGGTGTCATTTGGTTATAATTATAAAATATCGCACACTGTTGTGCAAATAGTACTAAAACCGTAATAACTCCTCAAATAATGGTTCAAACTGTTTGAAATTTTTACACGTTATTTACATTCATATTTTTTATACATGCATATGACTTTTGAAATTTTTGGACTATTTTTATCGATAAATTTGGTCTTTACCTAGATGTTTACTTGAAAACTGAGCTTGCTTAAAATCGTATTTTTAAAGGCAATGATTTATCGTTGCTCTCAGACATAAAATAATGCGTTTGATTTGAATTACAACTTCTAAACTAGTGACCCACCCAAACAAAGTGGCTAATTCGTCAAACAACCGTTGAATTGCAAAATAATTCTTTGATACCAAAAAAAATGAAATAAAATGATCTAGCATTTTTTTTTATTTAAAATAAACTAAACCTATAATTTTAAGCAAAATATTTGAAAAATTAATTCAAACTAAAAGATGTACATATGGTAAAAAAAAAAAATTAAATTTCATTTGTCGAAATTTAGTTATTGATAGTTATCAGTTTTTGATAGTAGGAAAATTTGAAAAATAGCAGTAAATGTATTTTTTTGTCTTAATTTTTTAACAAATACAATTTTATTAATTTTAATTTTTTTTTTTTTGTAAAACAAAATTTCACACTGTTGCTAACTTTTTTATATTACTTCATACAATTAACAAACCCTTTATTAATTGTATGTTTCTTAGATACAAAATATAAGGTTATGCGTACTTATTTAAGTTCTCAATACAGTAATGCTTGCAGTATTCTAACGCTCAGAATCTAAAATAATTTTATAAAGCTAGTGTACAAATTTGGACTCTTTTTTGTGAAGGCCACATGTTTAATTTGACAAGCCCAGCATAATAATGAACGATTTGAAGTCATAATAATGTAGTTAAAATGTATTAGAACTATTTGAAAAGTTTATGATAGGTAGATAATTGATTCATTCAAATGGTGTGTTTAAATTTCAAAATGTTAAGAACAATATTCTAAATATGTCATGGTCAATTATTCTATCCCAATAAGGAAAATTATGCTTCAGGATTAAAAATTGAGAGTTTTTAAATTAAAGATTGTAAAAACGTATAAAATGTATTCTGTACAAGTGTAAATATGAATGATATGATACTAAAATTTTTGCCAACCTTAAAGGCAATTGCGTGTAGTAACTAGTAACTTTGATCACTTTGGTTTAAAATGCCGTTCGCACCTTATATATTATGGATTAAAAGGAGGGCAATTATAAACATTTAAATTTATTTTGGATTTTAATCAAATGTATGATGGAGGACGTGTGATTTCTTCGCATTGCGTGATTTTCTGTTTGTCCAACAATTAGTTACAAATTATAATATTTTCCACTACTTAGGTGTTGAGTTTCTTATGTTTATTATGCGCATAGTTAAAACATTAAAAAACTTAAACTTTTCTCAATAAATAGATCAAGTAAGGCGTAGAATGATACTTTAATCTGAAAACGGAGTTTGCAAGACTATTACACGACATGGTGCACACCAAAAATCTGCGGTCATGTCAAACAGACGCAAAAATTTATTTCTGTTCTTGTATATTTCAATAACTTAGATAATAATATATTCCGTTGGCAGGTGGGGGTTTGGGTATCCTTTAAGGGAGTGTTGGAAATAAAAAATGTTTGATCATCAAATTAATGTAAAATATTTATTTAAAAATAAAAGTAGTTTTTTTTTTTTAGTTTCCGTACCTGCTTTTAGATCATAAATAAATTTTTCAAGCACAAAAATTTAAGTTTTGTCATATATTTTGCAGTTGGTTTTCGTTTTAAATTTTTTTTATGATTTCATATACATACTCTTTATAGCTTTCTTTTAATACCAAGTTTATTTAATTTATTTTAGATTTATTAAAATTCTAGAATCAACAAAAATTATAATAGGGACTAAAACTACTTTGAAAAAAAAAAAATACATTTCTGTTAATTTCTTCAAATTTTTTTAAAATTTATTAAAATTATGTTCATAAAAATCCAACATTTGCGGTTTTCGTTTTTAAATATTAACATTATTTTATCTATCCCGACTGGTAAAGCATTGTTTACTTTGTTGGCATAAATATTAATATGACGGAAGTAGTAACGGAATAACGTCATAAAAAGCTGTTATTAACTGTTTCCTTATTTTAAATAAAATAAAACTGAGCAATGAACATTATTTCTTTACAATTCTCATTAGCAGTTTAAGCAAAAATTAAAGTTTTACAAAAAGTCAATGAGGGCTGTAACTTTAATTTTAATTTTGATGACCCTTTTTCAAAACTCGTATTCAAAAAAAAAATATCGTAAGTCCATTACATTTTTTTTAAATTGTAATATGACAATGTTTAATTCATAGTATATTAAATTATTATATTTTAATTCAATCCAATTTATTTAATTTATATATATATATATATATATATATATATATACGAGTACATATATAAGTTATAAGTAACAGGCAAAATTAGTTCGGTGTAGGACAAACTGGTGTATCCTAAGGGTGTTCGGAAAAACTAATTTATTCTAGAATGAACTAGTTGGTATCATTCTCTTTGCGTGTTTGGCAATCACTCACTGCGCTCGCTCGGCGCTGTCGTTACGCTACGCCAACACGATTATTTCCTATCACTAACGTGTAAATCAAACTATGTAAGACCAATGTGCATTGGTTAAATTTTGTTTGTCCTATACCACTTCGGACAAACTAGTTTATCCTAGGATAAACTAGTTTATGGTATTCTGAAATTGGGTTAGGCCGGTAACAAATATATGTATAACGTATATACCTACTAATTTTTAAGAAACTATAGTCAGTGTTGTGCAGTATATTTAAATGATATTAGACACACTCTTTTAGTTACTGAAAAATTCTATTGTTTTGTATTCTAATTATATGTGATTTCCAGTAAATACATTTTAATCATTTAAAAAATTTAAAACCAATTTTTATTAAAATAGGTACTTACTCATCCGTAGTTTCGTCGATTAATCAAACAATGACTTCAAATAGATTATCTGGTTCAAACATTATGAAATGTATCTGCATCACTGTTTTGTTAGATTTATTTAGTATTGATTTTCTTAAAAAAAATCAGAAATAAATTAAAAAGTGCATACGAGGATAACGATTCTGAGTGACACTCGGTTTATATAAATAATTTTACGGAAAAATGTTTCAATTAAAGTACCATTCACGTTCACTTTACAAAATGTTTAGTTCTTTGACAATTTACTATTGGACGCTCACTCTGCCCACAAAAATGATTACAGAAAACCAAACGTCGTTGTAAAAACAATAGAACGCTCTAAAACTAAAAACAAACAAACTCCAAATAGTTGAAAAAAGTAGGTAGGATTTAAACTCGCCTACTCTACTATACGTACGTTTGTACACAAACTGTGACGTATTGCTCCACTCTTGGACACTTTTGTTCTTTACCTACACTTGTCACGAAAATTTACATCATCTCTCAACCGGGATTACATGGATCCATCTACCCTTGGCTGACATGGACAAGGTGATATGAAATCCTAGGGGAAAAGGGTAAAAATATGGGTAGGTATTTTTTTCGAATAAAATCGTATTATTCTTGTCATGTGGTCGTTACCACTGACAGAACAACATAATTACCCATCCTCTTAATTTAAAATGTCAATAGGTATTTATTTAAACTAACGCTAAAATTAAATGTGTTTTATTTTTAATTTAATTAAAATTATTACGTAACTAGAAATTTTATGCAAATTAATTGATTTTTTTAAATTTAATTCTCATGTTTCTTCTTTGTATCACTTTTTTTGTTAAATGGTAATTAAATTTTTTTTTAGAATGGGCCGGAGTAAATGAGAATTATGAAGAATATTGTGATAAAACAACTGCAGAAGGTATATATTTAAAATTCTGTACATAAGAAAAGAATGTTTGTTTTTATATTTTTTTTCTAATTAAATAATGACAACTTTTTTTAAATATACTCCAATCTTTTCATTCATATTCCCAAATTCAGAGAGCTAAACTGAAGCTTCTTTGTTTGCCTGTTATATTCCAAAGAAGGTTTCAAAGTGCTATGCATGATTAACAGCATTTAGTTTTTCTTATATAACAACAAAGTTCAAAAAGGAAGGAAAGATATGAAGAATACTCTAAGAAACGATAGAAAAAGACATAATTCCAGATAAAGGGGAAATATGGTTGGCGTTTAGGCTATACATTGGTTTTGGTGAATTATTTAGGTAATTCACTGATTTTGAAGTTCTGTACTAAACATGTTATTTGATAAATGAAAGTAAAGATGAATCATAGACTTAAAACACAATTTTGAGCGAATTTGGTAATCTAATAAGTCCTAAAAAAATTACCTACAAAAACAAATATGTAAATTTTGTGTCATAGCAACAAATAATAGTAAATTTATCAGTGGTATAATATGTTTAGGTCTTATACAATCATTAAACAACTTATTTATATTTAAACAATTTGTAGGATCAATCGATTGATACTAACCATTTTTGAACTACTTAAATCTCTTGGATATAGCTGTTTTTAAGTAGCCTCTTTCACAAACAAATATTTTTTTCTCAAAATATTGTATACTTTAACCTCAAATGAGTTCTATGGGTAATAGGTATATATTGTGCTGATATTTTTTGGTAATTTTTTTTTTTTTCAGAACCTATTAGATTTTTAAGCTTTGTTTTTTAAAGGCCATAATAGGTCGTTACTTTGAAATATGTACCTATTAAACAACACGTTTAAACCACGACTTTAAACCAGTGACCTACTCAAAGAAGTGAATTACTACTGTAACGAAATTTGCATTTTATCTTGAATTTACTCTCTTTCTTTTTTTTTTCTTAGAATTTATTCCTTAACATACATCTCTTTTTTAGAATTAATTTCCACATTTTTCCGTTTTTAAAATGTTGTCTTTCTTATACCTACTCAAATGTACAATATTATTATGAATTTAATAAGGTAACGTTATATATATAATCAATTTAGATAATATATAATTGTCAAAAGCTTTACTTCTTCTTATTTCTAAAGATTCCTGATATTTATAATGTACAAAATATATTTTGATATCGTAAAATAAAAATTTTCAAAGGGATATTTACATTTTGAGTTTCTTGTTTTTTAGTCAATAATCAAAGTTTTTAATATTAGAATTTTGAGTTTCTGTTAAAATCTTTAGATTTACAATATTAGTTAAACTATAACTGTAAATTTATAGGTTATTCAAAACTAATGTTAAAAGACTATTACGAAAGCAAATTTAGTGAGTTATCATACTTAATTATTAAATATTTTATATTTTATTTAATATTTTATATAAGTATCAATACAAATATAATTTGATCGGAAATGTATTTTTATTTGGTAAAGAACATAATAGCAATACATATTATGAATAATTAAACGATTTTCGGTAAAATATCAATTATTTCTTGTTCATACATCATAACTTTTTCATAAATTGTAAATTATTTTTAATGTAATAATAGACATTTATTTTTTCAGATAATATAATTGTTAATAAACTTTTTTTTATTTTATTTTTTGAGTTCGTGTAATGTAAAAAATGCTTTAATATTTTGTCGAACATAAATTTGTGCTTATGTAATTGTCTATTTAAAACTATTCAAATAATATTATTAATTGCGCATAGGAAAATAGTGAATAAAAAGCTTAAAAGTTACAAAAAATATTTTTTTTTTTTATATTTTTGTTGTTGTTTTTTTTTTTTTTTACTTGAAGTGATGCGTCTCCAACTTTTCTAGATATATAGCTACCTGCTTCATGTCAATTCAATTATAATTTCTCTCTAACTCATATTCTAAGAAGTTTAATGTATAACTGATCTTCTTATTTGCAATCTTCTGCGTTTTTATAGGCTCTTACTACTTGTTTCTTTCTTTTCGACCTTAAACCTCAGTTACCATATTTTAGTCTGCACTTTACACAAGTGTTACCCAACTAAGTTTTAAACTTTTAGAAAACCTTATGTACATTTTTGTATGTGAATTATCAAAATATAAAAATTAAAAACATAAACTTGAGTATTATATTTGTATAATAGTTTAAATAACTAGTGGTGTTCAATAAGTCATCAACAAGTGAAACAATAAAAATCGGTGCTTTGTACTACAATAACATACGCAAAAAAAAGTTGTTTTAACTATTACAATATGAAAATAGATGTTGAATATATTGGTAAGTACTTTAAAAATACCTTATTTTAATATAATAGACCAATTCAAAAAATTTTTTGCTATAATAATATTTTTTTTTAAATAATGTGTTGCATTTCAAATAAGTTCATTTTAGATTCTGAGCAACGTGACTCAAAAAAAATTTCGAAAAACCCATTAAAAAATACTGCAAGCACCGTTTTGACAAAATCGATTTTGTTTTATGGTTTAACATCCTTAATAAAGACTTCTAGGAACTGAGACTTTTATAAAATATTAATATGAAAAATATACAGGTTTGAAAGAAATTTCATAATATTTTAATTATTTTTGAGCTAAGTATAGATATTTAAGATTTATCAAAAATTTCTTTTTTTTTTTTTTTTTTTTGTAGTTTTTATTCATAAAAAAATGCTTTATTTGATCCATAGCTCCGAACTTTGATTTCTAGGTCATATAAGTATATATTATAAAAGGTCATATAAATTAATAGTATACATTGTGTACTACATATATTTTGACTGATTGGTTCATAATATAGGTAACGAAAAAAAAAAAAAAAAAATTATAGCTTTGTTAAATCTTAAAGATGATGAAATAGGCAGTAAAAATATATTTTATTTACATTAATTGTTATTCAATAAAATTAGATAGTTACATCATTCTGGGATTTATAAAAAATACAATTCAGATTTTATACAACTCATTGGACTAAAATATAGGAAAATATTATATATATTTTTTTTTTTTGCAAAGAAGTTGTCTAAAAAAGTTTAAAATAATTAAAACTTATCAGAAATATAAAATGTATGTTATATAAATAATTTATTATGAATGTACTAAAAAATATATGTACAGTAAATCATAATTTAATTATAATATTAACTAAATTCATAGTATTAATACGATAATACTCTTAATATGTTTCAGCAACTCCATCACATGATGAATCATCATACACAATTTTTCTCAAGAATTTGACATATTACTGTGAGATACATGGAAAATTATGTTTTTTATAAAAATAGATAGTTTAAATTCCACCTTGCTTTTTTGTAGGTACCAAAAATAATTAATTTTCTTTAAGAAAAATACGCAGCTTGTAAATTATATCTTTTTCAAAAATAATTTACAGTCATTTACAATTTAAAACGGGTAGTTAATTTAATAATTTTATTGAAAACAAATCTGATTTAAATTTTTAAAATCATATATTCGGAACTGAGGCACTAAGTTCAATATATAAATCACACTCAATATAATGAAGGTGAAGAAGAATTTAAGGAGATAAAAATAGAATACGTTCTGTCAATGATGGTAATTATTTAGTTCTAACTGAAATGTATAAGACAGCACTATTTGCTTAACTTGACAAAATACATTTTCAAATTATAAGTATTAAAATTGAGTTAGTTACAATTATTGTTTTTGAAAAAAAAATCATAGACCTGACTTTATTATGTCAAATGACGTCATAGAATTACGAGAAGAAAAATTATAATCAATAGTTATTGAAATTATTTATAGACAAATAAAACTACCTGTTTGTGATTAATATCCTGTTTAATTTTCATAACATGTTTTCAAATACAAATTATGACTAAATTTTTTAATTATTTATTGAAATATAGAATTTTGAGTTTAATTTATCGATGAATTAATGAAAACTTTTGAATTAATACTTATAGTGCTTGAAATATTTTGAAATTTATATCAGAACTATTTGCTTTCTATGTAATCATTGTGTGACAATCTCAGGTCATTGCAATAACTGTTTTTGAATATATGACCTATTAAGCGAGTCAAATTTGTCGAAACCAAATTTAATGTACCGTTTCCTCTCAAATACATTTTTATTTTTTGTCTATCACTGTTTAAATATTGTAAATATTGACATTTTTGAAGAACAATTTGAAATGCACAAATTATAATAAATTAGACAACTGGAAAATGGTTTAGCATGCTAAAATCAGAGAAATTCAGTGTAAATAAATATTCTTCAAATGCGTCTATTGTAAAAAGTAATTTTTAAACCATACTTTAAGAAGTGCCAAGTTCTTTGGCACTTCTGTTCTCTCTTCATTTTATTTCCATACTGATTGAAACTAGTATATTTAAATAATAAAATAATAAAAATTGTAATTTCCTTTGAATTAATAGAATAATTTGTATGTTCATTTGTATGCATTATAATGTATAAATGTATACAATTATATTTTATTGTCAAGAAGTGTATCTACACTTCATAATAAAATTAACCTTATAATTTAAATCCAACACTGCTTTTCTCAAACATGATCGAATTCTAAAAATTATTCATAAAACAAAATGTACAATAAATGAATAGTAATAGTGAAATGCTTTATATCAAGGTTTATCTGTGTACGAGAGTTGGGAGGAATATAGTAAGAATAAACATTATAAATCAATAAAATTCATTATTCAAATTATATAATAAACTAAAACTGATATATTTCGAATTTGGACTCAACATTTCTTAATTAGTTAAGATGTTATAGTTATGATGTATTTTTTAAAAAATAATTTTAACTGCGTATCAAACAACTCGAGAAACATTGTTAATAATTATGTATTATGTTCTGTTATTATGAACAATGCAGGATTTAATTATTTTCTTTTATATGCTTTTGGTGTTCTAGAATATATAATATATTTTGGTCCTATATCTCACTCCCGGATTTTCCTCAAATTTCGGTCACTTTTTTCAACAACATATTTTTGCAAAAGACAACTGTTTTTTTTTTGTTTATTCCCAAATTATTTTATGATTTGATTACTAAAATAAACCGTATGTATATTTATATTAAAATGTATATCTAATGCGACTTTTAGTAAATTCTCTGAGGTACGAATAATATTTATAATCCATTAACCTTTTGTTAAAACATTAATTATTAGAACTGATTTTGTCCAATAAGATATGAATAGACCATAGGGTATTTAGTATTTGAGATAAAGGTGTTCATAAATACTGTCAGCATGTAGTTTAGATTACAATAGAGAAAATAGTAAATACTAAAAACATGAATTTTGGATATAATAATTCATAATTCTATGAAGGTTTAACTTATTCATACCCAAATCGAAAGATTTTGATGGTACCCATGTTACGTCTTCTATAGCATACAAACATACTTAAACCAAAGTAACTTTAGCATAAATATAAAGCTGTGAATCCTAAAAACCTTTTTTAATTTCAATTGATATAAAAAAATAAAAAAATTAAATTTTGTAGAGTTGAATCATTTTACTAAATTTTTTGGTAAAATCAAGGCACAATTCATTTCTTGCTTGGGTAATTTTCTTAAATATTTTTTACTTTATATTTAGTTGATTTTTTTTTAATGAATACTTAGTAATACAAAAAAATAAAGTATATACATTTTAGTTTATATCATATTTAAGTAAATAAGCTACAATCTACATATTATACTTAATACTATCACCTAAAACCTAGGTGCAACATCAAGTTTTATATAGTTATCCAATTCTTAGCCATTTGCTGTTTTTGACATGTATAATCAAATATAAAATTAGTTGTTTCAACGAATAAATATTGTTTTGACAATGATATGATTTTTTCTCATTTAGATGATTTAGAGGAGCCAAACAAAGATGGTCAGTAAACAAAATATTTAATTATGTGGATAATGTTGGTTAATGAATTAATATTTCTACATTTTAATTGTAAGTAGTTAAATCTTATAAAACGTGCGCGGCGTGACGCACCATTTTATCGACACTTTTTTTGTACGCTTTTGAAAATTACTGGTCCGATTTCTTTGAATTTTTCATATACTTATAGCAATTCTTGTTTTACATAACATATAACATTTCAAATTTTTATATAATAAAATTGTGTATGTTACAATTTTTTTTCAAAAAATAAATCACAAATATAACAAATTTCGGCCAATTTTCAGAACGACTATAGAAAAAAATTGTGACTAACGATTTTTAAAATTTTTTAGTTACGAACAGTTTTATATGTTTTTAATATTGTATTAAATTTTCAAAACTTTTTCGGGAAAGTTTAAGTTTTTATTGAAATTAAATGACAATAAAATTGGACATTTTTGAAAACTTCAAAGTTCTATATTTAGCTCAAAAATTTGTGAAATGTTTTGAAATTTGCCTCACACCTGTACATTACCAATGTTAACATTGAAAATATCAAGTGAAAATATCAAGTATTTTCAATCATTAGTTTGGGAGTTATGACCAATTAACAAAATTGATTTGCCAAAAACGCGTTTTCCGTTTTTTCCTTAAATTTTTTTTTGGTTTATCCTAAGAATTTTTTTAGAATTAAAAATTTCGAAAAACACAATCTATAACGCACCAAAGATATAAAATTTTCTCCCGGAAAAAGGTACTGTTGTTGAAGATCGGAGCAATTCCCTAGGAGCTACACGTGCCACGGACACAAAAAGAGAAAAAAATAAAAAAAAAAATCCATCTATGTAAAATCAAGCTTCCCCACTTCGCTCAGAATCTAAAAAAAAAAATATATGTTTTACAAAAAGGGGTATATTGATTTATAATTAAACTAATGAATGTTGAATTATCATAATGTTACGTGAAACAAATTGTACAGAATGCAGGTTATAATTTTATTAATTTTGTTATTTTATGTAAAAGAAATTATAAACTTTATAAGTAAGTTTAAACAAAATGTTGTGATGCATGATTGTTGCGTCTATTAATTCGAAATAAATACACTTTTTTGAGAAATTCCTAAAAAATACAGTATTTTATTTTGAGGGTTATGAAATTAAGTAATTTTGAAAGTATCCGTTGGCCTAAATAATTATTCAAATGAAAAAATAATTTGAGATGAGCTGATTCACATGGAAAAAGTTAAATTGACAGTTAAAAGTTATAACCAAAACAATTACAAAAACACCTTTTGATTGACAAATTGGTGAAAAAAAATTCAATACATTTTCAATTACATATTTTGGATTGGATCTTTTAAAAATATTTACTTTTATTTCAATTTCGTTAGAATCAAATCAACTGTTTCTATTAATAATACCTATAATTAAAATTTTTGATACACGTTAATAATGACTATGAACAATTTTGTTAATATTATTGAATTTTTTAAATTATGAATTAATGATTTACTAAAAAATACAATTTTCGTTAAAAAAAAGAAATGGGTGCCTAATAAAAAAAATATTTCTGTATGGTAATATTTATTATAAAAAAGAGACAATATATAGTAAAAATAGAATTAAATTTTTGAAATGTAGTCTAAATAAATGTATAGCAAACAAACAAGCATACATATTAAAAAAGGAAGCGCCGGGATCAGTCTAGGTTACGTGGGTAATTTGACGTGGTAGCGACTACGCATTGGGTGGGTCACTAGTTTTAAAGTTGTAGTTTAAACGCATTATTTAATTTCTGAACTCAATGATAGATCATTGCCTTCGAAAATACGATTCTGAGCGAGCTCAGTTGTCTACCATACGTCGTAGTAAAAACAAATTTAACAATAAATACTCTTGTCAAATCTATATCTATCCTATTTTGGTATTGTGTAATAGTTTCAGCTTGGTCCAATCTTTAATTTGGATGCTATGATCAAAAAAATCTAAATCGATGTGGAAAAAACATGTTTTCCGTAGTTATTTGCTTCCCCCAAGTTCCATTACTTCCTTAAAAATGATCAAAATAGTTTGAAAACTAAGCAGTTAACTCGTTAATCCCTTTTTAATGACACATATAAATTTTAAGTCAAACGGAGCACTTTTGGGAATTTGACCATTCTCGTTTTTCTCTCAAAACCTAAAAAATAATAAATGTTTCAAATAAAGTATCATCTCAGATTAAGTATCTATCTTTTGAGGTATTGTACGTTAAAATTGGAGTATTTTTTTTACTAGAAAAAGTGATCACAAAAATAAAAAAAAACCTAACCCTAGCCCCTCCCTTTACTGACTTTTTCATAACGTGTTGTCTTCCTAAACAAAGCTGTATGCAAAATTTCAGTTTGATAAGACAGTGGAATATGGGTTAAATGTTAATTACAAGATTCGAAAATACAAAAATACTTGGAAAAAAACGCAAAAAAATTTTTTTTGGTAGTGGGATTCGAACCAGCGCGGCACCAATTCAACTAACAATATTTATGTATAGTGTGACGCACCATTTTGTCGACACTTTTCTTGTACGCACTTGAAAACTACTGGGCCGATTTTTTTGAAATTTTTGTATCCTTAGAGCGATTTTTGTTTTACATTAAATAATTAGTTTTTATTTCTTAAATAATAAAATTGTTTAAGTTAAAATTCATTTCAAAAAATAAATCACAAAAATAACAAATATTGGTCAATTTTCAGAATTAAAACGACTATAAAAAAAATTGTGACTAACAATATTTAAAATTTTTTAGTTACAAACAGTTATATATGTTGTTTATATTGTATTAAATTTTCAAAACTTTTCTGGAAAATATAAGTTTTTATTGAAATTAAATGACAATAAAATTGAAAATTTTTGAAAATTAAAAAGTTCTATAGTTCCCTCAAAAATTTTTGAAATGTTATGATATTAGCCTCACACCTGTACATTACCAATATTAATATTGTGTGAATATATTAAGTCTTTCCAATCATTATTTTGTAGTAATTACCAATTAACAAAATTGATTTTGTCAAAAATGCGTTTTTCGTACTTTTTTACGTTTTTACTTAAATTTTTTTTTGTTTTTCCTGAAGAACTTTTTTTGAATTCCAAATTTCGAAAAAACACAATCCATAACACACCAAGAATATAAAATTCTCTACCGGAACGTTGGACTGTTGTTGAAGATCGGCAGGCACGTAACCTGGATTTTGTCAACAGGGGGGCCATATATTTTTGGCCCCCAACGGCCAACGGCCTCAGCCACTAAAAACTATCTAGAGACAGGGGCGTAATAAGAAAAAATTTCGGGGGAGGGGAGTTTATATATAAGAAAATAATTTTCCGGGGGTGCCAGCTAAGGGCCAATGATTTTTTTAGGGGTGCCCGGCCACCCTGGCCCCCCCCTGGTTACGTGCCTGAAGATCGGAGCAATTCCCTAAGAGCTACATGTGCCACACGCACAAAAATTAAAAAAAAACTCGCATCTTTGTAAAATCAATTCTTGTAAAAAAAAAAAATCTGTTAAGAATGTTTGACTATAGGTTATAACTGTATCTTGTATGATCAGATCGTAAAAGTTTATTATAGCTAAATTATGCTTATTAACTTATATCATTTAGGTACATTGAACTGTTAAATTGTAGGTGTATTAACAATGTAAAATTATTAATTAGTAATATTATTAATTCTCACCTTGATAGCAAAAGTTGAGCTAACTATTATTCGCAGGCAATACTATTAACTTAGTTTTTATAATATACTTTCTTTTTTTAGTTTTGTCACAGTTAAGTTAGGTTGCATTTAATTATTTTTCTGAAATTAGTTCCCGTGGTCCTATATCATGCTAAGGTTTGGAAAAACAATTTTTTTATTCTATGTTTTGCCACTTTTGTCCAACCAAATGTCCACACGACCTAGACATTTTTTGCTTTATTTTTTTTTTTAACATATTTTAGCTCATTATAATCAATATTGATTTAAAACCTAGAAAATCATATCTCCAAAACCTTGTTGATAGGACTTTATAGAACGTTAATGGTAATTAACTCATTTTTAAACATTTTTGGAAAACAATTTGTTTTTTAAAGAGAATAATGTGAATCATACACATTTTTCTTTTTTAGATTTTAAAATTTGATAGGAATTAAAAACACAATTCTGTAACTGAACTTAGTTTTTTGGGGAAAATACATCTTTCATTTTTTGAAATAAATACGTAAGAATAAACATAAAAATATTAATATTTTTAAGAGTCTCCAAAAACGGATTCAAGTCAATATAATGAAAAGAGTAAGTATATTATTATAAGTTTTCAATGACCTTATATGAGCCAATTAGATATGCTTTTAATTTTTATCCTAAATTATTGTACAATATTGTATATTATAGCTAGATGTTTATGCATATATGTTTATATATATATACTTATAGATATGTATAAAAAATTCACATTTTTTTTTACAATGTATAGTATAATAGATATATCAAAGTGTTTATTTACATTGCTCTATGGCTTATGCATATATGTATATATATATATATATATATATGTATATATATTTGATTAATAATGCATAAATAGCACTAAAAAACTAACATGGCTCATTTTACTTTCTTAGACTAAAAAAATAACCACAAAATACTGACAACCTTCAGACTCGAACTACATACAATAATAAATAACCATCGTTAATAGTAATTATTCGCCAGTACCTCAGTTTTAAAAATGTGAAAAATTATTCGGCGTTTTAAACTGCGATATTTTTTTGAGTATAACATTTGGTTATGGTACAAACATGTTTTAAGTACGTTCATAGTTTGCACTTTTATTACATTACACAGTGACTGAGACATTTATAATTTCGATGGTTGTAGGTTAGGTTGGGTTTGTATTATTGTAAATTTTTTTAGGTTTAGATCTTGGTTCGGGTTTTCAAAATATTCAAGATTAAGTTTTTGCTGAAAACCCAGCGTGGAGTTTATTTTTGTATGTTTTCACTGTATTGTGTTCATAATTTGTTCATAAAGTGTTGTTGCAACAGCTGTCAGACTCAATTATTGATTAAACGTACTTAATGTACAAAAAACTAAAACCATGTGTCACATCTTACTTGACAAATCCATTTTAAACAACAAAAAACTTCTAGTTGAAACAAGTTTTACGCCGTTTTCCGATAATATTCAAAACTAATTTTTTTAAGGAAAAAACTAAAAAAATTTTAGTGCAAAAGCCTAATTTAAAAAAAAAACTGTTTACGTGTTGTCTTGTTGACTTTGTCGTTAAAACTATCGATTTTTCTTATTGTTAAATTATTTATACTAAATTCAATACCCGTGCTGAGTAATCTGAAGACGTATTGTAATCGGTTTTTCACGTAAATTTATCAAATTATCGTTTTGATCTTTCAACACGATTTGTATTTTGCTTATTGATGAATGATGGAGGGGGTAAAAAACTAAATGTCTAGATATTTCGGTTATTTTATAACCTGCTGGCACAGACGGGTAAAATTCATGAATTATCTGACTTGGACGACCGTCATATGCTAGAGGTTTGTGTAAAATCAACATCGTGGCTACATTTCATATGACATTTCAATGTGTTACTGTTCGCTTTTAAGCTAAAGTACGTAACAAAGTCGGGTAGAGATTGTTTTATAACCGATTCCAACGCAGACAATACATATGACCCCGTAGGTAATTTTAAATCAATTTTTACTTTTCTAGACGGGTTTGAAAATCCGATAATGTTACAACCGTGTTCTATGTTCAGTATAGAATTATTTGTCTGCAAACTCTACAAACCCAATTTTGAAGTCTTATTAACTTCTAGTGGAGGAAAAATATCGCACGACAAATCGCTCGAATGTCCGTTCAATGTTATGGTATACATGATAAGAATTTTAAACACAAATGTCCGCAGTTACTTGTATTAAAGTTTTGTTGTCTCTCGTAGTTATACTTTATGTTGCATCCGATAAAGTAGTTTTGAAGTTCTAGCGGTGGCGTTAAATTTCCAAAACTATTATAGTATTCGATGTTATTTCCAATTTTTGTATACGCTACCCAATGAGTACCTGTACTATCTGACGTGTCAAAATTAATTATACAGAATTCTTTATGTTTAGTTCGAAGAGGTAACTTATATCTACAATATACACCGTTGAAATGAGGGATTTCTTACAAACGCGCAAATTTTATAAGTTCATAATCATACAAGGCTCTATTGGGTAACGTATATTTTAAACGTAATATTAAAACTTCTATTTTCAAATATAAATCACTGTGTTCTCCAATCGTTTTACATTTAAATCGGTTTCACACTTCCGAAGCATGTGCATATTCTTTCTCAGTTATGTTCTCTTCTGTCAATGTGCTATAAAATTTTTCAATTGGCGGTAGAGCGACTTTATCAAGCACCCCCCAACTATTTGTGTATTCATAGGGATAAATACCCTTACGTGTTACTAAATTTATATCACTAATTTTAAAATGTTTTTCGGTTTCTTTAAATTTTGACTGCCACCTCGTGATAAATTATCAGCTATCTTACTCAAACAAGACGACATAAAACGTAATGTATCTAAAAACCTGATACCAAATGTTTTAGATACGTTTTTTGAAAATAATATGAATTTTTCTTCAGTCGTTGGAATAACAGATATTAGGTTTTCATCATATCCTAGCTGTGCATAATAAAATGTGCGTCGTAATTGCTGAGGTTATGAAATCAACATGGAATATAATTGGGGGTTTTTCGCTTAAAAATACAATTAAGGCATACGGTATCTCGCTATTATCCATTTAAATGATCGTGGTCTTGTACAGCGTTGTTATTTTCGGTAAATTTAGACTTACATAAAAGACATTATCCACTTGCGATAATTTTAATATGGCAAACATATCCAATACAAAATAGAAACATATCCAATACAAATCAGATCCAATACAAAATGGATCCAAAAAATTTTTCCTACAATGACTGCGGCGGCGGGTGACGTCAGTGTGGAGCGGGTTGTGGAATCGGTTAGGTTGTGCGGCGGGTCGCGGGTTGTGGTTGTGGTTGCGGGTCACGGGTTGTGGTTCTGGTCCTGGAATCGGCTTTTTTTTACTACTAATGTGTTAAAACATTATCACTCTTTTGCCTTAAATACTATTAGCAATATTAAAATTATCCCAAAAAGTTTATTTTAATACTTATTTTCATCTCCTGAAAACCCCATTTTAATCCAAGGTCATCCAGCTGAAATATTTTGTGTTACCATTTAATTGGAACACACTGTATAGTCGTATCTTTATTTCTCTCGAAAGGGAACGTGAGCCAGTGGCGGATCCACGGGGGGGGTTTTCGGGTCCGAACCCCCCCCCCCTTGGTGCTTACGCGGTATTTATGCATATTTCTCAAGGAAAAAATGTCTCCCCCCCCCCCCTTAAAAAAATTTTGGACCCCCCCCTTTACAAAATCCTGGATCCGCCACTGACGTGAGCCTAGTACCTTTATGAGTCCGTAAAAACAATTATTTCCCGACAGGATTCTTGCTGCTACTTCCTTTTCAGTATCATTTTTTTCGGTCAAAACCGAATCTAAATATTTAAATTGTTTGACTCGGTTGAATTTATGGTTACCTACTTTTAAGGAAAGATACATTCTTGTACTATCTCTTCTCCCCATCAGCATATACCTTGTTTTGCCTTCGTTTATTTGTAAGCCAACCTTCTCTGCTGCCTCCTACGAACGGCCAAATAGTGTTCTTAGTCCATCATGTGATTTATCCATGAAGACCAATTATTAATCGTCTGCATAGCCAATAAGACCATAGAAGATCGATTTGAACTATTTTATTTAATAATTTATTCTATTTTATACTGGATATGAATTTAACTGTATTTTACAATAATTCAATATTAATAGCTATTATCAGTTGTTGAATTCTTTCCATAATATTAAAAATTATGTAATTATAATCATAAATGAAAAAAATAGAACGACAATTAATTTTATTCTACTTAATATATTTAAGTGGAGAGTATGGAGGAACCCAAACATAATTTGTACTCGACTTGTTTTAGTAAGTTAATATGAACTTATTTTACTACACAAATAGTATCAACTTACAAAAAGGTTATAACATTTATAACTATTGAACTAATTTTTAAATTTTTTTTATTTATTGATCTGTTGTAATTGGTGTAAATAATTTATAGGTAATTTTTTATTAAATGTTTACCGTTTCAAGGGAAACGAATTTAAAGGTAACATATCAAAATAATTTTATTTTTATATAGGAGATTAATAAAATAAAATATAAAAGGAGAATTAAAAAAATTGGTGTTCTTTATATAAATTTTAAAAAAACCCTGTCGCGGTTGCATTGATACAAGTGAAGGTAGATTTTTTGCCGCACAACAAAAACATTCTTGACATATTCATCTCAAAAAATACTCAACATGTATAAAAAAAGTGAGCCATACACAACATTAAATATGTAGCTTTATTAATTCGAAAACAGAAGTAATATCTGTTCAATCAATGTTGCTGTGCCATGTTAACAAAATACCATATATCAAACACCACCACACAATAATATACTAGTCGTCAATAACGTTGTTATATTCCATTTTCTCAAAAACTACTCTATTGATTTCGAAAAAATGTAACGATTTAAAATTTAAAAAAAACAGTTTTATTTAAAAAAAAAAAAAAAAAAAAAACAGAAATTACATCGGTTAAAACGTTTTTGCTCTGTCGAATAAACAAAATTATTGAATAGCTACCACATAGTTCCAATTTTAGTTGTAGTATAATTTAAAAAAAATCCTTTGTTGTTCTCAAATTATTTAAACGAAACTACAAACCAAATTTTTTTAATCATAATATGATATGTTTAGTGGTTCCGGTACTGAAAAGTTGGGTTTACCTACTTGTTTACCCAAATTTCAAACATATAGAGGGGATTTGGGTAGAATTTTTTCAAAAGATGTTTGGCCTTCCTATAAACCTTCCTTGAGCTTAGATTAATATGCAATAGAAAATTTGATAAAAATCGGTCGAATAGTTCAATTTAATCAAATAAACATACAATGTTTCTTTAGATTTATAAGAATTAGTATTTTCAAAATACTATTTTAGCATAGAACGTCCAAATAAATCTGATTTTAATATTATAAAACACAATGTAAGTGGTCCAAATTAACTATTATAAAATTTTTAAGGAAATGAAGTTTTTAATGATTCTAATAAAGGTAATTTGATATTTTCACAATATAAAAAAAAACAAAATTGTTCATTTTTCAATTGTTAGTAATTTTTTGAAACCTATATTATATACTTTAGAAATATAATTATAATTATAATATTAAATATATCATTAAATGTTTTATTTAATTTAGTATTTGAATTTACATATATATTATAAATAAATAATTATACAAATGTTATTCAGATTACTATGCAATAGATGAAGAGATAAAATTAATGAAACTAGCTCTTGGTATGATATTAAAAACATTATAATTATTCCACAATATAGAAACTTATATTCAATAAACTTTAATGTAGCAAAATGTATACTATTTCAGATAAAAATGCAACAAATCAATCTATAAAGAGTGCAATAATCGGTGAGTGTTTTTATTTACTATTTTTTTTTTTTTTAAAGTGGGCATGATTTGAAAATATATGTAATGTGTATCATTCCAACTATGATAGTTACAATTTAAATATAATTTAATAAAATATATAGGTTACATCATTAATATATTCGTTTCTGCATTGAAATCCACATATGAATTGATATATTTTTATTCACTCGGAAATAGCTATAAGTTAAGATCTTTAAGATCAGTCCATTCTATGAGGTCTTCATATGTTGTAACTTGTAGACCAATATTCCGTAGGCATAATTTATTTTCTTAATGCTCCAAACATAAGAAAGATATAGATCCAAAAAAATATCTCCAAAAATATTTCAACATTGTAATTGGATATAAATAATGTTTTATGCATTCATATTTTATTGTTTTCACTCACTGAAGAAAAAAACAAAAAAAGATGAAACTTGTAAAGGAAATTTAATGTTTACATTTGCATTAAATCTTTTGAATTATTCCTAAATCATTGGTTGAATTTATTGTTTATTAATAACCAATGGTCATCTATTTTTTTTTTGATTAATAAATAAGATCAATTTTTGTATGATATTCTATTTAAACCACCAGAATAAAATTGTAACTAGCAATTTTTGAAAATATTAAGTGCATTTATTTTTCAAAACTAAAAGACTTAAAGAGACAATTAATATTATTGAAAAACCCATAAATCTTAAAATTTATTTTTCATATAAACTTTTTAGAGACATATTTAAATTTGGTTTTATTTGGTAAAATGTTTAATGTTCCTACATTTTAAAATTTTAGTGGACTTATGTTTTATATGTTAAAACATTGCGAAAAATGTCAGGTTTTTAATAATTTATGACTACATAACTAAATCGTTTTTCTTTAAAACAGGTTTTCTATAATTAATTAGGCATTTAAAATTATTTTTGCTGCAAGTTTGGTCTACAAGTTAAGATTAGAAATTTTCCCAAGGAGCTTAGTGTGACACAGAATAAAACACACTTTTTTTAAAAACATTAACTACAGCGTTTAACAAGATATTTTATAGTTATTTACTATTAAATTTAAAAAATAAATATCAATGTTGGACCTGAGTGGCGTACTTTGGGCTATTTTTCGGGGGTTGTCCAACATTTTTTAAGGATCTCTTAGGGCTGTGAAAAACGGTCCCCTTCCATACCCCCTTTAGAATTCTTGATTTTGAAATGATACGTAAGTATTTTTTTTTTTTTTTTTTTTTTGGAAGTCGTGAGGGGGGGGGTGTCTAGACATGGAGGACACCCCCCCTCATATTACACCACTGTTTGATCTAACCAACATATTTAATTATTTTAATATTGTTTTAGTTTTATTTATGCAATATTATAGTATTGATCTCATTTAAAATTGTTTTTTGGCAATATAACTTGTTTATACTGCTACCTATTTCATATATGACATAATTTTTAAAAATAAATTCACATGAAGTAAAAACGTTTTCATTTTATATTTAGAGTATTTAGGTAAGTATACATTTATATACCTACTTTGATTTAAAATTTGGTCAAAATTGTATCTGAACTGAAAATTATGATGCGCATATATCATTTAAATATGCAGTAAAATAAGAATAAGATGCGTTTGCAGTTTTTAATTAAATACAATATACTAATATAATAGCAGGAATCTCTCTAGATTGGGTGGGTAGTTCGACTACGCTTTGCGTGGGTCACTGGTTTGGAAATTGTGGTTCAAAAGTAATATGTAATATCTGAAGCAATGGTAAATATCATTGTTAAAAATTTCATGACAATAGAATGATTATTTTTGAAATTATGGAAAAATAACTACACGCGATTTTAATGAAATCTAATATGTTGTTAAAAATCTTAAAATCAATATTGATGGATCAAACAATTTTGCAATTTCCAAAATTTTTGGTACATAGTTAAAATCACTTATGACTTATGTTGTGTTCAAATTTCAAGTGAAACAACCCAAAATTTAATCATTATTGTGTAATATTTCAAAACTTCTCCATGATAAGTTTTAAAATTATAAAAAAATAATTATATGCGTAGTTGACAAAATGCCATTTTTATCGGTTTTTCGCAACTTTTCGGTTGTTTTTTCAGTCGCGTTGAAAAAGTATTGAGAAAATCGAAAAATGACTTAATTAAAGTACAATCTTGATCAAATTTTCTAAAAAAAAAGGTAGTGTATGTAGAAATCGGAGCGCTATTTCTGGAAGATATTTTATTAAAAGTTTAAAATAATCATAAATATCATTGTAAAACCACTAGATTTCTCCCTCCACTCAGAATTTAAAAATCACAAACTTTTCATTACAATACAATTGTTTATGCAAATATAGTAGTATAGTGCCTACTGGTTACTTTTACCAACTTCAGTCAAATTATATTATTCTCGTTGAAAATTGTTTTTCAATTTAATTCGATTATTCTTCTCTTTCTTAAATTGCTAAAATTTTTAAAATGAATGCATATGAAATGAAATATTTCATTCTTAATTTAGGTCAAGTTAGTAAGTACAAACTTGTATTTTGTATTTTGATGTTTAGTTAAAAGTGGTAAAACTGATATGCATGTGATCTAGTATTGTATTCCGGTGTTTCGATTGATTCTATCAATTAATTGACACAAAGTATAACACCACTATAAATCTATAGTTTCTAATGAACTTTCAACAAAGCCTAGTAAGATCAGTTTTAGTCTTGTGAATGGAATTAGAATAAATATTTTTTTACAGATGTATTTGTAAATACTTGTACTATAATATATTATTATACAAGCTTGCTCGTACCTGCAGCATTGAATTTTTTTTTCTTTCTGCTTTTTAGACAATACAACCAAACGTTACTGTTTATCCACAACAATTTTTTGCCAATTATTGTCATCCGGGTAGAAGTCTGTCACATATTTCTTGACACATTAATCCCATTGTATTAGGGTTTTTTACAAAGGTTTAATCTCTTGGATTTTCTTGTTGAACCGTCTTTAACATGGCTTAAATATTTTTACACACAGTGGAATATTGTTCTTACATACAAATAATATGAAATATTATTATTTTTTTATTTGAATTATCAGTTATAACAAATGCTAAAATAACGGGTCATCGTGTCACTCGTGTGCTTCTGAATTGCGTTCAAGAAAAGCCGCAGAACCGACCAAATGGAAGAACCCATTATTTATAATTAATTCTTAACACACAAACGCACGTCGAACGTCATTTGATCCACACGTTAATATTTCGCTCATTCTTAAATGTTCTGTAGTTTATTGCTCTGATTATCGAATGATACAATTTTTATATCATTGTACGCGTAAAAAATATTCCAACAGTGCTTAACCCATGTCGAAGTGGGCAAAAGCCAAATATTCATGTAAACTCAAAAAAAAAAAAAAACCTAGTTGTAGTATATTATTTGTTATTTGTTATAACTAAATATAAAGAAGGTACTGATAAAAGTCACCGGACGCCCCGACCATAGGTTGGCGGTCGTTAATCATTTGCCGACGTACGTAATGACTATTTGTCGTAATGACGTTACTTCTCATTCGCCCAAGTCAAATATGAATCCTATCGACAAAACAAAACAACCAACAATTAAACCTTCAACCAGTTATCGAAATAACACGCTATAAATTCGAATATAAATCACGAAAAATCTACTAATCTAACTTTTAAATTAAATCGTCGAAGCGCACCATTAATTAACTTAAATAACCAAATTATTACAATATCATCTAGTTCCCGTAATCTGGGGTTGTTTCAGCGATTAACCTAGGCAGACTACATAAAAAAAAAATCCTCCTAAACTCTAAACGAAAATCACTACAATTCTTACTCGGTAAACACTCTAAACTTAACACACAAAAAACAAAATTACTTCTATACAAAACTCTATTAATGCACATTTAAACGTACGGGATTCAGCTATGGGGTGAAGCCAAAAAATCAAACACAACTAAAATACAGACCTTCCAATCTACAACCCTCCGTATAACCAGAGATGTCCCTTTTTATGTTTCTAATCACACTCTTCATACAGTTTTAAATATTAATACAGTAGAAAAAACTTCCAAAATTCTTTATTAACGTTTCCGCTCCCGATTGACGAACCACTCCAATCCACTTATCTCTGCTCTAGGTTCCGACACCATTCCTGGTAATCCTCCTAGTCGTTTGAAGAAAAAGTGGTGTAGAGATTTAAATACCAATTAAAAAAAAATATATCTATATACCTAGGTAAATTTTAACTTAACCCAATCATGTTATGAAGTGTCGCCATTGGGTGGCTGCTTTTATCACGTAACTTTTATTACGTATGTCAAACTACATAATATATTTCCGCATGCATACTTATATTAATAATTAACTTACAGATTAAAATAAAAGTTAAAAATAAAAGCCTCAAAATAAAAGTTAAAAAAAAAACTCATGTTTTAGTGATAGAAATAATTAATATAACTACAAATTCAATTATAAACGCGTCTTATAATACTCACTAGACAGTTGTAATATTATTTACTTGCCACTGTAATCCGTAGAGAGTTTTTTTTTTATAATTTATTATGTACTTTATACAAACACTCCTTATAGCATAAAATTGAATGTTTCGTCAATGATCAAATCTTAGTTTTTGTCTGAGTGAATATTTGGGTCGACTATCCAAAATTGTGTGTCTGTTGGTGGTAAGCATTAGGTTGAATTAAAAAAAAAAATGCTATACTTATACATACATTAATTATTATTTATTTATTTATATGGATTAAAACGGGCAAAACCATAAATCAATAAATGTATGGTATAATATAAAAATATTGGTTGTAAAGTAAAATTAAAACTTTAGTTGTAGTTGCTTAAATATAATTATTTTACTAAGACATTATTAGTTTATTAGTAAATTTAATTGAATTATACTTAGGAAAACAATGTTCCAAAGAACGTTTTTGGCTAACCCCTTTACCATTAGCTTTTAATTGCAAAAACAATGTTATTGAACATTAAGAGCTATTTTTATTTTAGATGGAAGACTTTCAATAAAAAGTTTTAATAAAAAAAATGATATTAATGAATGCAAACGTAAGTGAGATTATTAAATTATAAAATGAGATAAAAACACAAAATACTTTTTATTTGTGAAATAAACAACGCAAAATCTGTCAATCATATGATACTTCAACTTTTCAAACATAAACTAAATAATCCCAATTTGTGTACAACACTAATGAATGAAAAAAAAATTAAAAATTAATTTCATCAAAATGTTGTTCGACAATAAACCCTCAAAGAAAACCGCTTTTAAATATTTTAATTTGCCGCCGATATTTGTTTGTGATACGGGTTAGGTTAGTACTTTTGAGAAATAGAGTGTACGTAGGATAAAAACATTTTTAGTCTATTTTTATAAGTTTTAAACATCATATTAAATAAAACTAGAAATATATTTTAAAAGTTAGAAAGTAGTGTAATGCATATTTTTTATAAAATAATGTACCAATCCAATAGTCTGTCTGTTCTTAAATTTTTAGTATACCTAGTTGGTACATTTAATTGATCCGTAGATCTCGTTGAAATCTCTTACAAACATAAAACCGAATATTTCGCACCCACTCATCTACCTTATAAGACAATCATTTGATGAAATTATTTTTTCATCAAAGTTTAAAATAAGATCGGTCACATATTTATCCCTGAATCGGGGAATTGGTCTAGTAATTCGAATTATAGAACTATTTCTATTTAGTCTCATATCTTAAAACTATTTAAGTTCTGAATTTTAAACTATGTTTAACCGACGGTTAAAGGAATTAAAAAAAAAAAAAAACATAACTATTATAATAATAATAACAATAATAATACTGTTTAATACATTATTTAAAAATTCAGATATATATGCGACGCACCTATGTTTTGCTTAATATATAAGTCCCCCACAACTGTACAAACACTTATAACACAAATAGATTTTCAGGCCGTTCAAAAAATGCTAAACTTAACCATATAAACTAAATAGTATCCACTGAAAAGTCGTAGTCAGTACTCAATTATATTAAATTGACCTAAAAATGTCCAGCATTGTTTTTACAATAACATAAAATGGTTTCTTTTAAGTTCGTTTTGAGCATATAGTGGCAAGAAACCATGGGAAAGAACTATACAATCAATTACTGACAAGTAAGTTATTATTTGACTTTAAATATTTACAATGTTAGGTTACACTTTCTTGGGAAATAGAACCGTGTTCTAAGTGATATAATTTAGAAAAAAATTCTTTCGTTGTTCTCAAAAACTCAAATAATATAAAGAATTTGTTATTTAATATATTAGCTGAAGTATTCCCATTTTGTACAACTAAAAATACGTATGAAAGGAAGGGGCTAAAGATCCTTGCCCTCCCTCCTTAGATCCGTACCAGATGATGATAATTATTTGGAATCCTGTTTTCGTCAAAATGTTTCCAAATAAATTGAGAACCACAAAATGCATTAGTAGCAACTTATAAAGTTGCGTATGAATCACAAAATCTAAGAAACTATATCATAACATTGCTGGAAAATTTATCTTTCCAGCTATTTTAGAGATGTTGAAGAATCATTTAGATAAAGATGTTTTCTGTATGATAATCGTATTTCATTTCCAGATTATTAACCACGTATAATATGATTAAATATGCTATGACATAAGAAGGGGTCTCTGAAAATAAATTAGATTAAAAAGACCCTTAATGTTTGTGAAACGATGATAATATACATTATTACTATTTATTATCTTATAATATTATAGTCAAGTAGAAACGATTTGGTTAACCACTTTACTTCTCATTGAATTTATGGACCATTCGATGTATGATCTATTCACAACATCTGGAGGTGTCCTACAATTTTAAAAATGCTTCATTTCCAAAAATAACTCTTTACAAATTTTAAAACAAGAGCAGAGATTAATTTTTATGCGTAAGACCTGAATTCGTATACATCATTAAATAAGACGTTCTTTGACCTCTGTAAAAATAACTTAGAAATTGATAAATGTTTATAGCCTCTAAACACATCACCCGAAAAGGTTCTTTAGATTTCAAACCTATGTTGAGATTATTTTTTTAAGATTTAAAAAAAATTTATATACTTTAATTAACAAATTTTAGTAGATACATGTTAGATTTTTCCTAGAGTTTTTCTTACAAGTTGTTGAGATAAATAAATTTTATATTTTTTAACTAAATAACTTAATTAAAGCTAAATTTTTAAATTTGTTTGACCATTTTTGAACTAAATATAGAATTTTATAATTTTTAGTCGAGAGACACTATATTATTTTATTACAAATATTAAAACATCACAGATATCGATAAAATTATGACTGTAGATACAGTCAAATAATAGGAATAGTATCTATTACTTGCTCAGCATGGATTAATTTTGTTTTTTTTTATTATTTTAGAAGTAAAAAGTAAACAAATTTTTACCTTAATTTTCATTTATCCGAGTTGAAAATATAAAAATAACGTTTTTATTTCTGCAGCATTATAATTTTTCATGTATACGTAAAAAAATAATGTATTTATTATAATTGAAAATTGTCTATAAAGTTGTATGTACATATTATTAAACTTGTTATTTATAACTTATAACTAACATTAAAAGTGCTTAATTGTTATAACATTTTAATTAAGATCACTCTTTTAAAAAATTAGTTAATTATTTTTCAACTTAAATATGTTTAGATAAAATCAATAATTTAAAATCTGCGGAAAGTAAATATTACTTAAAAGATTACGAGGCAATCTTAGATACCATAAGTAAGGATGATAGTTTAAAAATTTGTTCATTTAATGTAGTATTAAAGGATTAATAAGTATTAAAAAAAAAATAATAGTTATAGTGTTAAGTAATACAATTAGTATATACAACTTTACATATTTTGGTTGTTCTCATTTGGATGATTTAGCCTACTGACTTTTAAAGATAAAAACAAACCTTCTGCTGTTTATATTTATATATAATATAACCATACCTACTGCATTGTGTCGTATCATAATAATTTAACAATATAATAAACTTAAAAATAGCACAATAGCTATAGTTAATATGTCCACAATAAGACGCCAAGTACCTACATATAAAGTACATTTAAAGAACTAATGTACACTTAAAATTGGTACTATATTTGTTTAAAAATAAAAATTTTACTATTTTGAAGTTTTTCAAAATATACATTCTCTAAATTGATTTAAATTAAATTACGATTTACTTTACTTTCTACAGCTTTATATTTTTCTTCTATGAACAAAACTTCTTTACACTTTGTTTTTTATTATTACAAAAAATTCTATAATTTAAATGTTTTGTGTGGGAACAGGTAGATAGGACCCCTCACCGCATAAGAGACATGGTAAAAAAGGGCATCTAATTTTCGTCTTTAATAATCAATTTAGCCATCGAAAAGCAAAGTATAGTAATGGATATGGCCTAAAATACGTTAGTACATAATGAAAGAAGACTAAATTTAGCGTTTTGGTTTGTATTAAGTATTGATGAAGGTATCATTGACATCAAAAAACGTATTTACTTAAATAAAAGATAAATATTTGTAGCAGGAAAATTTGCTTAGATCAATTCAAAATATGTGTAAAAATAACTAGGTATTGAAAAAACCGCATTAAAAAAATTTTGATTAACAACAAAATATGTAGAGTGCTATGTAATATGTAGGCTTTCGGGAAATGGAGTAGGTGTAGAATAAAAATCTTAGTAAAATTTATTTTCTCAATGATTTTTCTGCATAGCCATCTTGCTACAAAACAGATTTTCGGGCCGTCCGACAAATCCTAGCTAATCCACATAAATAAAGAATTCAACCGAACTCAAAATTTTGAGAATTTTTGAAGCGATAACATTATAATATGGTTTTTATTTCAGCGAATCGTAAGAACGTAAATGCAAAAAACGATGGGTCACTATTTAAATCCTTTAGACGTCAGAAAAGTAAGTTTATACTTGACGTGAAGATATTTACATCTTAGGTAGGTACCTAATTTAAAAATAAGATTCTCAACCGACTTTGTGGATGTATATAACTCACACACTTATTATTTATAGCACCCTTTTACCCTGCCCTTTGTTATCCTACTAATATTATTCTTCGCTCACATGATGTCGGATTCACCACACTTGATCCTCATGCCTCAGTTATACTTACTGAAGCTTTAGTGGAAATATTTTTTTTACACTCAACAAAACCCTCTAATAACTTCATATAAAATTATTATTTTGATGAACAACTTAATATTTTTAATAGAAGGTAAAATATGAAAAAAGAGGTCTAATAACTCAAGTTTGAAATGTCTTCTTCTTTTTCTTCTTTATCCTTGTCCTGCTTCCAACTATTTGGGGTCGGCCACGCTTGTCATAGGACAAGTTAATATATCGTTCTAAATTACGTTTGGTACAATATTATTATAATAATTATATCTTTTTACCCAAAATATGTATTGAATAATTTTTGTTTATTTGTAAAAACTATATATGTACATATATATATATATATAAGAAGAAAAAACATGATTTAATTTTCATTAATAGGTTTTAATGCTATAACAATTAATGAAGAGCTGATTAATAGTAAATAATCCTTTTTTAATAAAATTATTTATTTTCTAAAAAATGTTGGTAGGAATAAAGGTAGAAATATTCAACTGAAAAATATAATGTAACTTTAACTTTACTTTTGACAATATTTAAATTTACAACCGTTGTGAATCTAATTGCCTATTTTAGATAGGGTTGTTATAATTTCGTTAAAATTGTATACAATAACTATCGAAATGAATTCAATAAATTTAAGTACCCTCTACATATTTTCAAAAACACTCAAACATTAATTATATTTATTATGTGTGTTTTACACTGATACAGAAGTAGACGTTAAGGTTTTTAATCCATTTATAATATGCACAATGTTTAGTTTCAAAATGGATAGTAATAATTAGTATGATTACTTGACTATTTTAATTTTAAATTCCCGAATCAGTGCTTTAATCGTGTTATGTTTTTCAAGCAAATAGTATGTTAACGGTGTTTCCAAATGTAGATACCAGTAGTCAGTAGAGGTACCTAGAGTTTGTGCGATTGATTTTTAAACAATTTTTTGCTATACGTTTTATCGTTACTAGCACAGTCATATTCTTTATTTTCAGGTGATAATTTCAAAAAAGTTCTGGTGGAATTACAACAAGGTAAATTATTTTCATTACTAGGCCATTCACAAATACACTTATCTTGATAATTACAGAATGATAATTTTTGGTAAATATAATTGATGTAGTTTGTTTTTGTAAATCATATATTCGTTAAATCAAGTTCAACCCATTTTTTAATTATGTTAACTGTATCCAAATGAAAACGCAGTAAAGTCAAAAAGACCCCTAGCAGATGATAATTGAGCTTACTGCGTATTCAATGTAAGACAACATAATTTAAAATAATAAATAAAAAAAGCGGTAATCACTTAAAGTTACGTGGGTAGTTTGACAGAGTAGCTGCTATGCTTTGGGTGGGTCACTGCTTTGGAAATTATAGCTTTAAAATTTAATAGCTGAAAATAATGATAAACCATTAATTTCCAATAAATGATTTTGAGCTATTTTGGTAATCTAATACGTCTTGGAAAAAAAACAAATATAGTATTTATATTGTTTAAGAGACTTTTTTTTTGTATAAAATAATAAGCACCAATATTGTTACGTACTGCTATTCCGTCCTTCCATTTTTTTTTTCATATAATTGTTATTTGTATTGCCATTCTAAATAAAACTGTTTAAAAATCTTCAGCTCAATAAGACAATATTAAATACTAGGTAGGCTATTTAAAAAATAAAGCCACCTAACCTTAATTTGGACATTGCCATTTTGTATTATCATTCTTTATTTTTAATTAACTAGTAGGAATTAAAAATGTTTACAAACAAATAAAATAAACAAAATACAATTTTATATTAATTTATACTTTTATGCATTGATCTATATAATGTCAAATGATGTAAATCACATAAAAATATAAAAATATTATATGTTACACGTGCATATTATTATTTATATGTCAACCATACCGAGTTTGTATTTTCATTACGAGCATTCTTTTGTTGTATTGTATCAAAAACATGATTAATTTTTTTTTAATGTTCAATCGATGTCATTTATTTATGTAATTTATTTATAAATCTTAATGAGAATTGTCATAAATATATATGTTATAGTTCCACCCACGAAAGAAAATATGCATAACTATTACAATAATTACTTGATTGATGCAAGAGCTAAAGGTATATATTTATAAAAAAAAAAAAATAAATATAATTATAATTATAATTAGCTTTTCTTTAATAATAACTATTGATTGTACACAAATTTGACTTACATTTGATCAATTATACTGCTGCAATTTTTTTTTTATGTTTTATTAAATGTATAGGTTATTTTATATTAATTTTATGTTTAGTACCAATAGTTATTCATATATTTTTAGTTTATAGAAACCATTTACTGATTGCACATTTTACAGATGGAAACTATATGGTTATGCGTGATTATTTTAATTCTAGATACAGTAAGTTAAAGTAGTACTTGCAGAATTCTAAGTAAAATTTACTACCTTTTTTAGATTCTGAGTTCAGCGAAAAATGTATTGTTTCTACAATGAAGTTTTTTCCCTTTTTTTTCTGTGAACAACTTAAAGAGTACCTAGTAAAATGCACCGATTTTTAAAGTCAGATTGACCTTTTTTCAAAGGTCAATAGAATCTGATGGTAATTTTAGGTATTTTATATTTGGAAGTTAAAATTGTAAAGTAAAATTGAAAAGTCATTACAAAAAAAAACTAAGTATATGTATTAAAAGAAAACATTTTAAATTACGGCTAACCGGTTTTTTGACTTTATTGATAAGTTTTTTGGCTATAACATTTAAAGTAACGATCAGAAAAAACTGAAACTCTTACATAATATTAAAACACAAATGATACAAGTTTGGTATAAGGTTCTAGTGATTTGAAAAAATTTTGAGATAAGTTCACAGAATTTTGAAATTTTCAAAAATTACTATTTTTCTAATTTCTACAAATCAATTTGAAACATTAATACAAGGTTGGCAACATGTAAATACATATGCTACTAAAAATATTTGAAAACCAATATCCACATTTTTTATTATTGTTAGGTGTTCAAAGTTGGAATATAGTCGAAAATTGGTCATACTTTTGACTTGTATTTGGAGAAAAATTTGTAACTTACACAAAAGAAATATGATATGTAAAACAAAATTTTCTTTTTGACTAATAAATTATTAAAAATATCCGCCCAAAAGATTCTGATATCGTACAAAACATGTATTGAAAAATAGTGATATTTGGATTATAAGAATGAAATTACGCACTTTTGTGCAATTGATATTAAAATTTTAATAAGAACTCCTCAAATAATAGTCCAAATGGTTTGAAATTTACAAGGACGTATACTAGATGACTTAAATTACTTAGAATAGTTTTTTCGAAGATAATGATTTTTCATTGCTCTCAGATATTCAATAATTAGTTTGAACTGCGATTTCCAAACCAGTGACTTACTCAAAGCGTAGGAGCTACTCCGTCAAACTACCCACGTGACCCGATTAATCCCGACTTTTTTATTTAAGTACTTAATAAATAATAGTTTTTAGTGCCTTTCATCGTTTTTTAAATTGGTTTTATTTTTTCGTTAAAATTTATTTTATTTCTTCAATTCTCACTCTTTGCTTTCTCAGTGTTTACTTACTTTCTATTTTGCCTTCTTAGAGTTTACTACTTTTCTTTTATTTCCATTATAGAACTTACTCCATATTATCATTCCTTTTATTTTGTTATTTATTAAGTGAACTATTAGACCTATTAGTGACCCACTTCAAGCCATAAGATTACTTGAACTCGAATATCACTTGGAAAAAAACTTTATTCATAGTTTTTCATTTTTTTCCTAAAAGTACAATGGTTTAAAGAATTGGTACCAAGAAGTATAGATTAGAGCACTACTTCTCCGCAAAAAAATGTACACAGAAAAATAATTAAGTTTTGTGTTTGTGTTGAAATTTTTTAAAAAAATGTTGCGTTTATTTTACTTTTAAATAGTTTACCTTGCCAACATTGTGTGAAAATTTCTATTAAATAAACTCCAATAACGTTTGTATGTTATTATTATTCGTTCCAACGAAGTTTTTGGTATTTTTACCATTTTTATATTACGTAACTTAGTATTACGATTTTCAAGAATACACTTCAGATAACATTTCACTGCATTCTATTTGTTTTTTGAAAATATACTGTTGTATGGCATTTAAGTTTTGTTTTTTGGAACGTTCTTTTTACCCGAATAAATGTTCACAGGATAAAAATAAGAAATATCACTGTAGAATTATTTGTCAATATTACGCGGACTGTAAACTTTTTAGATAAGGATAACTATTCCTCGGGATTAAAAAACGAGAGATTTTAAATTAAGAAATTCAAATCATATAAAAAATATTATTCCGGACAAGTGTACCTTCAAGTTTATAAGATACTATACTATACTGATTTTTGTTAACTGTAAAGGCAAAAATGTTTTGTCAGATTTGGATGATATTTGTAAGTATTAATGTTCTTTTAGCTTATGTTTATTTTTAAACTTTTATCCTATTATTATGTTAGCTAAATAAAAAGCTACCTATATAAAAGAAGGTATTAAAGTATTTTTCCAAACAATCTATATGATACAGTCGAAACAGTCACCTGGAATACCTAACCTAAACACTGTTAATGTAATTTTCTAAATTTGTATTCCATATTAAAACTGTTCAATACTTTTATTGTATAAGAATCTAATAATTTATAAATGTGTATTACAAATATTTTGAAAAAATATCTTTTAGTTAATCATACGTTTATTTTGTTATTTTTAAATTTACTCGTTGTCTACTAATTATTGTTGTAGGCATTGGTATAATCCGGTCGTTGTTTAATAAGTTACTTTCGAATTTTACTCATGGTATCAGTATTTTCATTTAGAGGGCCTGTTCCAATAATCCGTATCATACAATAATTTTTAATCAATGTCTTTGTTATATAATTTATAGTTGTTTAGCATTTAATTAGTTAAATTATAAATAATTTTTTGTAAAAATAAGATTTGGTTTATTATTTAGTAAAACGATTACCATTAGCACGTAATGCTTGGAATGATGAACGAATAAAAATAGGTAATGAATCAAACATTTAAATAATTAATAAATTAGAACTTTACGTAGAATAGGTATAGTCATTTGCTGTAATCTGTAGATATTATTGATTATATATAGTGTTCAGATAGATTTCAAAAACATTATCAGTTTAAAATTGAAGAAAAAAAATATATTCAATTGAGTGAAACTCATTGAATACTGGAGACAGTAGCGCGTTAAAAGGATTTTTTTGGTGTCTGGGCGTCAAACCAGATATTTTTTTGATGAGTTGCTAAATCAAATAGAACAAAAATTAAAAACAAAACAATTTATGTTATTGATAATTGTGTCAAAGTGAAATAGATATACGAAAACTGAAATGTTGGTTGCTCCGTGTACGAGAATATTTTAGCATTATAGCCCAATTTTAGTCCTGAACATGACTGATATAGCCATGGTATTGGTATTTTTTATGCATATTGCATAATTGACTTTCATTTAGCAATAATGCGTTTTGTGACCTTGTAGGTGATGTCAGAATTACTCAAATAAGCCGTCGTTTAAAGCTTCTTTTTCATTTTCAAAATTTAGTATTTTAAAAATTTAATTTAAAAATATGCTATATTAAAATCAATGGTATTGTATACAATTTAATGATTTGTTAAAATTTTTAAATATGAATTTGCTTTCAGAGCTTTCGGCAACGATTGTAAATAACGAAGAAAGCGGTAACTTAAACTATAAAACTCAAATGCATACAATTTAAATAAATAATCTTTTTTGTATTATTATTACAGATACGTGTTTTATATGTATTGACGAAAAGGCAACGGTCCCAATAGGCCCTTGCTGTCATAAGATATGCACCCAATGCCAGCAAAGATTCTTTCAGCAAAAAATCAAAACTTGTCCATTATGTAGAAGTCCAATTTGGGTTATTGAAGATAAATGAAAATTGCATTATATATTACGTCATGTACATAAAGAATTTTATTTACAGATTGAAATTGAGTTGGTATTTAAGTCGTATGTTTCCATTTTATTTGAGAAACATTTTGTACTTACCAATACGTAATTATGAAATAATTTAAGTTATTTAAAGAATGTTATTGAACTGTACTTATTTATTATTTTTAATTGAAACTTTATTTTATTATAATATATAACTAATAAATCGTTGTTAAAACATCAATGCTCCAAGTCTAGACATACTCACATATTGTTTAATTGTTGATAGTTAAACCATCTTGATTAAAAAAATAGAATCATTATAAATACAAAACACGTATTTCCCCATGAATCTGTGTGTATCAACCACGTTTGAAATGTTAATACCATTCTCATGGTTGATAAAACATTTGCATTGTTAGGTATACAAACAATCTATCCATATATTTGTAATAGTATTATATAATGCTTTGTGCAACATTCTATGATCTAATATATACCAATAATATACAAATATATTTAAAATAAAAAAAAGAAACATTATAGGTAAAATATTACACCCGGTGCCGACTAACTTGGACTGAATCATCATAAACTGACGTCCAATGACACAACGCCATCGTGCAACTGAGAACTGTATCTGTGCGACCTACAATCCCGGGTGAGATGACGGGATATTGTAAGCTCGCCTGAACGTGGCTGGTTGTTTTTCACGTTTTTTTGACGATTAAAATGGTTTAGCGGACTGTATATGAGAAAAGTAGAAAACTATAAAATAAGATGGATAAAGAAAAAGAACAGAGAATTTAAAGCGTGATTGCACGTAAACAAATGTTTTATGATTAACTTACTGACTAGATGAACATAGAACAGGGACCAGGGGGGCCGCTTATAATTAACAAAACAAAGGAAACAATTTTACAATACAAAATGACAAAATTATTATAATTTGTATCACAAACCGTATAAAGGTGGATCGACGATAAAAAAAAACGAAAAAAAAATTAATGGCTACGTTACTCAATAGAGCATTGTATGATTATGAACTTATAAAATATGCGCGTTTGTTAAAAATCCCTCATTTCAACGGTGTATATTGTAGATATAAGTTACCTCTTTGAACTAAACATAAAGAATCCTGTATAATTAATTTGGACACGTCAGATGGTACAGGTACTCATTGGGTAGCGTATACAAAAATTGGAAATAACATCGAATACTATGATAGTTTTGGAAATTTAACGCCACCGCTAGAACTTCAGAACTACTTTATCGGATGCAACATAAAGTATAACTACGAGAGACAACAAAACTTTAATACAAGTAACTGCGGACATTTGTGTTTAAAACTCTTATCATGTATACCATAACATTGAACGGACATTCGAGCGATTTGTCGTGCGATATTTTTCCACCACTAGAAAATGATAAGACTTCAAAATTGTGTTTGTTGAGATTGCAGACAAATAATTCTATAACGAACATAGAACACGGTTGTGACATTATCGGATTTTCAAACCCGTCTAGAAAAGTAAAAATTGATTTAAAATTACCTACGGGATCATATGTATTGTCTGCGTTGGAATCGGTTATAAAACAATCTCTACCCGACTTTGTTACGTACTTTAGCTTAAAAGCAAACAGTAACACATTGAAAGGTCATATGAAATGTAGCCACGATGTTGATTTTACACAAACCTTTAGCATATCGAAATTGTTGGGATTTAAAAATAAATTGTATGCTGCCGACACCTTACATATCCGAAAATTTAGTCAACATTATGAAAGTAAACTGTATAAAAGTAGAATATAACCTAACCTCTGGTTCATTCTGTGACGGTCGCCCGAGTCAGATAATTCATGAATTTTTCCTGTCTGTGCCAGCAGGTTATAAAATAACCGAAATATCTAGACATTTAATTTTTCACCCCCTCCATCATTCATCAATAAGCAAAGTACAAATCGTGTTGAAGGATCAAAACGATAATTTGATAAATTTACGTGAAGAACCGATTACAGTACGTCTTCAGATTACTCAGCGTGGGTATTAAATTTAATATAAATAATTCAACAATAAGAAAAACCGACAATTCATACGGAAAAATCAAAAAGACAAACAAGGCAACACGTACTCAGTTCGGGAAGCTTAACAAAAATAATATTTTATTTCTGGAATCAATAAAAGCAATTTGAACATGGACGACACGTATTTGGACGTTACGGAGGGTTATGTCGATGAATGCAAGATAACCTACATGTAATATCATTCTTTCTTACCGTATTCTAACTACGCAGTGTCCAAGAACGATGAAATCAGAATATCTATTCAGAATATGGACTCTTATACTTTACCTTGCGAGAGTTATATTTATATTGAAATAGTAAAAAGTAATGATGTAACAGTTAACATAGGTGTTTGTAGTTTTACAAACAATGGACTGGCGTTTCTTTTTTCTGAAATGCGTTACGAATTAAACGGTACGGAAATACAAAAAGTAAAGTCACCCGGAATATCTACATGTTTGAAAGGGAACTGCTCGTACACACCAAACGATTTACAAGTTTTAAACAATGCTGGTTGGAATATAAAAATGGAGGAATCAGATTTAGAGAGTTCTACTGATTTTACCGGCTGTATCCCGTTGAAACATTTATTCGGATTTTGTGAAGATTATAAAAAAATATTAATCAATTGTAACCAACAACTGATTTTAAATCGAGCATCTACAGATTATGACGTGATTCAGTGAAAGGTGTAAGTGTTAAAGACACTTTGGATTTAAATAGGAAGCATTTCAAAATTGAACTTAATAAAATCATTTGGAAGATGCCTATTATTAGAGTTGCTGAAAAGGAGAAATTAAAACTGTTAAAAGTAATCGACTCTAAGAAATCGTTATCGTGTGCATTTAGATATTGGGATCTCTGAGAATACCCGGTCCTACCTCAAAATACTTTACATTCATGGACAGTTAAATCAAGTAACTTGCTAGAAAAACCTAGGTTCGTTATTATTGGTTTTCAAACTGACCGTAAAAATCATGTTTTAAATCAGTCTGCACATTTTGACCATTGCAATCTCAAAAACCTAAAGGTTCTTTTAAACTCAGAAGTGTGTCCGTATGAAGATTTTCGTGCAGATTTTTCCAAAAGCAACATGAAGGCTGTGCTGTATAAAGCGTATACAGATTTTCAAAAATCGTATTATGATAAAGACGCTAGCAAACCTTTATTGTCAAAAGCTAATTTTAAAAAATTTGTGCCAATCGTAGTTGTGGATTTGGCACGTCAGCACGATAACGTAAAGTCGTTAACCGTCGACCCGAGAGTAGAATTTGAAACATCAGAAACGATTCCAGCAAAAACTACTGCTTACTGTTTGATTATACACGACCATATTATAACTTATAATCCGTTTAATGGATTAAAATTTAGAAAATTATAAAAACTTTGTATACATATATATAAATATATATATATATATATATATATATAATGTAAAATATACCTATGTCTTATAAGTATAAATAAAAAAATTTTTTTTTTAATTAAAAAAATTATGTGTTTATTATTTTAATTTAATTCTTAACTACAATCAAAATAATCCTCAAATAGCTTTCGTTTTTTGCTCCAACGATTAAAAAGTTGCTTGTTGTCAGCAGAACACTTGACCGGTGCCCATGTGTTGAATACTGATGGTCCATCGTTCTCGTCAAGATCCTAAACAATAAAAAAAAAAAAATTAATAATCATATATGGTATATTTTTTTGTGTACAACAAAATTACTTTTACTGGTGTTTTGTAGGAATAAGGTACGTTTTCCAATCGTGTTGCTTTTTGGAGTCTCACACATATTGTCATCGTCAAACATGCTGCAATTCTACAAAAAAAAAAAAAGCAAATAGTACATAAATATTTTAAGTTAGTTAAGAACATAAAAAAGAGATGACAAGAATTTAAATTAAATTACACTGTTTTATTTTTATTTACCTTACCAGCTTCGTGTTGATGGTTATTTTTTAGACTGTTTTCTGACAGAGTTGGTGATGGAGTTGTGTTGGACGTGTCAATTGCGGCTATTGGTAATTCTTGGTGACCGCCTTCATCACCCTCTTCATAAGCCCATTGTTTGGCCAATTGGTTGCATGCGAACAATTTAAGCTGACTTACAAAGCATTGCGGGTTTTTTGGAATGTATTCAATGATATCAAAATCATGTAATTGTTTGATGAAACTTTCTTTTGTATCGACTTTGGACGGGCGTGTTTGATATTTTCCAAACTGACTTTGTATAAATTGTATCATGTGTTTGAATCGATCTAACACCATAGGACGAACCACTTAAGATTTTCTGCTTCAACTTAATTTTTTTCAATCTGTTTGGTGTATCGTAGATAAATGATCAAATGTTCCTTATGATAGAAAAAATTCGTTTAAAAAATTTCGGTTCTATACTGATGTAGCGTAATGGTGTTATAACTTGAAAAATTATATTGAAATTGGTAGGTTGATCTATACCGATGTTAAAAAACTTACGATTTTCAAAGTTTAGCCTTATATTTGTTGAGGCGATAAGTTCGCTGGTAGGTGGTGAAGGTGGGACGTACGTGTATGGTTGTTTCTTGTACATCGCAGCGTTAGCTTCAATTGATCCAGCCATTTTGAAATTTGAGTATGTGATGTATAAAATAAAATAAAACCACATGATCGGTTCAACTTATTGAAAATTAAAATAAATGAATCCAAATCCTCCCTTATCACGCTTACCCTCAACCCTAAAAATATTCATCCTGTTTACCTCAATAACCTTCAAATCCCTATGCACGACTTTTAAATAACTAGGCTTCCTCCTCGACAAAGACTAACCTGGACAAACCATATTAAGGAAAAAAAAACTTTACTTAACTTCAAACTTCACAAACTAAGACGTCTACTCAGATCCAAAATCTTCTTAGACAATAAATTGCTAATATACAAACAAATTCTACGCACAGCAATGACATATGGCATCCAACTTTTGAGAACCTCAAAAAATTCAAATCTTAACAAATTTCAAGCGTTCCAATCAATTTCCCTATTGTGTCCTTACTAATGCCCCCTAGTATGTCAGTAATAGCACTCTACACCATAACCTCAACTTTTCAACAAAATGAACAATTGTTTCTAACCACTATAATAAATTTCATGAAAACACCTTCAATCACATCAATCCCTTCATATCTAAACTATCTTCCCGTACTTTACCGGATAACACACCCCGTCGCCTCAAACGTAAATGGCCACGTGATATATTAACCCATATCTAATTTATAATTCACAAACAACCCTCTCTAGGTTCAAGCTGGAAGTAGTGTTAATGGACGCCCCCTTCCTTCAAGTCGTCATGTCAAAAATCTTTTAACCCATTTACTTGTACTATGAATACAGATTGTAAATATCTTTTATAATAAAAAAAAAAAAGTTAATGCAAAGAGAATAATTTTAATTTTATTAACTTAAATTTCATTTCGGACTACCCAGACTAAAATCTTAGTAGGTTTCATTTGGATCTCCGCATGAGCAAAATCTATAAACTTTTTCTCATTTATGTATTTTTCTTTTCATTTAACTATTATTTTTTATACATAAAATCTAGGTAGGCCGATAACATAAAGAAAACATTTCAAATTAGGTTCTGCCTTCGCGTAAGAGCTTCAACAAGCTAGTGCGCAAAGGGATTTTTTTCATTTATATTTTTGTTACACAGTCAACAGTTGATATCCGAGTATGGAAACTCGCCCCCTAAAAAAAAAAAAAAAACTCGCATATTCATCAGCTATTCAAATTAGTCATTCGCACACAGGCGTATTGTTCCACGAAGAGGTAAGTGAAAATGTATTTTTACCAACATCATACTATAAATTTATCCATTAAGAAATATCAAAGACGGCGAGTAAATGGGTAGTGTGATATTGAGTCGTGTAATCTTGAGGCCTATTTTATCATAAGAACTATCATAGTGAACCCGCTTGCAGCAAATTTACAATTTCAAAATATGTCACTTTTCGTCCCCTGCGTGTGTATTTCATTCCGGACACGCGCGTAAGACTACGGCACACGGCGCCGGCCGAATCAAAAATCAAAAAAAATCAAACGCGTCCATCATCAGGACACGCGCGTAATAATATCAGCTACTGTCACAACAACACGGCACCGTACACAGCGGGCACCTGTCTCTTTAGCGCATACATCGACACAGGCGGGCGCATATATACACCGGCTCCTTACGGGCGGGCTTATGCACCCGAGCGTTTAAAACCAACCGTACAGTTATTACTCTCTTCATATTATTATACATACCACTCCTCTCTATTAGATTGTTCTTCTTTTGCCCTTTTTTTTTTTTGGTATTTCAATTAGCTTGAATAGAAAAACAATATGTGTCAACGTAATTGCCGATTAATTATTTAAGTTCTTTATAAAACGTTATACCTACAGCTGCAGTACTGAGGACGGATGCTTTTAATTGTGAAAAATTGTTTCATTATAATGTATGCACCATTGTGACAACATGTCAAGCTCCGGTGTCCTTAATGTGGATGTATTTTTATATTGTCAAACCACATAAATTTCAAATACAAAACACTCGGTTCCCCCATGCATTTTTTTCTATCGACCACATACAAAGTTCTAATATTAACATCACGGCTGATACGTATTTTAACATCTGGATTGTATAAACAATCCATCAAATATATATATAGAAGTACATACATACGCTTTTTCTTATCAGCCACGAACAGCGATTTTTTGGTATAGTTGTACAAATTAAACTGTAACACTGGTAAAAAGTAAACTCGTATTCTCCAGTAAATGATAACATTCTAAACAATATAATACTTTTGTGCTTAACGTATATATTAGACATTTAAAATAAATACTCACATATTGTTTACACAGTACAATTTTCTTAGAAGATAATTCCATAGTAAATAATACATTTATTAGAACAAATAATAATTCGTTTAAATGAAGAAAAAATAAATCTTATATCATTTGTGTGCACTGAAACTTTATCTGTTTTTTTTTTTTTAATTGGTTGGGTAGTTGATGTGTTTTTTATCTTACATCTTATAGAAATTTAATTTTATAATTTATGAATAACATTAAATATTTGATGAAACCACTCTATAGTCCTAGAAATTGTTTTAGCACATTATTGTGTATGTGTGTGTGTGTGTGTGTGTGTGTGTGTTATCAAAAGATAAATCTCAGTATCTATTTATATTGCAGTCTATAAAATTTTTAAAATTTTTTTTGTTTAGTCGATACTTTTGAACTTCATTTTGTATAATTGAATGTATATTTTATGAAATCAATAAAACATGTGTGTATCAATAATTTTTTATTATTATACTTGGATACGTGGTTGTTGCGTGCTCCAATCTGGATCTCGCGACGGGATTATTACTATTAAATAATAACGCCGTATAAGTGTGTGTATCGGACAATAAGTTTTATTTGCAAGTTTAAGTTAAACAGTTTAAACAATAGTGATATTGGGGTGCAACTGCGGACCTTTTGGTGTACTGTTCACTAGACACGTCTGACTCTCTGTCTGCCCTTTGAATGTTCATATAGGTTTGTCTCTTCTAATCTTTATGGGCGTTGATGGCCGTTTTACATAGTTGTTCGTGTTGTCGACACTAAATTGTGTCATTCATTTATGTGGGCGTACATAGTGTGTCTCTAATAATGTCAGCTATACTATTGGTCAGTACACCTATTTGTGTGCCAATATATAATAAATAATATGTATTCATATCAGTACACTACCACGTTATATTTGTATTATTATATTATTCGCATTATATTCATGTTCATAATTGGTAACACGCATTTTACACCTCACTCCCAAGGAAAAAATTTCTGGGTGAAACAACAAAATTTTTCAAAACAATACCACAACACACAAACAATTTTAGCATTCATAGTGCTTTACAATAGTAAATTTAAGCGTACGAAAAAGATGTTAATAAATATTAAATAAATAAATAATAGCGTTCAAAGTGCTTTACAAAAGTAAATTTAAGTTTACAAGAAAAAAAAGATGTTAATAAGTATTAACTAAATAAATAAATAATAAATATAAATTTTAGCATTCATAGTGCTTTACAATATTTTTTAGTGTTTACATTTTTTTTTTCAAATGATTAAGTGCCGATATAAAATTATATCTATTACATTTTTAGTATTTGTGATAAAATGGTAGTAAAAAATTAAAAAACTAATTCATTTTGTAATTTTAAATTGTTGATTTGTTTAGGTACATTGTTTTTAAATCGTGTTTCTTTACTTTTAAACCATAGGTAATTATTTTGGTACCTTACCTCCCTATAAAATTATTAAAATACAATAACTTTCAAATTGAATATTATACGTAATTTTAAATTTTTTATTTTTCTAGCTAATAATAAATCATAGGTACTTATTTTCAATATTCTATAGAAAGAAAAAAATGTTCTTACTAAACTATTTGTATTCTCGTATTTATGTCATTAGTTATAATAATATACATAATTTGTGTATATATATTTAATACCTATGTATACAAATCAACAATAAACAAAGTATTATTTATGATAGGGTTCATAAAGAAAAATAAAATAATAGATATCATTATTTTATTGCCTGCAAGTTGTTTTGTTTAGGAGTTCTATCATAAATAAAAATTGTTTGATTAAATATTGAAATATTGATTAGAAAAATAGTAAGTATAAAAAAAAAGAAGTAAAAAATAACACAAAAAAAAATATAAAATGTTTCATTTACGTCTGAAAAAAACAAAAAATTTTTTTGTAATTGTAATGGTATGTATCATTAGGTTTATAAAATATGATATAATATTATATTATATACTGATAGTTCAATAATAAAATTAATTTGTATTTTTTTTTTTTTCATTACAAGGATTTCAGGGTGTTTAACATTAGATGCTACTAAACTAAAATTAGAAAATATAAAAAAGTTAGCGCCGGGATCAGTCTAGTTTGCGTGGGTAGTTTGACGGGGTAGCGACTACGCTTTGGGTGGGTCATTAGTTTAAAAGTTGTGGTTTAAACGCATTATTTAATTTTTGAAAGCAATAATAAATCATTGCCTTCAAAAATAAGATTCTGAGCGAGTGCAGTTGACGTTAGTATACGTCGTGGTAAAAACAAATTTAACAATAAATACTCTTGTCAAATCTATATCTTTCCTATTTTGGTATTCTGTAATAGTTTCAGCGTGGTCCAATCTTTAATTTGGATATTATGATCAAAAAAATCTAAATCGATGTGGAAAAAACTGGTTTCCCGTAATTTTTTGTTCTCCCCAAATTCCATTACTCCCTTAAAAATGATCAAAATAAATTGAAAACTAAGCAAATAACTCGTTGAACCCTTTTTATTAACACATATAAATCTGAATTGAAACGGAGAACTTTTGGGAATGTGACCGTTTTCGTTTTTCCCTCAGAACCTAAAAAATAATCTACGTTTCAAATAAAGTACCATCTCGGATCAATTATCTATCTTTTGAGGTATTATTCGTTAAAATTGGAGCATTTTTTTTACTAAAAAAAGTGATCACAAAAATAAAAAAAAAATCTAACCTTAACTCTAGCCCACCACGACCATGATGACGCACCATTTTATCGACACTTTTCTTGTACGCTCTTGAAAACTACTGGGCGGATTTCTTTGAAATTTTCGTTTACTTATAGCAATTTTTGTTTTACATAACATATTAAATTTTTAATTAATCAATAATAAAATTGTGTAAGTTACAATTTTTTTCAAAAAATAAATCACAAAAATAACAAATTTTGCCAATTTTCAGAATTAAAACAACTATAAAAAAAAAATTGTGACTAACGATTTTTAAAATATTTAAGTTACAAACAGTTAACCTTATATTAAATTTTCAAAGCTTTTTCTGGAAAATTTAAGTTTTTATATAAATTAAATGAGAATAAAATTGGAAATTTTTAAAAATTTCAAAGTTCTATATTTAGCTTAAAAATTTGTGAAATGTTTTGAAATTTGCCTCACACCTGTACATTACTAATGTTAAAATTGTGTAAAAATTTCAAGTTTTTCCAATCATTATTTTGGGAGTTACGACCAATTAACAAAAATTGATTTTGTCAAAAACGCGTTTTCCGTACTTTTTTCCGTTTTTTCTGAATTTTGTTTTTTTGTTTTTCCTAGAAAACTTTTTGGGAATTGAAAGTTTTGAAAAATCACAATCAATAATGCACCAAGGATATAAAATTCTCTACTGGAAAGTGGTACTGTTGTTGAAGATCGGAGTAATTCCCTTGGAGCTACATGTGCCACAGACACAAAAAAAAAGAAAAAAAAAACACATCTTTATAAAATCAACATCTTCCTCGCTTTGCTCAGAATCTAAAATAGGGAAAATATTTCAAAACAAAATGGAATTGTTTTATGGTAATATATTATATATTATCATGGTTACAAATTTAAATAATTTAAATTCAACTATGAATTTAAATATTTTGTTATTACTTTTTAAATTTAAATTTTTTTCAACACTTCAAGCAAAGAACGTATTTATTTAAAAAAAAAATAATTTTTTTACCATCAACTATATAGATCCCTTAAATAAATATTCATGTAACTTGGAATTTTCATACCTGATCAATTTGAGTAAAATTCATTCATTAAAATTTAAACCAATTTCACTATCTTTGAGAATATTATTGAACTTAAAGATATTTTTATTTGTTATTTTTTGCCATTTTTGTTTTTTCCTAAAACATTTTGTTTTTAGTTTAGGAAAACGAAATTTTATCACGAGCTTAAAAATTGAATTAACCATTTATTGTTGAAATATTATACATATCAGTTAAAACAATTTTGTTTTTTAGATTTTTTTTACAATGACAGCTTTTTTTTTCAATATTTATTTATTTGTTTATTTTTGCTATATTTCTAATACAATTTTTAAAAATTAATACGTTGTTAGAATGAGTGAAATACAATATCAATAAAACTTTCAAATAACTACCAAAATTTTTAAGTTTGAATTTTAGAATAGTAGATTTTGCTATCATTATTTTTGTAAAAATTAACTTATCATTATTGTTTAAAAGTCTGTATAAAACGTTAAATACAAATGTTTCTAAAAAAGTAATCCACCAAAAAACTACGCCCTTGCACTATCTACATATTTATACTTTTTTTTCATTTAAATATTGAATACATTTTATTTTTAATTACTTTTGGAGTTCAAAACACAATTTTAAATTACATTTATTCATCTCATGGTATTCTATTATGTATGTCAAAATCGAAACCAGTATTAATAAAAGGCGTTCATAACTATAAACGGGATTCCATTTTACAAAAAATCAATACTTGAGTTGCGAATAAATTTTTATCGAAGATCAAAAGAAATTAAATGGTACTGTGAAAATATAACATACTATTCTTTTTTCTATGTAGAATTAAATTTCAAAAAAATCTATGCTTGAAACAAACTATTTTCATTTTCCATATTAAATCAAAAAACATTTCTCGACTTTTCATTTGAGTAATGCACGTGCTCTATTTTCTCACAAAAACTCACAAAAAAATAATTCACACGCCTTGTTTACAAACATCTTTAACGTAACGTATTATAACTTCAACTATTTTGTAAAATTGTAGCATTGTCATTTTAGATTCTGAGCCTAGCAAGGAATGTACCTAAAAATTTGTACTTCAGGTAGTATAAGTAGTTTAATAAAACTGATATTTTTTTTTGGTAATTATGGTTTTTACCAGGACGTATACTAGATAACTGAGCTTGCTCAGAGTCGCTTCTTTGAAGGCAACGATTTGTCACTGATTTCAGATATTAAATAACAGCTAGTTTGAATGACAACTTCTCCACCCAAAGCGTAATCGCTCAAACTACGCACGTGACCCAGGGTGATTTCGGCTATTTTTATATTTATCTTATGTAAAACGTAAGATTTTACCGGCCAATGGTCATTTTTTGGACCGACGACCAAATATTCCCGGCTGACTCATCTCTTGGGCCTACGTTAAGGTACTCTCAGCCAGCTCACGGCTTGCTTGAGCTCAAGGGGAAGCAGTGCAGTTGTACCTCATCCCCATTTTGTATAGAGCTTCGTATGTAAGGTGACCACTATACTGTATCGACAATCGAATTAACTGTAACCTACCACCATTTTGTGAAATATAATGATTAAAAGTCACCGAGGAAATAAATTCATGTAGTATCGATAAAACCGAATTACCATTTACGTAGCCGCCCGAATCATAAAGTCTCACGGTTTCATTGTTCAGTAGCGCTTTTAAACGGTGCTTTATAACTGTGGTTCTCCCGTCGCTTAGACAGCCTTAGAATAACCCTAAGCGAAAACCGTTAATTTCAACGGTCATTTGAATTATTTATAACATTTTAAAGTGATCAAACTGGAAAGCGACCATTCAACAGAACAGCTCCATAGTGACGTTGAAAATCAGAGAAGATAACCCCTTTTTTTATTTATAAATATGTATATATTTATATATACATCATGTATTTTTATTTCTACTACTATTCTATCAAAATTCAAATTTAACTTACGAGAAGGGTTTTACGATTAATTAATATAACTAAAACTGTTTGGTGACACGTGCCGTTCTAATTTTTAGCTACAACTAAAGAAATACATATTATTTTTTAATTTTTTTTTTTTTTTGTTTGATCAGGCCCATCGCCGCTTCCGCTATATGCCTTTCTATCTATCGCTATCCTTTCTATATCTCTGATTTCTTAAAGTTTCAAATTTTCTCTATTTTGGTCACTCCACCACTAATTAGGCTTTATTCTTGTTCATTCTGGCTGCCACATTCTGACTTAAATTATTATAATAATTATAACAATTATTGTTATTCATATATTACATTACTATAAAGTAGCAACAAATTCTGTACAAGTTTTTAAGGTCACAGAAATACTTATTTTCAACGGTCAGGTATGGTAATTCATTTTTTACTGCGTGCTACAATGCCCTAGTTTATATATACGTTTTGTTTAGTAAACCATAAATTGTTTCGATGTTTTACACTATATATCTTTACACTAGCTTCAAAACTTGGATATTAATGTTTTTAAAAATTATGAATTATCGGTTAGTGTTTGTTTTATCCGTTTAACATCGTAAAACCGCATCATACTATTTTTCAACATTTTCCGACTTTAAATCCATTTATGGGCGAATTGAGGCTATAACTCTAAAAAATCATGGAAAACCCTTTTTTTTTGTTCCAGTTACACACGCTATGGTGCATATATTTTTCATTAAATAATTATTTAAGGATCTTTAATCTTTAAATTTTTATTTAATTGAAACAAAACATTGGGTGTTCATTTCTATACCCCTCTAATTAGCATATACATAGTATACATTAATATGGTTTGGTTTTTAAAGCCTAAAATAGGGGTAACTCTGTGGATTTTAAAATTATTAATTATAAAAGTAATGTAGATTTCGATTAATGCATTTGCAAAACGTTTCTGAATAAAGTTTGATTTTTAGAAAAAAATTAACATGTATTTTTTCGAAAAAAAACTAAACTTTTATCACTATCAAGAAAAAAAACAACAATAACAACTTTTTTATAAAATCAATAAATTTATAAATTGTTCAAGTAAAACAATTCGTAAAATCTAAATGAAAATTTAACTGGGTTAAGTTAAAAGTGTTTAAGTGACACTAGTTTAAAGAAAGAATATTATATTAAGTTGTATTCAAATTACAATTAATTACTAATGCATAATTTTCAGAATCATTTTTTTAGTAATACTATTATTTATTGAAATTATTTCACATAATGTTTGACGCGATTTGTTTTATTAAATTAAACCCTATTGAGTATTGGACTTTTAATTAGTTTCTTTCTTTGTAACCTCTTATAAATTGTTTATAGTGTTTGACCATTAAAATTTAAACAGAATCATTATTACAAAGATTTTGTTTAAATAGTGTGAAGGCTGACCAAGTGCCCAGACTCATTCATGTTGTTGATAAAAAAAAAAAAAATGGAACAAGTTTGTAAAAACTTAAACTTTCCCTAGGATCTTGACAAATCCTTATATAACCTATCAAAAACTTCTGAAGTTTTCCTTAATGTTAGAAAATGTTCTTTTATGAATTCAATTTTTAAAAGTTGTGACAATATGCATATGAAAATTTATCGACTTATTTCATGGATTTCAATTATTCCAAAATTATTTGAAAGTTTGCTAGTTAAAAAAATAGATTCATAATTAACAAATATACAAGCATTATCCCAGATCAACACGGTTTTTGTTCCTCTAAATCTACTAATTTATTAACTTTTAATCGTTTCATTAACAAAGTATTGCAGTCTGGTCGACAAATGAAAGTTATTAGTTTAAGTTATTTATTGACGAATTTTTCTAAAGCAACAAAAGTTGGACAAAGTTGACCATAGTATTTTATTTAATAAATTGTTTGCATTTGGTTTTCGTGACCCACTTCTTTCATGGTTACATATATTTTATTCAAACCGAGTTCAAGCTGTAAAATATAAAAACTTTAATTCTGATTTTTTTTCCGTTATGTCTGTTGTTCCACAAAGTTCTCATTTAGCTTCATTAATTTTTATAAATGACTAGATGACCCTTCAAACGTTTTTTTGCCATATAAATTATTTCTAGGGAATTTATAGTGTAGAAAAAAAATAACTAACTTATTGTAAGTATGTAAGGATGTGGTAAATGAGCGAAAGAAGCATGGAGCGCTGTGAATGATGAGGAAATATAAAAATAACAATACATTAAACATTAATTTTTTAAATTTATATTAATTTATTCCTCAAAATTATATATATCATTAATTAATTACGACAGTAACACGAACAAACAATATCAATTTCTTAATGCTATAGCGTGAACAATTTTTTTTGTTAGCCCATCTTTAGCTAACACAAACAAACTGGATGGTTTACCCAACCGAGATATATAACCACGTATACTAATTGTCTTTGTGAAAAACATGGTGTGCTCAAAACTAAGCCACAAACAGACATCGTTTGGCCTTGAGACTTATTGATAGTTATTGCAAATGCCAATCTAATCGGAAACTGAATACGTTTAAATTGAATTGGCACATCTGTAAATATGTAGGGATTCGTGGTGTTAATATATTTACACCTCGGAACTTGCCATTTAAAATGCTGGCTTCGACAACGTTTTTCATTGATGGTTGAATGACTTATCGCGTACCGTTGCACAGTCTTGGCGGGTTCAAATTACGTAGCAAAACAATCGGAGATCCAACCTTTAATTGTAAATTGAATGCCAGGCACGCCAGGCAAATCCAGTGAGTTCAAAAACTCTGTTGGTAAATTTACAGCTTCGCTGGCATCGCAAACTGTATCAATAGATTTGTATGATACCAAGTTCCTTGGCAACAACTGTTGTATCTTCAGATTTAAATCGTCATCGTCCATATTTTTTGCCGCTAAAGTTGCACTTTCTGCAAGCCACTCATGATTTATGTACTGAGTGTGTACATCGGAAAATATTTGTTCAATGAGAGCATCTTTCGAATTAATGATTGTGGAGAAATCGGTGGGTAATTTTACGCATCCTGTTTCATCTATAGTAACTTTTCCATCGCCGATATCTAAGAGTTGTTTTAAGAATGTTTCAACGGATGGATCTTGAAGCATTTGAACGCGCATATTTACTTTCAGCTGTACTTTTTCAACATTACGCCACAATGACGATGATTTTAAGCAAGCGTTGATCTCATCTGCGTATGTTGAACGTGGAATGACGGGAAGTGTTTGTCTGAAATCACCTGAAAGGACTAACAGAGTGCCGCCAAAAAGCTTGTCGTTGTTTTTAATATCTTTCAATGTCCTGTTCAACGCCTCAAACGAACGCTTATGCGCCATAGCACATTTATCCCAGATGATAATTTTACACTGTTTCAGCACTGTGGCCATGGACGATTGTTTTTTTATGTCACACACTGCGTCAGAGTTATTTTGAATATTAAATGTCAGCTTGAATACTGAATGAACTGTTCTGCCTCCATCCAATAAAGTTGCCGCAATGCCCGATGATGCAACGGCCAGTGCGATGCCATTATTTGATCGTATTTCGGCGAGTTTTGTTGGCATTGAAGTATGTGCAAAACTCACATATTTAGGACTAATTGAATTACTATAGTGATAATGTATTTAATCTTTGATTGTATACACATACATATGCATTTAAATATTAGACTGTTTTACGAAAGCAAAAAATTTTATTTTTCTTAATTATATCGAAAATGTATTGTTAGAGATGTGAAAAAAAAATCTGTGGAAGTTAGAGCACTTATAAGTGAAAACAAAAAATATACGACGTAAAACGTAACTTTTAATGTCATAGACGCTCGCGCCACGGAAACAAATAATAAAAAATAAACACCACATAGAGTGTAAGTATATCTCCATGGCAAAACGTGCGTGCTAGAATTCTATGGTACTAATAACGAAAACAGAATTTCATTTAACGTCGTCATCGTGGAGACGTGGACACGAACAATAACGAATAGTCGACCGGAGTTAAATAAAGGAAAAAACTCGTAAATGTAAAAATAAACGGGAAAAACTACTCGGTGGCGGCATCACTCGTCATCACTCGTCACCGGTCGTGTGCACCACGTCAAATACGGCTGTTGATGGAATTATTGGCGTGCATGCATACACGATAACAGATCTGACAATAATAACAATATTATTTAATTTCAATGAAAGTCGATAATTCCAATAAAAATAAATAAATATCGTGAACCCGTAAAATTATTTCACGTTTAGCTAGAAAACCCTTTTGGACAATTATTTCAAAACGATTTAGAGGACATATTTTTATTCTTTTCAAGAAAAATAATTACTATTCTAAGAGATTATTTTGTTTTGGCACGGCTAGATCGAGTGGAGTATTAAAAATGGTTTGTAGTGGCCCCCTAGCCGTCCCGACCCGACATTGTCCGTGTATATAATAGTTTGCTAAATGCTGTGTATAGTTGCTATGTATACGATTTATTCCTAGTGGCTAGTATAACTTAGTAAAGCTTTTGTTACCGTGCAGCGTTGGCCGTGTGTTACAATTTATTTTTCCCGTTCTTGTGTGTGATTTATACATGCTATATTTTATTATTTGTGTCACATAGTACATATATATTATTTATTATGTTAAATTTAGAAAAAAAGTTCTATAAAAAATAACGTTTTCCATATTTCCTTTTAACACCTATAGTAGGTTGAATTTCACAAAAGCCTTTCTAATTGCACATCTGCTACCTATTTAGGTATTATCCTATCTATTTGCTAAATTTCAGCTTCATACATCAAAAAAATATGACAAAAAGAGATAACGTTTTCTATTTTTACCCCCTTTTAATCTCTCAAGAGACTGAGTAAAGAAAAATTAAGTTATTGATATTTTAATATTTGTGTTTCATATTATAGTATGTTTGTTAAATTTAAAAAAATTGACCAAAAATAACGTTTTCTATTTTTACTCCTTTTAACCCTCTTAGGAGTTAAACTTTGCAAAACCTTGTCTTAGTGCAAATCATCTACCCGTATACTACCCACCTGTCAAACATTAGTTTTTTATGTCAAGCAGTTTTCAAGATTTCTTGTATGAAATTAAATACCACCCTCTTTTATACACATAAGTACCAACCATCCATCGTCAGTCGGTCAGTCGTTCCGTCTTATCTACGCCGCGCGCAACAATATTTGTGTTTTTGTTTGTGTACGCATAATCTTGTACATGTTCAATATAGGTATTGTATTTACGTCTTCTTATTAATTTATTTATTTATTTCAACGACCCACAGAAGGCTAATTTGTGTGAGAGAGACAGATGACCGGCTTTGTTCTCATCCTTACTCCGTGCTGATTACAGGGTGAGAAGTGACACCGGTAGACGCCTGGCGGGGATAACTGTTCACTTATCGACCCGGGTTAAAATTGATTGAATGTCAAATACATGGGCATTAAAAAATAGGGGTTGGTGATAGAATGGTGAAAATTTCGGGTTGTATGTATTTTTTAATGCCACATTATAAAAAAATAAAAAATACAAATTTTGCCCAAAAAATAAAATAAAATGTTAGGGGTAGACAACCCTTATCACATAGGGGTATGAAAAATAGATAGTAGCCGATTTCCAGACCTACTGAATGTGCATATAAAATTTCATAAAAATCGGTCAAGCCGTTTTGGAGGAGTATGGTAACTAACATTGAGACACCAGAATTTTATATATTAGAGATAATAAATTTAATCACTCTCACAAATTATTTTGTGAGATATTTTGTCACCTAACAATTTATTAAAACTATAACTTCCTTACATGCCTCTCAACTATTGCTAGATGATTTGTTTCGTAAATTTTTTTAGTGTAATAAAAATAATTTAGCTTTAAATATCAATATATGCAAGTATGAAACTTATTCTAGACTTAAAAATAATTTTTCTTTTCCTTATTCAATAAATTCTATCCCTCTCAATTAATTAATCTTAATAACATCTTATTAACATTACTAAAAAAGCGTTAATATCAATCGTTAGGTTTTTGTTTCATAATCATAAAGGCTTTGCCAATCCTTTTACATTGAAAAAAAAATTGTATTGTTCAATTGTTTGTTCTAAATTAGAATGCTGTTCGACTCTATGGTCACAATTTTACAAAAGTAAAAAATTAATACATAATGCATTAATCGTTTCAAAATTCAAAATTTCAAAATCATTTCTTTCAGTTCTTATATTACACGTGTAAAACTGAAAAAATGAAGCATTCATCCTATGAACCATACTTAGGATTTCTTAACCTCGATCCTTTAAGTATAAGACGGGATAAGTTCAATTTGTGTTTTTTGTTCAAATTACTACATGGACTAGTAGATTGTACGGATATTAAATTTTGTAGTGAATTAATTTTTTTATTTGCCTCTCTTACCTCCAGGCAAAAACATTTGTTTTATCCTGTTACATGTAAAAATAATATTCAATTGAATTCTCCTGGGTGATGAAATTTTCAAATAACCTAAATATTGATCACATTGGGTCTTTTCAACAGAAAGTTTAAAAACTTATTTAAATGGTATAGGTTTCACATAAGAATTTTGTTAAATCTCTAAATAATGTTTGTTATTAAAACCTTTGTTACATTTTACTTAGTTTATGCACACACTGCTTTTATCGTATGTATTTGGCTCTGCCTGTTGTTAATAATGAATAAATAAAAAATAAATGATATTCTAGCATTGAAATACTCCCAAGCAAAACATTTTGTCGCTATAGGTTGACAACCCCAGTCTTTCTAACAAATTTTAAATATAGAGAATGAGGCAGTTTGAAAACCCGAACTTTCCCAGAAATGAAAAATTTTCTAAAAAAATTTTCGCATCAAAAACCGCTTAGTACAAAATATTGTTGTTGTATTTTGAAACCCTTATGAGTTCTAAAACTTCATTAAATTAGGAGTAGGAAATATCAGCTTATTGGTATGAAGAAATTTTGTATTTTTCTATATTTTCTATTGATTTGGGCACAAAAGGAAAGTATTCTTAAAATACAGCTTTCCACCTCATCTAAAAGAATGTGTATTATGTAGTGTGATTATGAATGTAATCCACAATTATGCTGCTTTAGGATATTTTTATCTCATTTTTCAAAAAATTAATATAATGTTGGTTTTTGCACAAGAGTTAGTAGACATTAGGTTTAGTTCATATAAAAATTTTGGCCGAATTTAGACAGCAGAGAAAGCTGCTGTGTGGGCGCAAACATGGCTAAAAAGCGCTAAATTTTTATCTAAACGCGGCAGCTCAGAGGCAGCAGGCCGGAAACTTTGTTCGAGCGTTGCCACGCGCGTAGATTTTTGAAAACAATAAAATAAATAAAAAAAATACCTAGGTATTTAACTACTAATATATTAACGAATTTTTTAAATTCCTATAATTCCTATAATTTTGTTTTTAACGACTTAAAAAAATATTTGATATTAATTTTCACATTGAATGTTCACGATAAATGCTTCATTGTAAATATATTTTTTGTAAATGTTTACTCTATATATCACAGACTGGTAATACATTGTCAACCCCGTTATAGTTATGCCGGAAAAAATTACAAAATTATGAATTATTGTTTAATCTCTTGTTATAAAAGAAAGAAAAATGAAATACAATTTATTATTTCCATTCTGTTCTCAATAGTAGATTTAACAATATTTCAACTATCACAAAACCACTATGAGGTACCTAACATTTATAACAATTTTTATGACTGTTTTCCGTAGCTTTTATTCACTAAAATATGGTAAGTCTATCAAATTTATAATAAATGACAATGTTGATATCTATGATTATAATATAATAAACTATTTTTATAAATTAATCAAATGTATTTATTAATAATTTACTCATTGAAAAAAAAAATACTGATAGTGTCATCCAAAGTTATGTTTTGATGTGCAGATTTATCACACCTAATATACTTTTTATTTTTCCCCCTGTATTTGGCTCAAACAGAAATAAAACAAATACAATATATACGCCGCACCACGAGAGAAGTCGGTCGGAACACGGTTTACTTCTTTTGTGACACGGAGTATAGTAAATTTATTTTTATAAAAACTATAAAACATTAAAAAAATTAACTTATCCATTTTAGAAGTAGTATAGACCATAAATAAATGCAATTTTTGAAAATAAAAAACGCTAAATAGATATATAGTCGTCATTGTTTAAAAATTTTAATTTAAACAGCATGAAAAAATAATTATTTTAAACTCCTCACTAAAATTTTCCGGAAAAAATAAAAATTATTATAACGTATTTGTACAACATATAGATACTTTTGAAATTGTAATGAGCAAATCGTATTTTAAGCGTACACTGAGCTTCTGCTGAGAATGGTTACTTTTTAAAGAAATTCATAATTGTTTAAAAATTTAGTTTACTACTTTTACTAAACCTAACAAAACAATAATTGACGGCATCAAACTGACACTCACGGCCTAGATATTAACGGTTTTTTTAAATTTTACTCCATTTCTTTGAAATGCATGTTTTTTTCTGTTCACTTTTTATTCAAAAGATGTTGATATCATATTTTTTTTCAGAATGGGCAGCCCCTGATGACCGCTATGGAGACTATTATGATAGAGAATCTATCAACAATGGTAAATTTTTTTAAGTAATTTTTCTTTAGTTAATACAGTGTAGGTAATTCACGAAATTATAAATTAAACAGTTTCGCATGATAAAATAATCATTGTTCATTAATATTGGACATTGGTATAAGGTATTGAAAATATAATATGTAACTTAATAAAATTTCTGGTTTGAAGCGCTCCTCTTTTTTTTTTTTTTTTTGGGGGGGGGGAATTATGAGGAATTTATTTTATTCCCTGTAAACTGTTAAACATTCAAAAAATTATCTTTTCTCAACTATAATTCATGTCCTCATTTTCTTTACCCAGTATAGTTTAAACTTTATGTTAGTAAATAAATTGATCAAAAAATATAAAATTGTTAAAATTGATCTTTGACAAGTATTAATTTATATATTTACTATGGAATATTATTATAAATGATTTATCAATGTTGGTTACGTACGGCAACATTTACTAAACTATTGAATTTTTGACGTTATAACACCATAAAACGTTAATACTTAAAATTATTTATATCAAAAAACATTTATATTTTTCTAATTTTAAATTCTGAGCGAAGCGAGAAAGCTTTTGATTTTACAAAGATGTGTGTTTTTTTTTTAATTTTTTTTTTTTTTTGTGTCTGTGGCACGTGCAGATCCTAGGGAATTGCTCCGATCTTCAACAACAGTGTTTCTTTCCGGTAGAGAATTTTATATCATTGGTGCATTATAGATTGTGTTTTTTAGAAATTTTCAATTCCAAAAAAGTTTATCAGAAAAAACAAAAAAAAAATTAAGAAAAACGGAAAAAAGTACGGAAAACGCATTTTTGACAAAATCAATTTTGTAATTGGTCGTAACTCCCAAAATAATGATTGAAAAAACATAATATTTTGACACAATGTTAACATTGGTAATGTACAGGTGTGAGAAAAATTTTATAACATTTCACAAATTTTTGAGCTAAATATAGAAATTTGAAATTTTCAAAAATTTTCAATTTTATTGTCATTTAATTTCAATAAAAACTTAAATTTTCCAGAAAAGTTTTGAAAATTTAATACAATATTAACAACAACTGTTCGTAATTAAAAAAATTTAAAAATCGTTTGTCACAATTTTTTTTTATAATCGTTCTGAAAATTTGCCGAAATTTGTTATTTTTGTGATTTATTTTTTGGAAAAAAAATGTAACTTACACAATTTTATTATTGAAGAATTAAAAATTAATTATGTTATACAAAACAAGAATTGCTTAAGGATACAAAAATTTCAATGTATTCGACCCAGTAATTTTCAAGAGCGTAAAAGAAAAATGTCCATAAAATAGTGCATCACACTATAACATTATATATTGTTCGTCGACTGGGTGCCGTGCTGGTTCGAATCCCACTCCCGAAAAAAAGTTTTTTGCGTTTTTTTTCAAGTATTTTTTAATTTTTAAATCTTGTAATTAAAATTTAACCCACATTCCATTGTTCTATCTAGCTGAAATTTTGCATACAGCTTTGTTTAGGATGACAACACGTTATGGAAAAGTCAGTAAAGGGAGACTCCTAGGGACTAGGATTAGGTTTATTTTTATTTTTGTGATCACTTTTTCTAGTAGAAAAATTGCTTCAATTTTAACGTACATTACCTCAAAATATCGATAGTTGATCCGAGATGGTACTTTATTTGAAACGTTGATTATTTTTTAGTTCTGAGGAAAGAACGAAAATGGTCAAATTCCCAAAAGTGCTCCGTTTGACTTAAAATTTATATTTGTCATTAAAAAGGGTTTAACGAGTTAACTGCTTAGTTTTCAAGCTATTTTGATCATTTTTATGGGAGTAATCGACCTTGGGGGGAACAAATAATTATGGGAAACGTGTTTTTTCCACATCGATTTAAAATGTTTTGAACATAAAATCCAAAATAAAGATCGGACCAAGCTGAAACTTTTACACTATACCAAAATAAGAAAGATACAGATTTGATTAAAGTTTTTATTGTTAAAGTAACGTTTTTACCACGACGTATACTAGACAACTGAGGTCGCTCAGAATCGTATTTTCGAAGGCAATGATTTATCATTGCTTTCAGAAATTAAATAATGCGTTTAAACCACAACTTCTAAACTAGTGGCCCACCCAAAGCGTAGTCGCTATCCCATCAAACTACCCACGCAACCTAGACTGATCCCGGCATTCCTTTTTTTTTTTTTATTTCAAATGTGTAAAAATTTACATATTGTTTTGTTAACATATTTATACACAAACATAAAAAGCGTTTAACACGTTTAAACTTTAAATCATGGTGTAACAAATGCTTTTCCATATTTTAACTATCAAGGATTTCATTCTTTACAATAATAATAATAATATAGATTCTAGAGATATTTGTAAAACTTAATTGTTTTAGTTAAAATTATTAAATTCACTTTGGTTTATAAACCAAACGGTCGTAATAATTAATATTATTTGACTTAATGGCAATCATATCGTAGTTCATTCGATGTGCAATGAAAATAGAAGATCAAAGTAAAAAAATAATCTGAGATCTATGTTTTTTATGTATTTGGGTTAATGATCCAACATGGTTTTGCACATAAATTTTCTATTCTGAATAAAGCTATGCAGTGTGTAACTTAATATTCTTCCTTAAATCGTTTTAACTTTAGATTAAAAGTTTAAACCTTTTAAAATAAGATTAAAGCAGCTGTTATTTTTAAAATCAACACAATCTGTTGCGAAGCAACAATTATTGTCAAATATTAGTTTTAGTATTTTTTTATGATTGATCAGACTGTAAATGTATCAAACAAAATGTGTTATTTTTAGAGTATAGAAAACTAATTTTAAAAGACTTTTACGAAAGCAGATTTAGTGAGTAATTGTGAAATATGGAAATTTAATAGTATTATTCAACAAAAATGTATATTTTCAAATGTATCGTAGTTCTATTCAATATAATGTATTAGATCATTTATTTATATAATGCAAAAATGAATTTAAATCATTTGTAAAAAATTTTATCATACACCGTACATCGTACATTGATTAAAAAACACTAATTTGTTTTTTATTACGTTTATGGGTTTGCTTTGAAGTTTGCCAATTATAATGTTGTTTAATTAACAAAAAATATAATTATTTACATCCCTTATAGGCGCTATAGTTGTGTCGTCCATGAAAAACTGGTTTAGTGAGGCGCATTGTTGATGTACTTTATATCGAAAAATTCCGTAAAATAAAATATTTAATAGGTAGATGTTTTTATTTTATATGAATTGGTGTTCCTATCTAGATCACCAAATTATTTGATTTAAAAATGAAAAACACCAAAATATAATAATGCTGAGTTCAACTAATCTATCAAACTATCTAGATCACCAAATTTTTTGATTTAAAAATGAAGAACACCAAAATATAATAGTACTGAGCACAACTCCAATTCAATGAACGTAGTGATATTAATTATTATAATTATGTTATTTTTATTAAAACACATCTCTATTTCATTTGTTTCAGTCATTATTTTTTTTTATTTTTTTTTTTTTTGTTCAATGAATTTGTTTATGTTTTGTACATTAACATACGCAAAATAACGTCCACTTCAATTTATTATATTCTGAAAAAAAAAAGAAATTGTAATTATTTATTTTACGTTGTGGTTGTGTCTGTGTTCAATTTAAAAACAGATGGTCAATATTTAGGTAAGTATAAACTGCATATAAACGCAATTTTAATTTGCATTAAGTGATCTCTCAATTATTATTTTATTTAATTTGTCAAATTGAATTAACTTTTATTTCGGGTTTAAGGCTGAACTACCAAGTTTTTAAATGATATAAAATTTTTAATTGATTTTAAACTTTAAATGTTAAAATTTAGAGATGAAAATCAATTTCAGAGTATTTTTTACAAATTATACAAGCGATAGTAATATAAATGTCTACAATTTAAATATTTGAAAAGATCATATAAAAAATGACATTTTAAAGAGATGTTTATACATTTGTTTTACGGTAGGCAAATCGGATGTATAAACATAATTTTCTTTATGTTTTAATGATGTAATATATTGAAATAAAATGTATAAAATTGTTGTGGTTTAGGTATAATAAATAAAGAATCTAACACCAATAATGCTATTTGCTAACTATTTTACAAGATGCGATTTATTTTGACGAAAACAATGTTAGAAGCAGTGCGATCGTCAACTAGTGGAAGGGAGGGTATCTGAAAAATATTGTTTTTTTTTTTTCAATTTTTCAAAACAAATACGTGTTGGTTATAAATATTGGTAATAAAGAAATCATAAAAACCAAATACTGCATGTAATTAATTTTTGTAAAATATACTTGGATTATGCCCGTATTTTATAATTGTATAATACCATATCGAATAACGGATACTTTAAGTTAACAAATAAAGTAAACTATTTAAAATAATTTAAAAAAAAAGAACCATTAATTACAGCTGCTGTATTCTAACATAAAACAAAATAAAAAAACACTACCTAAACAAATACATAATCCGAGTATTAATACGACTTTAATTTTACAGCGATACCACCAGCTAATGAATGCACGCGTGAAGATCTCGAAAAAAATATGAATTTCTATTGTTAGTAACATTGAAAGTAATTTATAGTAATGTATATGGAAGTAATTTATAGTGAACTCCAAAAAAAAAAAAAAAACAAATTAGGTTTCATATTTATTCACCTATATCTAAAAGGCAATGTGTGAAAAAATTAAAATAATTCTAATGCTCATAAAATTAGTGACAAAAAAGGAAGACATTCGGAAACAAATTATTGAAAATAGAAAACCATAATGATGCAGTTACATAAAAAGAGCATAAATGGAAATTTTAGATAGATTTAATAATTTTTAACTACATTGTATTATGGCCTCAGGGCCCTTCCTTCTGCAAATGAACGAATTAAAAATCTTCAGTTATCTCAATTATTTACATTTTATATTTTGCTTTTCTCTGTGTACAAAATAGTAATTTTGAAAGTTATTTGTACCTACTCAAAATATTTTTCGAATTACTATTAATATGTCCAAAAGAGTACACTTGCATTAGAAATGTATGAAATTGTATTTAACTAATTTGAATACGAAATGTGTTACTTTAATTTTGTAACTCAATTTCAAAAATGAATCTAAAAAAATATCGCTGATTAATCGTTTACCATGTTTTTCATATGAAGGTCAAAACGTGTATGAGACCTGGGAAGAATTTAGTAAGTAATTTAGTAATTTATTTACACAACATAAATAGAGCAATAATCTACAAATTAATATTATACAAAACTGTACTGCTACAGTTTTAATTGTATTTTACATTCATAATTAATTTAAGATTGACTAATTTTAAGTTATTTTTACTTATATTTATTCTTTATTCTTTATTTATTCAATTTTTGAATTAGTGCAGTTTTAGTCATATTTTAAGGACTATATTAAATAGGGAATTATGTCACATCCAACCTTTATTCTCTCAATTCCCTTTCGCTTAATTTGAGATTTGAGAAAATCAGATTGCGTCATTGATGACCTTTGCGTGCATTATTTACTTTTTTGGTTTCCAAAATATTTGTGTTTTTTCAAATTATTATTATAATGTTTGATTTTGTTAAGAAAAAAAAATAAAATCTTGGCTTCAATGGAGTAGTGTCAGATCTATTGAATTATATTTGTGTTTACTGCGCTATTACAAATGCTTTCAATGTGAGAATTATGAGTCTATGTCTTATAATTTATGTTTAAGTTTTTAAAATTCTCACCTCTTCTTTTGTACCTATCTGTATTGTTTCATTTTTTCAATATTGTCACCATTAGCGTATATAAACCGAAATAATAATAACGATAATAGCTTTAAACTTGTTGAAATAATCTACTGTTGGTTTTTATTTTATATCTTAACATTTTTATAGAATAATTAAATACAAAATTATAATTGAAATTTATAAAATTATAATGGTATGATATAATACACAGATACAGACATTTTTCACAGTTGTAAAATTTAGCCGATTTATTGTACTAAAGATAGTTTAATTTTGTTTTTATTTTATATGATGTTGTTTTTATATATAATTTAGAAGTGGACCATTTCACCGATTTTTTTGGAAAAATCAGGGACCGATTCAACAAATGCTTAGGTAACTTTTTTTTTTTTTAAATTTGTGTCAATTTGTTTTATTCTTACCCAATCTATTAAAGAAAAGTTATTGTTTAAAATAACACAATTTTTCAATAAATAATCTTTGGTATCAGAACTCTTAAAAAAAGAAAAAAAAACACTTTATTTTAAAATAATACACATGTATTATCTATGTTATCGTATATGATGCCATCTAAATCTTAAGTAAAAAAAGCGGGGATCACTCTAGATCTCGTATGTAGGTTGACGGGGTAGCGACTACGATTTGTGTGGGTCACTAGTTTAGAAGTTGTGGTTTAAACGCATTATTTTATAACTGAAATCAGCAGTAAGTCATTGCATTCGAAAATACGATTCTGAGCGAGCTCAGTTGTCTAGTTAACGTCGTGGTAAAAACAAATTTAACAATAACAAATTTTATCAATTCTGTATCTTTCCTATTTTAGTATTGTGTAAAAGTTTCATCTTGGTCCGATCTTTATTTTGGATATTATGATCAAAAATATCAAAATTTTTGTGTAAAAACACGTTTCCCGTATTTATTTGTTCCCCCCATAAAAATATACATGTATAAGAAGTACACGGCCGCCCGGAATGATGAGTTTTACGACAAAATAACAACTTAAAATTGGCTATAAACCAAAATCGTGTTAACCAATTTTTTAAATTTTGTAACCACATATATAATACTATCTTGTTTAGATTGTATTAAAGTCGAACGGAGCACTTTCGAAAATTTGACCGTTTTCGTTTTTCCGCTCAAAAATAACCAAAATTTCAAAAAACGCTTCGAATAACGTACCATCTCGGATAAATTACCTATCTTTTAAGGTACCATACGTTAAAACCTGAACATTTTTTCTACTTGAAATAGTTATCATAAAAAAACAAAACAAAAATCAAAATCGACGTTCAAAAAACACGTTTTACGTAATTTTTTGTCTCACCCATTAGAAATGTACGGCCGCCTAAAATAACGAAAAGTTCAAAGTTCCATAACATCCTGAAAAATAATTGAAATCGATTACAATTTCAGCGGTACATTTATAAAACACTTTTAAATAACATATGTAAATTTATGTGGAACGGATCAATTTAAAAAATTGGGTCATTTTCGTTTTTTGTTCAGAACTTAAAAAACAATCAAAATTTCAAAAAAAGCTTCAAATAAAGTACCATCTCGGATCAATCATCTATCTTTTAAAATTTAAGGTGTCATAGTTAAAATCGGAGCAGTTTTTATACCATAAAAAGAGTTCACAGAGAAAAAAAAAAAACTTCATTGTTAAAACAATGCATTATAATTATAATTCACTAACGCTCAGAACCTAATTAAAATGAGTATTTTATGTAAAATGTGGTAAATTTTTTTTTTTTTTTTTTTTGGCAAGATTTTTTTGAAACTTGGCGTTACCAATGCTCAAAACCACTGAAATTCAGAATGTATATTTCTGGATTTTACAGAAGAAATGCAATGCAGTTTTTATTGTCTAATAAAATTTCTAGGATTTTTTAACTACATTTCAAATATTAAACTAAACCTGGACCGCAGACTGCAGTGCGGGGAGGGCCAGCTAGTTAATAATAAAATTCCTAATAAATAATATTTTGATAATAAATATGTTTGTCTTTTTATTAAGATGAGATAAAGAATAATCTTGGTAAGTCAACAAAATATTTCATTACTGGACGTTTTTAACTAAATAAATCATACTGGAATCTGGGTGAATGATTATCCAAGGTTATTTTGACCTCCTTTAGTTTTTTGTAGTCCTATTAAAATCTAGAAAAATCATAAATGATGACAAAAATTTTCAAGGATTTTTCATCCCTTAAAAGTTATTGGAGCAATCTTGCTGTATAATTATTCTAGATTATTTGTTTTGTATAATATCATTTATTGTTTTATAGAGAATTATACTTGTCTCTTTTGTACTAAGAGTATAACAGTTATTCATGGAACATTGTACTGATGTTCATATAAAGATCAGAGTAAAATATTACAAGGAGAAGAGGAATATGTTACAAGTTTACTAGAAAACCAAAATTATCTTGATATCAACCTACCACTTCAACACTTCCATCCAAAATATGTACATGACGTATTTACACGTTTAAATCGAACAGTTACATTTGTATTAATTTTTTACTTTTTGCCGGTCTCCTGATATTAAGTATTACGAGTATATCCCGAAGGACCTATACAGTAAAAATACGTATTCATTTTAACTCATATTACCTATTACTTCTTGTAATAGTATTTATAGTTTAAAATTAGTATATAACATCTAAAAACACATAGGTGGCACATATGTAAAATAAAAAAAATAAACAAGACCATCTTAGGTACTACAAAATTAAGCTAAAGTTATTTGAATATTAAACTTAACCGCAGTTAATTTTACAGAAAGTTACAATTTTGTTCAAGAAATTTCTATTATAACTATTTTCAGTAAACGGCAACGTTTATATGGTTAATGTGAATTACAGTTTGTATTAATGTTTTGTATTTTACTACACAATTTACACAGGTGAAAATAATCTCATAACAATCAAAAAATTCTTGGGTGAGTTATATAAAAATATCATACTTTGTTTACAGTAATTTAATTTACAAAAAAAAAAAGTAATCCTATTGTGTAATACTATTTATAAATAGTAGTTTGATTAGCGTTAATAAAGCATTTTAAAAAGTTTTTATGTTGAGTGTCATTATTAAAATGAAAAAAAGTGAACTTAAGCAACTTAATAACTTAAAAACCATGTACAATTCAGCCACATAATAATATGCTCCTATGCAAACACAAGCGACAAATCCTACTACAGTTAACGACACCAGTTTATAATAAGTTTCTGTTTCGAAAACTATATTCTAAATAATTTTTATTTTTGTAAATAACATTTAAAAAAAAAGACCTTTATTATTTTAATTTGGGTGAGACTTAGTTGGATTGTTACAGTTGAAAGCAGCAATATATCCTAATATTATGTCAGCTTGGAAAACATTATTTTATCATTAATTGAAAAAAAAACTACAAATTTATGCTTCTTATGTTAACCTCACAGTTGAAAATAATAATCAAAAATTTAAACATAGTATTTTTTATTATTATATTATTTTGCACAAAATCCTCTATAAAATAGTTTTAATCAATGATTTAATACATTTTGAAATTAATTAATTATTAAAGTTTAAATTAAAAACTAATAAAAAACAAAAACGACATATCAATTTAAAAATATTTTGAGTGTTTTTGATTAATTATTTTACAATTGTCATTGTTATTGCAATACAAAAAATACACAGTCACATCTGTAGACACATATTTGAATTTTGTAGCATGTAAAATATCCTAGGGTAAAAATAAGATACTAGGTATTAAAAATACTAAATGTTTTAATATATTCAGACCCAACAATGAAATTTTAACGGTTCCATGTCCAAAAAAATTTTAAAACTTGGTAAAAACTTAAAAACCTTTTTTCTACATAAGTAAATACCTACTAAAAACAATTAATGTTTAAACTATTTGAGATTTTTTCACAGCATTTAATTTAATGTTGAGTGGTGAAAAAATTCTAAAAAAACTTTAATAATTTTTTATAGCAAAATGCAGAAATTTAAAGTTTCTAAATTGTTGAGGATTCTAACCAATAAACTGGCTTATAATAGTTATTTTTGAAAATAACTATATTATTGATTTTAAATGAAATATAAAATTCAAAACTACAACTTCAAAACCGCAGTATCACAACCAAGACAGTAATCAATTATCAATTATTCATTATCAATTTGTTATTATTTCATAGATTTGAACAATATTTAGGTATATTTTATTCAAACATGTTGAAGAAAATATAAATAATTGTAATTATTATAATTTTAAGGCCAAAACAATTTAACTGCTGAAACATATAACACAATGAGTAAGTATATTGTTTTTACTACTCAAAAACATGGAATAATATTTGTTTGAATTCTCAATTTATTCTTTATATAAACATCCACTATATCAATAAAGACAATATTAAAACCAAAATAATATTTTTTAATGTAACAATATTTTTTTTAATGCTGTAGGTATACTAAAATATTTTGTTTTTTAGAGAGTCCTTTAAGAATGAAAATTTTGTTTTTTATGACTTCGTTATTGAATCTTGTTTGCTGAATATTGATTAACTAAAAGATTTTTGTTAGTTGTTTATTTATCTGAACATAATAAAGGGAGTCTCCTATCGATATCTCTGTCAGTCTGTCTGTCTTTTGCGTGGAGTCTTGCAAGTAAATTTTGAAATAGTTTCCATTTACTTCTTGCACCGTTGGATAAAATACAAACGAGATAGCAAAATCTTAATCTAACATTATCCAAAAATTACTCTTAGTTTAACCATTCCAAGTACGAGTATAACTACAGGAATCTAATCTAACCTACATGACAAAACTTCGTAAAAAGTGTCAAATTGTTAATAAAACCCACTCCCAATTTTCAAACAGTTGTAAGTGACTGTTATTGTGCTTAAGATTAAAAATTAAACAAGACATTGTCACCCGAAAATCACTGTAACTGAAATATTAGTTTAAATGAGTAGTATTACTTACTCTTATATAATGTAGTTTAGGTGGAAATTCATTAGATACACAATATAGTTGATCATATAATAAACTGATGTTCACAATAATGAACAAATAATCTATTGCAATACCGAATATGGGGAGAAAAAAGAAAAAAGTTACATTAAATGTATACAAAATATTTTTAATATTTTTAATTTATGGTTAAATGGTTGATTGAGACTTTAGTATACAAGTATAAAACGATTGTGTTATTATTTGTGTTACTTTATTAACGGTGACAATTATTGAAGGAATTATATAAGATTACTGGACTCACTCAGAGTTATAATTTTTGTAAGGAATACACTGTAAGCGCAACTTAGTATAAAACATCAATCCATTGACCCCCTCAAAGGATTGACCTACCTCAGTGCGTAATCCCTACTCCAACAAACGTCCCACCTTACCTAGAATTTATTCAATATTTTTAGTTCATTCTTAGAATTTACTTGCTTTTCGACCCAGTTTTGTAACCATTCGTGTTCGTCATTTATATGAATTCAGCGCGGAATAGTGAATAATTAAAACGATTACAACAAGCTTTGTTTGTGTGTATAAAAATAACAAAATAATATCCATTAATTATTGACATATGTTTTTTTTTTTTTTTTTTTTAAGAACCGTTCGATATTAGATATTATAAATTTATTCATTTTGTAAATTGCTTTAGTAAGTAATTTTTCCAAGTTTATGTATCACTATACTGTTTATAGAAACAAACAAGGGATTTAAAACAAACATATTTATGTGTTCCTTATTTGTTTTTCAAATATTTTATATCGTTATAATTTGAGTTAATTATTTTTAGGTGAATTTAACGAAAACATTTTTCGTTTTACGGAAGAACATTTTGAAGGTATGATTTTTGAAAATAACACATTTAAAAAAGCGGAATTCTTAATTTGAATAAAAAATTTAGTTTTAATTAAGTTTTTATATTATATTTTTAGATTTTCAAGTTTAAATAATGTATTGTTAAAGCATAAGATTTAAAATTTCTTATACCTGTTCAGTAAATCGTTATGTAAATACAACAATTAAGTTTATGACTATTTAACTCCAACATTTTATGGAAATATGGAGAGGAAAAATCACTGAAAGTTATGTGATATAGCTTAAAAGGAAGTAAAGACTTTGAATATAATTACATTTTTGGAATGTTCCAAAGGTCAATGAAAGGTCGATTCCAAATATGTAAACGTTCTCACATGATTATTTATGTCATTATTCATTTATTACGAAAATAATGTTTCTGAGACACCTTAGTTAACTTAATTAAAATCCAGTTATAATTGCCAATAGTTTATTTTTTTAATAAAAAAGAGAAGGATACAACCCCTGCTACATGACTTGGTTAGGTTTAGATATTACAGACCATGTCAGTCGAGAGAACATTGCTTATATACTTATTATAGTACGTAAACTTTAAAACCACGGCCCTCGATAACCTGACCACTTTAAGACTCCGTTCCAGCTATTCAGATTCTATCTACAGCCACTTTATCATCTGCCTAATTTTCTGCTCTCTATCACTGGCGGTATAGCCGCTGAAATTCTCGGACAGATGACGGACGGACGGACGTACGTAGTCGTTGTAATAGCTTATGTATATAAGCTAAAACTAATGACTACAGTGATTTACTTAATATAATATCTACAAATGTTTACTAGACAGATATTGCTACGGAAAAAGAATTATTATTTAGTTTATATTATAACAAAACAAAATAAAGTATCTGCATCACAAGCTCGACAAAATAAGAATGAAAGAATTTCTACGCAAAAGATAATCTAAAAGTGGGGAAATACTGAATAGTGAAAGTTCTACGCACGAAAAGAAAAATAACGAGTAAATTCTAAGAATTGAATGAGAGAATGAAAGACAAAAGTTCTATTTCGGGTGGGAAGCTCATTGAAGTAGGTGACTACGATTTTAAATAGTCTCAGACCTGAGTATGTCAGTGGTTCGATGTTTACATTACATTTTTTAGCAATAGATTGTAATCTAATTTTCAAATATTTTCAACTGTATAATATGCATAATACATGTAATTTTAATCGTATCAATGTTACAGGACTCTAAACTGAAAATTAAAGATTAAAATTTTTAAAGTTCTGGAAATTGGTCAAAAATTAATTTATATGGGTTATTTAGTCTGATTACTCTAATAAATTTGTAATACCTTTCTTAATGATGGGTAAAATGTGTTAATTTTGGCAGTTAAATTTTTTTTACTATTTTGTTTTTGAGTCAAAACTAAAAAATTAATTAAAATCAAAAAAAAAAAAAAAACGATGCAAATAAAGTACGATCTTTTACTACTTTCCGAACTTAAACATTTTACCCGAAAAAATAATCAGAGAAAAAAACATTATCGTAAAAACAATACATTTTACGCTGCTTTTGAAATTTACACAACTGTTATTCACGCAAATTTTTTTTTTTGAGATTTAGGGTTCATCAAAACCCTAAAAATTTTTGTATCATCAATTGATTTGACTACTATTACACAAACAAGTGTTGCAGAAAAGCGAGGAGTGTTTAATTTTAAACATTATTTGATACATTTATAATATTTCAGTTGGATATGTTTTAACTTAATAAATCACTTAAATTATTGTTTACCATACGTTTGAAGATATAATTCCATTAAAATTGTCTATAAAAAGATAGACAACTTCAAAACTTGGTGTAGGTACGCTCTAGCATTGACTGATTCGTATATTTGAGTCCTGACACTTCGTTACATTGGAGATTATGAACTATTTGATAAAAAATATACTTTATAGTGGTAATCATTAATAAATTTAAGTTAAACAAAAAAATAGTGAATTCATATTTACATAAAAACTGATTTTGTGAATTATTAGTAGATCTATAAAACTTATTTATACATTATTTTTTAAGGAAACACTGTGTTGCCTAAAAAAAATCGAGGTAAAAGAAAATTACGTTAAATTAGCTACAACATTTTAATTTTATCTGATTCGGATTTAAAATTAATATGATATAAATATATTTATATGTGTGTGTGGATTTGCGCTGTCTACCGGAGGCCGGGTCTGTATGTGGCACAGTTGGAGTGGTGGATCGGAGATGAGCGTCAGTGTTGTCTAGACGTGTGTCGCGGTTTTGCCCGTTGTCGTTTGTTATTGAGTCAGTTCATACATTGTATAATAATTAATATTTAACGAGTCAATGCATTACGACTGTTGTTGATTATTGCTAGTGTATAATTTGGCGACTCAATTCCGCATATATATATACAAAAATATTTTTTATTTACAGTTGAAACAATATCGAATAACAACGTTTTAAAACTGTTACAACTGGCTATTGGTATGTTATTGAAATAAAATTAACATGACGAAACATTCAGTCGTACGTGTCACAAACTTTACGATAAAAATACTAAAAACTGTTAAATCATATAAGATTCAACGGTCAAACATACGTTTTTACTACTCGTTGCATTTAGGAAGATTCCACCAAGTTTCAGACTTCTGTACTGATCACTTTTTGTCAATTTTAACATTCACAAAATGTTTTACGAACTTGTTACCATGTAACTATCATACATATACGTATATAAACCAAATAAGAACACAAAATAATTATAAGTGGACTGTATCGGACTAGAAAAAATATATATACCTTATATGATATTATCACAGAGAATATACAATTTAACGATACGCCACACTGGCGACGCAACCGAGTGAACAATATTAACGAAAAAACAATACCGATTAAAAAACCAAAAAAGAAACACCAATCCCCGTATACTTGGTGACCGCGACAATTAACGCACACTTTAGAGAGCAGAACAGAAAAGTGAGAGAGCACCGACGGCCAGTTACGGTGGTACACATATACGTGCCCTCGTGGCCGGCAAGCCAGATAACGCGCCGCCGCCGCCGGGAAGTTTCCAGAAGAGACGGCCGGTTGCAATGCGATAGCCGAACGTTCTTCCTTTTAACAATCAATACCGAACGGATCTCTTACAAACGAAATGTTGAAAAACTTAATGTTTTACGATGTTAACGCAAAAGTCCGAAAATTAAATAGGTACTTACCTACGGATATACTTATTATAGAGTTGGCAAATAATTTGTAACGTTGAGTACACCGTTTTTAAATACTGAGCATATATGCTATTGATTCGACAACAAGTTATAGAGTACGAATTACTTTAGATATTATTTTCTTTAGATAATAAATTACCGAAAAGTCAAATTATAGGCTAGTTAAACGGCATGCAAACGAGTTTTAAAATGAAATGGGTAAAAGATGTTACCCAAGTTTTGTTATAGAAAAAACGTATAAGACACCTTGTAATCCATTAGTAAAATTACGCGCTGTAAAAAAAAAATTTAATTTATAAACTTTATACTCGTATTTTCAGTGGAAAATCCAAGTAGAGAAAACATAAAAAAAACAATCATTGGTAAATATAGCTTTTTTTCCGTAAAATCTATTTTTTTTTAAATTTATTTCGATCTCAGTGTCGCTTATGTTCGCTTATTTAAAAGATATGTTTTCGATTTCTGTATTTTTGAAAATTTCACGCTATGTGCAAATTAAAATTTTATTTTAAAGATTTTCAGTTGTAAAAATAATTTAAAATAAAAACAAATTTTAAATATGTTACGTTTTTAAAAAGAGTAAAATAATTTCTCCTAGCCTCATAAAACTTGTCTGGAAAACGCGTGACTTTTTTTTTTTAATAGCTATAAAAATATTTATTTTTATGATGGTTGTCGAATAAAGTAAAATTACGGGATTTGATAGTTTTCATTCAAATGTTGAGTGTGTTGAGTCCTAAGAGAGGGTTTTTCAAGACACACTTTAAAGTGTTTGGTAGTTGGTATTTGAGTAGGAATTATTACTTATGATTTTATTAGGAGATTGCTGTTTTGTAATAATTTCCAAAAAATTTAATTTTTTTATGCAGTTTTTTTTTTTTTTTTTTTGTTCATTAAAAATTCTAATATTCCAGAATAATGTTGAAAAATGTAATACAATGTTGGCGACGTATTTAAGTTTTATATAAGAGACAATATAATTTAAAAAAACAACGAACCGTAACTTATTATTCGAGTCGTCCAAAGTTGGAAAATCGGTCGTATTATTGATGTATTATTTCAAGAGTATTCATAACAAACCCACTATTATTGTTTTAGACTTTTAAAATATACTATGTTACGTAAATCAAAAGTTTCTATCTGCATTCAAAAATTCACCCAGTCGTTTTTGAAAGCAAACTAAAAAAAATATTGATACTTGCGCAGTAAAAACTTTATGCGCAATAACTCCATAAATAATATCAAAATAAATCTTTTAATGTGTGTAAAATTATTAATTGAATTTTCTGATAATGTAATCCGTATTGTGAAATTAGAAAATTGTTTTCTTAATATTTTATACTTTTTTACATTATATTCATTATTGGATTTTGATATTTTTTTGAGGTTTTTTTGTTTGTATAAAAATAAAATGTTTTATAGAAAACAATGACTCACTACAAAGTCGTAGTCTCTTTTCCATCAAGTTACACATCCAACCTGTGTCTAAATATTTTTTCTGTCAACAATTTTTGGGAACAGAAAATGCTCCATGCAATACCCAAAGTAATAGAAACCAATACGGTACCTACAGTTGATTCTTTTCAGAAATCAATTTTTTTCGTGCTAATGAATGTCAAAAAATCAAATAATTTTCAAACATTTCTGACGTACCACTTAAAAGTATTTTTTCTAGTATTTGACTCACAAATTTTTAATCATATTGAATTTATTAAAAATGGTTTTCGGTATTTTTATACGGCCCCTTTCTGTATTGAATTATATATATGTTATGTGAGTATATATAAAATGGAAATTTGTTAATTTTGCATTTAGAATTTTTAAGTGAGTATACATTTGTATTTATTGACTTAAAAGTGAAATTGGATTGAAAATGTTGTGGGTAAACATACCAAAAACCTACTGTTGAATTCTGGCTTCAGTTGCTTCACTTGATTTATAATATAAAATATAATAAATTTAGATTTCAGATAGTGTACAGTTAGTACTTAACTAAAAACTAATATATGTTAGGAACTTTTTTTTTCATCAAAAAACAAATTGTTATACTAGAAAACATAATATATTATTTCACTTAAAATTTTACTGGCAACATTTCCCAGGGTAAATTGTATTCTAAGTTATTAGTATTTAGACTATTGGACTCATTTTAGTAGCAAAGGGAATGTTGTGGTTAAATGATCGAGTTTAAGACAGTACTAGGTACATGATCATATATCATATTGCGTTGCACAATTTTTTAAAAATCTTTATTAAAATCTTATACATTAACATCCTAAGCTGAATACTATAATATATTTCTTTAGGCATCCAACCAATAAATGAATCCGATAAATTAAAACGTTGTCGTTGTAAGTAAAAACAAACATTTAGTCATTAAAACTCAAATTGATGAAAAATGTTGACTTTAAAATTCACGCTGTATTATAATGGGGGAACAAATAGCTCAACAAATAAATCGGCTGGCACATATTACGAGAAAATTAGTAAAATATTAAATATATTTTATATTTTTTTACTACATTGTTTTCTTTAAATCTAACTAATACACAACTTCTCTTTGATGAAAATAATATCAAGTACATTTAAGTTTTAAATTTTAATCTAATCAAATTAGTTCCTAAGAAACTGCGAAATTTTATAAAAATAACCTCAAAGTAAAATACAAAAAAAAAAAAAAAAAAAATTGTAAACGTTTCCCTGGAGTTAACTAATAAGACATGATTTTAGATTCTGAGCAAAGCAACAAATTTATTAATTTTGCAGATTTTTTTTTTTTTGTGTGTCTGTGTCACATGTAACTCCTAGAGAATTGCTCCGATTTTCAACAATAAAACTATTTTAGGGTAGAGAATCTTATATACTTGGTGCATTATTGATTGTGTTTTTTCAAAATTTTCAATTTCAAAAAAGTCCGTCAGATAGTGTTTTTGACAAGATCAATTTTGTTAATTAGTCATAACTCCCAAAATAATAATTGAAATAACTTTTTATTTTCACACAATGTTAACATTAGTAATTTACAGGTGTGAGGCAAATTTCAAAACATTTCACAAATTTTTGAGCTAAATATCAAACTTTGAAATTTTCAAAAATTTCCAAATTTTTTGTCATTTAATTTCAAAAAAAACTTAATTTTCCAGAAAAATATTTGAAAATTTAATACAATGATAACAATATACATAACTGTTCGTAACTAAAAAATTTAAAAAATCGGTAGTCACGACTTTTTTTTATAGTCGTTTTAATTCTGAAAATTAGCCGAAATTTGTTATTTAAGTGACTTATTTTTTGAAAAAATTTGTACCTTACACAATTTTATTATTTAAGAATTAAAAATTGAATATGTTATATAAAACAAAAATTGCTATACGTATACGTATAAATTTCAAAGAAATCCGCCCAGTAGTTTTCAAGAGCGTACAAGAAAAGTAGAATCGATAAAATGGTGCGTCATACTGTATTTGGTTGTCGGCTGGGTGCTGGTTCCCACTCCCGGAAAAAAGTTTTTTGCGTTTTTTTCCAATAATTATTTATATTTTCAAGTCTTGTCATTAACATTATAGAAAAGTCAGTAAAGGGAAGCCCCGGGGTTATAACCATCATTAGAACATAGAAAATAATCAAGAATGTAGGACAATTTGCAAAATTAACAGATGAAATAGAAACCCAGAGGCTTATGAAAATTCACAATTATCTGTATCAGGACCTTTGTATAAAAACTTAGGAGTCGGGTTGGACGTCAAACGGAAATACTCATTGAATCGCTCAAGCATATGCACAGCACAAGAAAAAAAAATGTCATTTTTTTATGATAATAAGAACTATCGTTATTATTGTTATGATAATTTAATATAAAATAATGTATGTATGTATTATTGTTTACTTTATTGAAAACAAATAAATAAAAAACAAATATAAAATTTATTTTCGTATCATAATCATTCAATTATATAGATTCTAGAAAAAGAAATTAGTATTAAAAATAATTTTACAAAACTCATAAAAGCATAACTATTCTATAAATTACTCCTTAAGTGATATACATGTTACTTTCTTATCACGAAATCATAATATTTTTTTTTAAATTATAGATACATATATATATCAAACACAAAACAGTGTAGCTTGCCCATTTAATCAAAATCGCAAAAGTAAGTTTTTAACTAACAAAATGTGTACGAAAGTACATTAGAAATACAGCTAAATTTAATGCGAAGTAAAAACTGAGGGTTGTTTAGAAAAAAATGTAAACTGCCTCAATAGCAGCATACCGTTTTCAATGATATTGAAAATTGAATATCATAAAAAAATGACATAAATTCTTGATCACAAATGATTGATTTGTTTTTTATTTTAGAAATAAAAGGTAAACCAAATTCCACTTATAAGTCCATATTATGTAATATGTTTATTAGTGTTGGCGTAAGAAAGTCAGATTTTATCACTATTTTAGTGCAATAACATTTTGACTTAAAATATAATCGTACATTAACTAAAAAGTTTCCTGTTATACTTGTTTTGTCTAATCAACATTATTTTATAATATTTCATCTAAATACCATTTTAAGTTTAAAGTTGTACTCATTTATGTTTTAAAACAGTAGTTATTTATTTGATATATAAAATACAATTTGATAGATACAAGCTTCGCTACGACCAATGACGATTTTAAAAATTACAAGACACTCATTGATATCATTAGTAAGTTTGAAACACTATTTCTATCTCTTTTTATTTGATAAAGTTAGATCAAAGAATTAAAATTTAATAAATTTCACCATGAAACATACATATGGAAATTATATAGAGGAAGTTACTTTTAAACTTTATTGACTAAAAATGCCTTATATCTTAAACTCATTCTTTACCCAAAATATTTAAATTTCAGTTACCAAATTACCTTTGAAGTAGAATTGAAATTTTTTGAATTTAAATTAAAATTTTTAAGTTTTTGTTACTTATAAAGAACCCATATAAGTCAAAAGACTAAAGGCAGAACAGATTTTTTTTTTATTATCATAACATAAAGTAAATAATAGATAACCATTATAAAAGACAAAATACTTTTTTTAACACATACAAATTAAAAACGAAAAAATCCAAAAACCTTATAATAAATACACCAATTGCCTGAATTCAATGTGAACTATTAATCTTGATATAACCAATACCAAAATTTTAATTTTTGCAATTCCAAATTTTACTATCCAATAATTTTTTAATTATTTCATACATTAAATAATCAAATTCATAACTTATAAAAAACGCATAAAGTTATACATTCAGTTTTGTAAATATTTTACAATTTTAAGACCGTAACTACGCTTTGAAAATTGTTTTGGTAAAGCTCAACATAATAAAAAACAAACATTGTTTCTTTTATATCATAGAAAATCAAAGTAAGTTATTTTTTTTATTTTTTGATCACATAAACTGTTGCATTAAAATTGTCGATGAAACAAAAATGTTTCACTGCTAAACAGTTGTTTTGTTGTGGAAAACTATTTTAAAAACATTAAATATGATATAAATACCCATGTGATAGATTCCAATGCTACAAATCTTTATAAAATGCTGATTAAAAGTGAATATTATTGTTTAATTAATCTAATCTATTTATGTATACATAATAATATATAAACAGTTTTATTACAATAAAATAATGTGGACTGGTTAAACGAGTATCTTAACGATGGTTTACCAGTTGGTACGTTTGTCAACAGTTGATTTGTTGTTAAATTTTATCAAAAAAAAAAATATACCTACCTATTATATAGTTGTTTGTGTTGAACTGCGATAAATATAAATGCATTATTGCCCTCTCAAAACGTTTTAAGTATTTAATTGATTAATAATAAAACATTTAACTAACTAACGCACTTTTATTTGAACAAGTTAATAAATATTTGTCCCAATTTTACACCAGTATCAAAAAAAATTTGCATAAACCTATTCGAATATCATTATTAATTGAACACCTACGTTGATTTGTCAACTTAAAAACTTAATTGGCAAGTAAAAATGTTAAAATAGATATAATTATTTCCACACCGTTTGAATTTACAATTTTCCTTTTATTGAGACTATGACACCTATGTTACCTTTTTTGTAAATAAAAATGTTTACGGTGTTTTTAAATTATTTTTATAAGATTTATAGATCACACCTTTGTTACAAACAATCCGATGTCGAAATTTGTACATTTATGTCTTATGATTTAAAAAACAAAATATGTAATATGCTTTTCAGATGATAATGTTAAGAATTTTATCATTAATACGCAACAGAGTAAGTTGTACTCTTTACTTTGACACTGGCGTATAATTCTTATAACACCATTATGGCTCATAAGCTCAATAATATGAATTGGTAGGCTACGTTCAAATCCATAATTAATATTCATACTTAAATATCCTACTCTTAGTAATGTTTAAGATGATTGTAGTCTCATAACGTCAAATACGTTTTAGTTTCAACGTCAAAAAATCAACGTTCATATACAGAACAATACTTGATTCAAGCAAAAATTCAGGGTATGTGTAAAAATAGTTTTTGTTCATATTATGCACTTATTATGATTGCGATATTGATAAATTTATAAATATTTTTCGAATCAATCAATTATACTGGTGCCAAACTTATTTTTTTTTTTTATGCATATAATATATATTTCATTTAAACCAATAGTTGATAATATATTGTAAAATTTTTAGAAGAAAAATATAAATATATGCGTACTTTTTTAAGTCCTAAATACAGTAAGTCAAAATAATTAATGTATTATTTTACCACGGGGCACGAATATTATATTTGTTTAATGACATTGTTATAAGTATGATGTCGTATTGGCCATGGAACATTAAAAATGCAATCAATCGGATTCGGCTTTAGAAATTTCACATTCTTAACATTTAATTTTCATATGGATAAGTTAAAAAACTCTTATTATACACTATATTATATTATACATAGTTATTAAAGTTTTATATTTATTTTGATAAATAGAAAAATTATTTTTTGAAAAATTTATACAATTCTGAGCCTTAAACATGATTTATTAAAAAAACCTATAGGTATAATTATGTTAATATATGTTTTCATAGAACAAGTTAATTTAAATTAAATTTATTTATGTTGTCACCATAAATTACTCCAAATGTTCGCATTTCGATTTAGCGAAAATCTTTAAAAAAATACATCGAACAAATCAGACACGAATAACGCCAAAAAATCGATTGACTTGGGTGATTCATTTGTAAATATTTTACTATAATTACCTATCTATAAAAAATTTCTATTTCAATCTCAAAATATAAAAACAAATGTTTTATTTGAAAATATTTTGAAATTTAAATTTTATTAGTAATGCAAATTAATTAAATGAAAATGGTTAGCCGGTTTTCTTTAAAAACAAAAGCAACAAATCTATAATAATCGTGTTTTGAGTCTATTAAAATCTCAAAATTATAATCCAAATAGCATAAACTTCTACAGAAAATCTAAACATTTTTCAAAAAATGTGTATATTATTTTGGTTTACTGACGTTAATCGTTATTTATGTATAACATAGAAAATGATTTTGAATAAAATGTATAAAAACTTTTTAAGTTGACTATAGAACTTTGAAATTCTCAAAAATGTATATAACTATATATATTTCTTTAACTCCTTAAGTCATATAAATTTAAAATTATTTTTAATATTTTTGAGCAAATTACAGAACTTCAAAATTTACTACACGTTTAATATTTGACTCGCTTAGCTCACTCGGAATCGAAATTTTTGAAAGAAATTTATTATTATTTACAAATTTAGTATAAATTTCAAACTACGCATTACAAACCAGTGTCACATTCAATAAAGACTTTATTATTACGTGATTTATAAATAGAAATCATTACACTTATTTTTTAAATTATTATATTTTCAAAATATTGTTTCAAATAGTTATTTGCTGTCATATTATATAGGTGTTGTTGTGTTTTGAGATCATAAGTTTAATGTTGTTTTTCAGCAGTATAAACAATTGTTTTTTTTTTTTTTACGTATTACAAATTTCTTTGTACATACTAATAGAACTATAAGACTAAATCGTACCCAATCAAAAAAAAAAAATATATACTTGTCTTTTTTTGTAAGATTTTGATTTAGTATGTAAGTATCAGTATTTTTTTATTTTATGTATATTTTTATGTTTAGCTAAATAAATAGTTGTTTAAAATATAATATTAATTATTTTTTTAAATTATCTACCAGTTACCTGACCAATAACGTAAAAATAACAGCAAATTTGAATAATTGGAATTCATGTTTAAAAATATGTTTACAAAATAAATCTATTCAAAAATTAAATTTTATACAAATTTTAAAATAAGTAAATTAAAATTATTTTGCGTAAACTGACAAATAATTATAATAAACACATATTTTGTTTTTATTTTTTTATTATAACGTTTCTATATTAAACAATGCCGTTTCCATTAATCTATCAGTCAACCGTGATTCATTAGTTTATTCAATTAAGTTTTGGTTTTGAGCTTATATCTTTAATTCAAAATCCGTTTTCAGTATTGCTGCAAGTATAAAATTGTCCTTCAATCTTTCTATCTAGGACTTGCTTGTTCTGTTCGTAATAATTATTCGTCTATCTTTTATTTTGTTTTAACAAAAACCAATTTACACATTAATAAAATACAATATTTTATTATTTAGTAAAACGAATACCGTTGGGACAACGTGCATGGAGTAACGAGAAACAAAATTTCTGATACTAACCAAGTAACATAACTTTAAATGTGAATCATTAATAATTTTTGAATTTAAGATTGGTGTAGATGTTCTTCAAAAATAAAATCATCCATTTAAAATCATTAGAAACTGAATTATTTAATCTTTATTAAATAGAAATCATCAAACACTAGATTCAATAATATAAATTGATTTATATTAATAACACTCAAATTGCGTTGATTTTATTATTATATATGGAGAAAAAAAACACGTAGTTCCACTCACATCGTAGTCTTGATCGATCACATGTGCGGTATTAATTTCACCAATAATTTCTTTTACTTCATGACCGATATTACAGCAGTTTCATGATTTGAGTACATATAAGCACCTGATTTTTAAAATACATCTTTGAGGGTTAGTTTAATGCTTTTTAGCCATACCTTAGGGCATGCAATTTAATTTACACTCGGAGCAAGTAATATGTAATATAAAAGGACTTATTTGCCGTACCTCCAAAAATAATTTAAACCATCGTTTCATAAGTGTTTTGCAACAAAATATTGAATGACAGGGAACGCTTAAAAATGTTGGATGAGAAAAGTCCCCCTCTTAGTCTTTTTGCTTCTTAATATACTGATTTAAACAAGTTAAAGTACCTACTATAAACAAGTATTATCCAAAACATGACTCTAAATTAATGAAAAAAATTTGTTCAATTTTTACTATTACAAAAACAAGAAACATTGTATTGTATCAAATGAATGTTATTTTGTGTCCATAGTCTTAAATAAAATATGTAACCAAGTGAATTAGCTCTTCATGAAAATTCAGCTTCTAAACGACAACTTTTCTTTATAATATAGATTGAAAAATTCTTTTGTGATCTATATGTTTTTCGTATTTTAAATTTCATGTTCTACAGTGTAAGTTTTTTTTGTTTTTTGGACAAAATAATTTGGGGAATAACTAATCTTTTCTCTGGAAGAAAGACGCAGATAGGTTAGGCGTACTATTCTTTATGTGAACAAACATATTATTCTATCATACTAGGTATACAATAAAATATAGTTTTATGCTGATGGATGTATAATATACTGAAAAATTTGAGTTACTTACTCGAATATTGTAAAAAATATTTTTTCTTTTTAAAAAAACATTTAAACAACTGTTTATTTAAAGTCACGAAAATTTAGATAAAACAATATAATACGTATTGGAATTTCAACTGTACGTGATTTACATTTATATGTCTCTTGTTTGTAAGAAATGTAAATATTCTATGCTTTTAGATTAACATTCAATACTGGAAGAAATAACTTTGAGCGTGCTGTTGGGCGCATATATGTTTGTGTGTTTTATATTTATATGCCTGTATTTGTCAAAAATTTAATATTTGTGTAACATAATATATACACTTATAGTCGTCTTTTTTAAGCTATTTTATTGTACTTTTGATATTGTATACTGTGTACTCATATTTAATATATTTTGTGTTAAAGTAATTTGTGAAATAACCAACACAAAGTTTTTGTCATTCAATTTTCTAAATATTATAATTGAGTATGTTTATATTTTAAATTAAAACTTGACCTTTATGGGAAATATTATTTATTGTAGGTACTTCAGACTCGTAAAAAACCTTATTTTCCTATTTGATACAAACGGGATTCATTCCAAAAATAAATAACCATTACGTACATGCAAAATCAGTTTATCAGGTTCTATTAAGCGGGACGAGGAAACTATTAATATTACTAATATTTAAGTATTCTAGCTGTTTTGAAATGGTTTGAAAAAAAAAATAATCTACAATCGACCGTTTGATGGACCGAAAGTCAGGAAAAATTAAATCTTTATTTCTAATGCTTATGTCGCAGCACCACTTACTCTGAGTAGTTTGATTCTTAAAATTTTGTCATTATAAATTGAAAAACACCAAAACAGAAAAATATCATATTACGTTTTTACTTTTTCTAAGTCAACCTAAGTGTCTAATATATTTTGAAACCGTTAACTAATTTATGCATAAAATACGAAGTACTAAATACTTTTATACGTTCACGTGACCTCATACACCGTGTACACTTAATAATGATACTTTCTGAATGATATCTAAATCAGTTCTAATTAATTTGGTGCGACAAACTTTTAGTTGTATAAACATGCTAGAACAATAACTGTACGAATAGAAAAAGGGACCCTTTGAGGATATAACTTTTATATTAATGTATAATTTTGTTTATAACTTCAAGCAACAGTACCTGAAACACAAATAATGAAAACGCCGAAAATTATTCACTGTTGTAGAGTTTTACGTTTTCAAATCACTTATCTGAAATGTGCCCAACAGTGATGTTTTCTGTAACATCATATTTTCATGTAAATTATAATTATTATCTCACATACCTACACGTTCATTATACTATATTTAACTTACAAGCATAATAATAGCCATTTATTTTAAAATTGTGTACATTTAATTTTATTTTGAGTATCTACCTAGAAATATAAACACGTTTTAAGTATTTAAACAATAGCTGACGATCGACAAAAAACGAAATATTGTTTTAAAGAGTACCGCTATTGCAGTTTCTAATAAAACGTTGATTGTTCTTTTAAACCATGGCCGCTTATAAACTACCAGCTATTGGTTTAGTAACTACTAACCGAAATCAGTCCTACAAAAGATGAACTTTTGTGACGAAAAATAATGACCTACACAGTAAAAAAAAAA
>CM029359.1:8383851-8398324 GCA_017140985.1 Hormaphis cornu
GGGAGGGACTGAAAGGGCCGACACACGGATATGGCCGCGAGTTAGTTTCCACTCACCGAAACACATGCCGCAAAGACCCTGCAGAATGGTGAGCGCGATCACCAGGGTGATGTCTCCCTTGCACTCCACGCCGAACACGAGTATCATGAATATGAGCACGAGCGCCGTTTGTCCGCACATGACCACGAACTGCGTGATGACGTGCGAAAACAGTATTTCCAACGGAGTGACGCCTGTGGGAAAAGAATATAAAAATTTTTTTGTTTTTTCAATGTTTTTCGAGTCGTACGAAATCCATGCGCTGGCTAAATTCCGCTAAACACAATTGCTGCCGTGTTTTAGGATTCATAAGAAACTGAAACGCTTGTCGCCGAATACGAACCGTTTTTGACACTTTTCTGTGGAAAAGTCGTCTTCTTCTCCTAAAGGGCTCTATACTGTTTTGTCGGTTTTCGAGTATTGTAAAAACGCGGGGTCACAAATCGAGATTATATTATTATTATTATTTGACATTACTATAAACGTTTATAAATGGAAATCGGTAAACGCCCTGTAGATTATTTTTCTCAATCCGACCGAAAAAAAAAAAAAAAAAAGAGAATTAAACAGGATCGAATGGAATATGTGAATTCTATGGCGGATACGTTTATAGAACGATTACAAAGTGGTACGAATGATTCGTGAAATTGTTATTTACGTATGGGACACTGTTGTCATTCGCTTTTTATTATTATTGTTTTTTTCGAAATTTTTGCAAAATTCTCAATAGGCCACCATTCCTCTCTTCAAATGATATTGTTATTATTGCGTTGAACGGAAAAGATAAACTTTTAAACAACTCGATGATAATTTACATCCAACGTTATAATAACAATATTAAAGCGGTGCATAAAAATACAACTTTTTAACTCGTTCCACGCTTCAGAGCCATTTTAGTGGTAGGAATACCGTAATGTCGAAACCGTCGCGTAAGAAAGATCTGTGAGAAAATTACGATTGTATAAAATGAAATAAACAGCGATTCTTTACATTCGAAAGTCCCGTGTAAGCGCGACGGTACCAAAAAACAAAAATGTGTGGCCACCATAGTAATAATGTACGCGCAAGATTGAAAACCGTAAAACATAGACACGTGTGAACGACTTGCTTTACAGTTTAGAAGAAACAAACACACGACCCAGACCGCTGTAAAACAAGTGAATATTTTATCGCATAAGCAGATTTAGAAAAATATGCGACTTTTAACTACGTATACGAAACACGCTAAATTTAACCGAATGTTATGTGATTCAGAAGTACCTCTACGCACTATTATAATGTAAAGTTTAAACAATAATTATAGTAAACGATTATTCGTTGTAGCCGTTTTATATGTAACTAAACGCTCGGAAATAAGTTGATTGACTACACAGATATTCGCTACCAGAGGTAGATTGCGTAATGTCAATTAATAAAAATGGAATGTAGATTTTAGAGAAAAAAAAAAATTATTAAATAAAATCAACGGTTTAAAAGACAAGGTTGCGTACGCAGTCCTCATTAATTATCAAGCAGGTACTACTAGTTATTAGAAAAAAAAAATAAATATTTTTTTCACCATAAATAAAATTATGCTGAACTATCGGATCATAAAGAAAATTCGTATCGTATAAAAGTGAAGTCAAAAAGTGACTCCGAAAACAAGTGCAACTGTTTTGTCCAGCGTAGTTACACAGTAGTTGACCGGTAAATATTACGCAAATTTTACCTTTATGACTGGGGTACTTGATTTTTGTTTACAGACTTTAAACATTCAGAACTCACAGTTTATAATTTTAATACTGCCGAGGCGTAACACTAAAGGCCACTCCTCGAAAACATTTTTTTTTTTTTTACAGTCCATTCGAAAACCATAGTCTCTTCCTATAATTTTAATATGGCGTTTTAAATTGCATTCTAACGATTCTAACACCCACGTTTCGCTAAACAAAAGTCACTGTACGCATAAAACCTTTTAAAATGAGACGTCGCTAAATGTAAAACGGTTAAATTTACCAAGCTTCGGAACAATTCTCTAAGCGTACAATAAAAATAAATCGGCTCCGAACCGTATAATATAGATTCGTCTAAAACATAAAAAAAAAACAAAGTTATGTCACACGATCATCGCCTGATCATCTTGAAACGCAAAGATATTCTTTCATGTTGTTATACAGCGTATTTTCTCCGAAAACCGTGTTTAAACAATAATAACAATAGCATTTGGTTTGCGCTGAACGTGTTATGACCGTGTTTTAATAATTGTTATATTTACCTGCGACCCAACTCCGGTCCAGGAGCCCCTCCGTCCGTTCGATGATCAGCGCCGAAGACGTGAGCGCAACAGCCAAGAAGAAAACGATCCTGCGTGACAAAGTTTCAGAACAAAAAAAAATTAATTTAAAGCGTGACGCATACCCGATTTGTATCCGAAATGTACTCACGTCAATATAACACCGGGCGCTACGAAATCCGTGAAACTGGGATCGCTGCTGCCGTATATCGGTTCTTTAAACTGTAAACAACACCATCGTGTAGTTAGGTAGGTATGCAACACCACGCGTAATAATAATATACGAACGTGATATTTTTTGTTATTTTTTTAAATTTTCCGACGGCGTATCTCATACGAAAACCGCGACGACTGTGCGTACATACCTGAATGGGAATGTCGGCGAGTTTCGGGTTCTGATCGCAGCTCGACAGCAGCCCTTGCCCAAAGTCCCGGTAAGACAGTTGCAGGTCTCTGTTCAACATCAGACCGATCTGTTGATCTGCGAAGTACCGATAACGCGCAAAGGTTAGTTCGGGTTAGCCACATAATCGTCGTTTTACTCGTATGATATTATGTTACGTCGAGTGCAAAGACGGATGTTTTGAAACGCGAAAAGAATAACCACCGAAACGCATTAAATATAACGTACCGATAAGTTTATAATCGACTGCGAAAACATAACACGACGTAAATAAGTTTACTTAAAATTTTGAACGACCGGTGTATGTGTTATAAGAGTCGACTTTTGCATTTTTTTTTTTTTTTTCAATCATTTTGACTGGTGTGAAATCGTCTACTAAAAGTACGACGAATTCGTTTTGGCGTTATGAGTTGGTGGTATTCTTTGATTTCCCATGATTGATAACCACGGTGTACGGTTAACGGTTTTAGTTGAAAAGCGGAGAAAACTTAGAAATCGTCATACATACGGTCGGTTTGTCCAATGATCTTTAGAGAACGGTCACTGCCGAATTAACCATTTAGCGAAGTAGTATAATCGATCGCCAACGGGCGCCGTGACAACGAAAGCAGACACAAAACATAGTAAGCTAACAAAAAAATTGTCGAAGCACTGTCAGATTTTCTACACAATCATTCTGAACGCGCTATGTATGACATAAGTTTTCTGGTCGTTTGAAAGCATTCACGCTAATATTCATGCCGTGTTTGGATTTTTTCGGTATCGGTTAGCGACGTCTATACGAACTATTAGAAAAAACGTTTTAGGCGTCCTAAGATTTGAAGCGCCTAAGGGCCGCCTTTAAAAGCACAATCCGGCAGCGTTTTATGCTTCGTAGGAGAAAAAACGATTTCAAAATGTGATGGACAAAATAGTATAGTCTTATACTTATAATCTTCGCCTGTGTGTACCTGTCGATATTTATACTATTTTGTTTCCTACTCGAACATTCGACGGTCGTTTTTTCGTTCTCAAAACGAATCCACATAGTAGACATTCAGTATACTCACTCGACATGTCCAGCCACACCCGCACTTCACTCTGGTCCAGCGTTTCCTCGTCGGATTCTCTGCCCAACGCCATCCGCGCGACCAGCGCGTCCGTAAAGTTTTCCGTAAAATACAGTGCTCCCCACGCGTCGCCCATTTTGACGGCGTCTATGGCCTTCTCTTGGGTCTCATAATAGTCCTGCGCACGCGGAAAGAACGGGGAGAAAAATTAACGCAGGTAGATAGCTTGAAGAAAATAGATAAATCACTGAGTATTATTGAGTTTTTAAATCTGTAGCATTTCGCTTTTGATTCAATAGTGAAAAATAAAATAAAACGATTGTTATCAACGGGATAGAGGCCATCAGCAGCGTTCCCAGATAAATCGGGGCGATTTTATACTAGAAAATAATTTTTAAACAAAAAAATAATAATGGAACCGACTTCAAAAACAAGAAAAACGAGCTAAAATGTATAAAATAATTAAATAAAAAAAAAATCACTTTTGTACTTGGAGAGTCTGTGCCGTCCAAAACGTCGATTATACGTCGGCAACGATTCCAAAAAGTATTTGTAGTGTGTACAAATTCGTTTCGTTTAGTTATTTTACTCTTTTTTTTTTAATCCACTTTTAGTTTTTGAAGTCGCTTTTATTTTTTTGTTATTTTTTTTTTTTTTTTTAATTTTTTACTCGAACGTGATTATACTTCCCGTGTTCGTATAATTCATACCATTTCATTCGCAACCCAACGCTCGGGGTAGCCAATATTAATATTAATATAATATTGATGTTATTCTTATTTTATTGTTATAACTTGTTATGAAAAAAAGATAACACCTGAGAAAGTTACTCAGAAGGTAAAAACGACGTTATCGCGATATTTCTGTATAATATTTTTGGTTTTCGTAAATTTTTTCAAAAAGCACTGAAACAAAGTCGATAAAATGTGTATGGGACCATCCCTTAATTACAAAAAATAATCATCAATATCGGTTCATAATTGGCGGATAAACTGAGGAACATAATGGTCTGGCTGAGTGGGGGCTTATATAGGGGCTGTGATAAAACGGCTCACTATTGCCTCTCCTCTTGGACCTCTGCAGATTGCGATACATTATGCACTATCCATACTTTTAATGTCAATGCAGAAATAGTTTGTGAACTCTTATCGTCGTCGATTATAACAATTATTAAGAGATTAGTGTTTTAAAGTATGTTTTTTTTTTTTTTTTATGACGAGGTACGTAAGGATACGACGTATCATCAAGTATCGAGCTCATTGTATTACAGATTTTTTCGAAACGAATTTATCGCTTGCCAAAAAAATGTTGTATTCACATAATATTGTTATAAGTCCGAGTTGTAATAATATTGTAAAACAATATTAATTTATATTATACACTCACTAGCACTACGGTGTCCTTTGGTAGCGCGTTCAAGTACCTGCACGAGAACATGCTTAGCGTGCAATTGTCAAAAATCGGACACTTCATGCTGTTCGGCCCGTCCCACTGCACTTCCTTGTTGACGACGGCCAAATGTAAACCGGTCGGGTCTCGGCCGATGGCCAAACAGAACAGTATGACTTGCATCACGGGCAGCGCGAATATGAACAACATCACTCTGAAACGGCGAAATAAAGATTTTTTTTTTTTACACTGGCATTTATCTGCAGGTACGAGACAATTTTTTTTTTTATACGCCGATCGCGTCCTCTCGATAGGAGGACTGGGGTGCAGCGAAATCGAGGTCCCTTTACTCGACATATGACTTGTCCCTTTATCGTCCGTCCCTGCGGAACTCGCAGACGGCATATTTTGTGGATGTCGGTTCGTGGCCAAGTTCACATTAACCGGTGCCGGGGCGGGCTGACGCGGGGCGCCAAAACAAAACAGCACCCCGGGTCCCCGTCCATAATCATGTTTTCAATCATTATGATTCGGGCTCAAATTTATACGTTTTGGGCTCCGATTCGTAGGTTTTTCGATAGGTTTACGTATTATTTCATAATGTCATGAAGGGACCCTCAAATTGTCATTCCACTCCTGAACCGGTGGACGAACCGATTAGAATCGTATACGAGTAGTTAATACGTCATAGTAACGTAAACAGCTTTTTTCTATAAACTCTCTCATAGACAAAAATTAATACTAAATTACATTTTATCGGCGATTTTGACAAAGTCGTAGAGATCGGTACACCGCTAGACTACACTAGTATTGCCACAGGGCCGTTCTTCAACCCAAAAATAAACCGTATGATAAAAATGTTTCCAAACACAATATTTTAGAAATTGTTAGATTAATAGCAGTGCTATATATATCAGCGTCTCCGGATCAACATAAAACCTCCGAGTACAGAAATCGCAAACATAGCTTAAGATGTTTTGGAGGCGTCCGGAGGCCGAATACTATAATACATTTTTTTGAACTTTTTACCATCAATTTAAGAAATGTATTTAAAAAAATATATAAACTTCATCAAATAAGTAATGATTTGTGCTCATAATTTTTGCATTGCCCATTCTTTAAATTTAATCGGCAAAATTACTTTGCGAAGGTATTTATAAAATTTTAACTCTCAGAGTCCTCGAAAAAAAAATTTTAGTTCAAAACTTGACTCACCCAACGTTTCTCCACATCCTCAAAAAGTTCTTTTGCAACAGCGCTTTTGTCTTGCCTCGAGTAGTCAGTTCGCAACAACTAGAATCATATTGTGGTTCCATCAATTGCATTTCCGCTAATTTGCCGTTTGTGCCATTCGTCTGATCTTGTACGAGCACTTCTTTTGTTTGTTGAAAGTTCAAGCCCACTACGCCGCTCTCTTCGGTCACGTATACGGGCTCGTCCTTCTTGCCCCAGTTTAATGTGGCCTATAAACAGATACAGTTTTCGAATCGACATAAATTCGCTATTTTTTGGTTTTCTCGAATCGATATAATTGTCATTCGCGCGAAATTTCGCATAAACAGATCGTACATCACGAACGACCTAGTAAAATTGTCACAATATCACATTTTTACTTACGAGTGAAATATTGTTTGATATATTGACCGGCCCTTCTTGTGGCTGTCCATCCGATCCTTGTTTACGACTCAATTTCAAAAACACTTCTTCTAATGAATTACAATTGTACATGGACAGCAGAACGCGTGGAGATTCTTCGGCCAACAACCTTCCGCTTCTCATCAAACCGATCTTAACGAATACACGAATTAATTGTAGATATTTGTAAAATTCAATAAACAATAATACATTTAGAAAAAAAACGGGAAAACGCCAGTTGAACATAAAACTAACCGACAAATTGTTGATAAAGACAGATCGAAAACATTTTATAACAACTTTTAAGCATTCCAATTTTACAGGAATTCAAATATAATAGGAAAAAAAATTATAACATCAGTTGTTCAAAAAATAAACATTACCGTTTTTGTACGCAACTAATCGTTGCTGTTAACACTAAATTTGTACGTAGAAAAAATATTTGAATTTAATGAATATTATATTTTTTTACAATATAATGTATAATAACATTTTCCGTCATATTTTTTGGTCTGGGATTTGCTTTTTAAGTTTTTTGAATTTCCGTGAGTATTCAAAGTTGCGTATATATTAAACGTACGTATTAATGAAACATATTTTGTCAGGTTAAAAAAAAAGTATACACGATGTTTTAAAGTATATTGTTGGAATATTGAATTGAATCTTCTCTTAGCTAATCATACAATAAAAGGAATCGATATTAAAATTAAACAAGTATTAAACAATTGATAGTTGAAATTCATACATTTCAATAATTTAGTAATTGTAAATTATAATCTGAAAACATGAGTGCAATGCAATATTTCAAACGTATTCATCGTATTTTTTAATTTATAAATTGTTTGCTACTAAAGGCATTCTAATAATTAAAATTTTTTATCGACTTTTGTGTTATTCTCACTATTTCTTCATGGTAATTTAAAAAATATTTAGTAATTAATAAATAAACGACCGGGACCAAATAACGCGTTGATGTAATGATTACAACGACATTACATCGCGTTTATTTACAGATATATCTCTGTCGTACTTTTATAGCAAATTTTAAGTAGATAAATGAACGAGTATAGTATTTACAGTGTGAGCTTGTCGAGCCTCCTCGATGTAATGCGTAGTGATTATAACTGTCTTGTTGCCGTCTTTTGTGATCTGAACCAAATGATTCCAGATACTAATAATATGAAATAAAAATTATTAATATTAAAAAGAACCATAATTATTATTACAAATAAATTGCAAACATATTTTACAGCCTCGTGGCCGGCAACCTACCTTTGACGAAGTAAAGGGTCTACACCGACCGTAGGTTCGTCTAAAATTAAAAGTTCTGGATCGTGCATAAGAGCCACGGCAAACGAAACTCTCCGCTGTTGACCACCGCTATAAATTATATCATAGTAATATTATTTCGATTAATTCCGTTTTCGTCGAGCTTCTCTAAAATTAATCACCTAAGGTTCTTCACTAATCTAGACTGGCTGGGCAAATCTAAGAAGTTCAAGAGGAACTGCAGTCGGTCGTTGATTTCCGACGTTTCCATGCCGAATATCCAACCGAAATACATCATTGTCTCCTTGATGGAAAACTCTCCGTACAGAGCTATTTCCTGTAAGAAAAAAGAAAACCACAAATCAGGAACAACGTATACGAACCAGCAATATACATACATAATTATAAGCCCATGATGTAGTTCTATGTTTACAAATTGAATTCGCCTAAGACCACACTAGTGTTTTGATACCTAACCTATACGCGTCGATTCGTTACACAAAGGGAATTTTATAGATTTTAATAAAATTGTAAATTCTGATTTGTAACCACTGCTGGTTTATCAAATAATTATTTTTTTTCCTACGTGATGTTTTCGAAAAGCGGATATTATGATTAGTAAAATAAAAACAACATCTAACAAAAATTTATGTTTCACATTTCAAAGTAAATAAACAAGAATCACTACTGATTATGTACAGTGAAAAAATTCCTTTAGTGTAAAACAAAATTATAGAATGTGCTTTTTTTTGTCACAAGTGGTGTTGCGGTTTTTTAATTTTAGAAGTGCGACGCAACGAAAAAAAAAATGTTTTTTTAAATTTTTAATGCTACACTACTACTTCCTTGTAAAAATACTGAGGACTAATGGAATATTAAGTATCGGCCACAGTTTACGAAAAATGAAATTCAACACGATCATAATGACAAAACATGTTTTTGTCAATATTAAAAATGCGCAATATAATGTATAATAATAATAATAATTTGATCGTGTTGGAAGTTTTCATTTTTCAGTCAGTTATTCCGGTTGAAAAAATTATGATTGAGCAGTACCAAACAAAATTGTAAATTTAAGTACACACTCTTAATTAAATCCATCATTTAGAATATATGGGAACCTCAATTCACGTTTAAAATTATTTTAACCTTGCAGAATCATGTGAGACTTCACTAAATACGTATTAAACAAACTGTGTGTTTAAGACTTAATTGTGATGTTATTTTTTGCTTCTACAGCAAGTACAATTGTAATTTTACTTAACTTGAATAAATAAAGATAAATCATTTAACTGGGTATTCAAAACGAAACTTTGCAGGAAACACTATTAATTAAATAGGTGTGTATTAAATTCTTCAGTTGAATAATATTTATACATCATTTATTTTTTGTTCAATATAAGCAAATAGCAATTATACACAAATTGATATTATTTGTATATAAGTTCAATACGTTTACGATTGAGATGTTTCGATAGTAAGTGATAACATTCTACCTTATGAAAATTTAAAATTATATTATTTTGGAGAATGTGCATTAAAATATTTTATTTTTTTAAGATTACAACATATTTTCATTTCAATTGATGTTTGAAGTATTAAAACATCATCTCTTGAGAACATGTATTTTTTATAAGTCAATATAGTTTGTACAAATAAGTGCACAAATCTTTGCTTATTTTTAGCGATACGAAATATTTTCTAATAAATTAAAAAAAACCATCGATTTATAAGTATTTTAAATAAAAACATACTATAAACAGAATAACGTATATTTTGACAGTTAGATCAGAAAGGTTCACCACAGAAAATATATCTAGTAATTTCAATTTTTTAGGTAGTCAAAAGTGATCCGAGTTTGATGTGTAAAAGATGATTAAAAACGATTTAAACACGTACTTTATAAAATGTATTTAAGAAATTAATACGATTTTTCAACTCATTCAAAGACTATAGAATATCGACGGTCATTTGAAACAGTTTGAAAAACATATTAATTTGTGTGTGAAACGAAACTCCGCGCTTACGTCAAAATTCTTATGAACGTAATTTTAAAACCCATAATATCATAAATCTAAAATGTTCATCTAGTCTCTATTATAAATCTCTATGACCGGTAACGGCAATTGACTTCGATCGATAAAATGTGAATACATAATATCCAAAACTTCGCGTCGGGAAACGGTTTTTACTGGTTTTGAACGTTTAGAAACAATTATAGCTTTTAACTGAGTAAAAAGGTTTTATGATAGTTTGTTTTTTTGTACAACTAGAGTTTGTATACCGTTGTAGGAATATCGACTTTTTTTCAATGCATTCGCGTTTAGCCTCGAACGGGGTTATTTGAATATTTTAGTGATAAGGGCGCAAATTATTCATCGAACCTTCTTCGGAACGAATTTTCCTTATTGGTATCGTCGAGCCCAGCAGGTGCTACCTACATCTAAAAATCGAACGATTCCGATACGAGGTCAGCCCTACGAGGTGTGGAAAATACACCGTGTACGATAGTTTAAAAAATACGCCAGAATGAAAATTTATTTTGGTAAATTATGTATGTACCTATCGACGTTTTGTCCGAGGGAAAAGTCACAATTATTATAATAGCTTTGGCAGAAAAAGAAATCAAAAATGGCATAAAAACACTTTCGGCCGAGTGTCATCGACTAAATAATATCATATAATATCGTCGTGTCTGAACAGCGAAGAGCGGTGTTTTCCTTTTTGTTTTGTTTCGGGTTGAGATCAAAAATTGGCATAGCGAATCACGCACAGATGCTCACGAGACGGAGGCACCGGTGAATAATTTTTAAACGGTCTGCGCAAACGCCGACTATAGATAGGTATTATTATAACAATAAACGTAATTTGAGTAATACCCGTCCGGTTTTTATGGAAAATTAATTGTTTTATGGAACGAAAACACGAAGAAATAGAAATGTTCGAAAATTTCAAAGCCTTGTGTATAGCTTGACAATTTTCGATTTTTTTTGGAATTTCGTACCAGACCTGACCTAGTATTTTGGAAAAAAAAAAAACAGCTCATTTTAATCATTAATATGGATGATTCGGACAATAAAACTAAAATATTATTATACAATAAAAAAAAAAAATATATATATATATATAATATTTATATATTATATAAATATATTATATATTAATATTACATTATTTACATTATGTCAAAAACACGTTTGCCGTAATTTTTAACGTTTTACCTTAGGTTTTTTTAAATTTTATCGTAACTTTTTCAATTTTGAACCCTGAAATCTATGATCACTCAAAGTGCCGTACGACGAACATTAGATGGCCAAATAGGGTACGAGTGTAAAAAATTCGAGCATTTTTTAAGGTTATTGTGGAGTTTTGCGAGGATAAAAAAACACACGTGTTAAGACCAATATGTTCTTTGCTGCACTCAGAATCTAAAATAGAACCAATCGATTTGTACGAGCATCTCTGAAATCACACAATTTTAATAATGTTTATGCGTGAGCATCTACGATGAAAACCGCATCAACAAGACGTTCACTTCCAAAATTTAACATAACGCTCGAATACAAATTTAAACTTCATTTTTTAAAAAGTTCAATTTTAAACGAATATCGATAAAAACAAACTCTGTTTTTCTACGTTAGATAAATAATAATTGTGAAAGATACAACGTTATCGCGGTCGTGGTCAACTTTATTTCGAATAATTTAATTTTGTAACGAATTTTTTGTTTTAAATCTAAATCAAGAATATTATTTATATTACATTGATAGAAGGAAAAAAAAATTAAAAAACAAGTAGGAATCTGTTTAATTTATTTACGTGTATTATTTGAATACTGTGATGCATAGATTACGATACTCATCGACCATATTGATTTGCTGAAACCTTCGAATGAAACAGGTAAGTTATTAATATTGTTCTTTTATATTATGCGGCGAATGTGTTACGGACACGGACGTTTTTATAAGTATGCACGTGTGCAAAAATAATGATAAATAACTTGAAATACGTGCTCTACTGTTTCAAAACACAGAGAAACAAATATGTCTTCATGCATGTTCTTTTGTGTAGTTTGTCTCGTCATTATAAACACGAGTCAATGGTACATGATTTTATTTTAAAAGACAAAAGCCGTTCCCAAGAAACGGAATGGAAGTTGAGAATATCAAACGAGAGTTGAACGTTACGAATTTATTATTTGTAAGTTCCACGTGTTGTAATTATTATGAATTTAGTTGTATCAAATTATAACAACGCGATTAAATACACAATGAATTTAACGAGTTTGATGTAATCAAACAAAACTCAATTAAAACGTATTAATATATTTATGACCTTGGTTTGTAGTGGAAAAAGTGTAAAAAAAAAAAAAAAAAAATATAGTGTAGCAACTAGCCATGGATGGAGTAGGTTCAATGTTTTGGGTGAGTATTATCGCGATTCGGAAGATACGGTATGTTTCATAATTTCATCGAAAATAATAAATTTCATGTTAAATTTGTCAGCTACAATTCTGAACGAGTTCAGCGAGTCAAATATTCATCAAATTGACCATTCCATTGTTCCAGACGGTTTAGCTCAAAAATAATTTGAGGTTTGTACATCGCTTTTGTACTTGATCCATATACTAACAAAGTGTAAATATTTCAATTAATAAGCGTTAAAAAAATAAGTGTTATTGCGGAGTTTTATATTGTAACATATAAAAAAATTATTATTACTAACCAAAATTGTATCGATAAATCAAATTAAATTGTTTTCAAATTTATAAAACGAAAATATACGTTGTTTAGACTGAATGAAAGTTTTGTGACTCTAAATTTAAAACATTTTAAAGGTTTTACAAAACGAACACTGCAAGAATTGATAATTTTCTATCAGTTTACTCTACAAACGTATTTTATCCTGAAATACTAATAAAGGTTGATTAACGACATAATATTTTAACGTAAGCAAGAACAAAAGAGACGTGTCGGTCACAAAGACGTTTGGTCGGTGTAATTTATAAAATAATCATAAATAATTATCCATAATACAGAAATTAAAAAATATTCATTGCCATACATGAAGTACCAACTACAAATTTAACTTACACTTCCTTAAGGTTAAAAATAAATTGTGTTTTACATTTTAAATTAAATGGGTTTGAATAATGTCAATATTAAAATGAATACAAAAAAAATAAATAAATAAATAAAATTATTTCGTGATGTGACATTTCAATCAGATATACTCAAATTATCATATTTTTTTAATAGTTTGGTTACATAAACAGGTAGGTATAATACATATGCGCATACATACTGTTTACCAATATTTTTCTGTATCAGAAAAGCTTTAGACGGAAAATGTTTTTTTATAAACTATTCTTTGAAAATCTTATCATATTAATTATTATTTGTCCGGTTTCGCGTTCGTGCCAATTATTACACAATATTCCGAAATCGAATACGACCGAGGCCAGTGGCGGAAAGGGCCCCTTCCTTATTTTTTTTAGAAAATATGATACATAAATGTAAAAAAACAACGAATAAATAACGACATAAAATGCTATACTATTTAAATTCCCTCGTTCAATATGCTCGTACGAAAGAACGATTTCACGTTCACAGTTTTAGCGTTCCGGATGGTGTAGGAAAATAATTTTCGGAATTTTTGGTTTTTTCGATACTCCCTCCGTGCAAGCTGTTCTAGCTGTCGATACTCCTTAAAACGCTTTTCGTGTGACAAAAAGATATTTATACCAGCACGCGTGAACGTCAAAAAACAAAATTATCGGAATATTTGTGGTTTTGTGCGGCGTCGTTACTCCGCTCGCAGCGCGCGATTCGGCGTAATATTCTTAGGAGGTTTTGAGTTTTTTGTTTTCCACGCGCCTTTCATTTTCATTTTGTGAATTTTCGGACACGCCAGAGACGTGCTATTCTATGAATAATACACGGAGGGTCCGGTTCGGGCTGCGATGATTGCTGTGGCGAAAAAAAGCGTTTACGCGTATCACCGGGCCGCGATGACGATCGCGATAAAACTATGGATTATCGTGATGCACAATCGCTTTTTCGCCGGCGTTCACCCGGCCACGGCTGGCAAGTATAATACATAATTGGTAGGTGCGCAATATCGAGTGCGGCCTACGAATCGAGTAAAAATCGCGAGTTTTACCCGTGTGCGTTGATTAGACAAAATATCACAAAATCCGCAAAGCGTTCGTAGACGCGATCGCGCCACCGTGTATGTTATACAGCCTTGACGGCGTCCTCAAAAACAGATATTTAAGCGATTGCGCCGAGTTTTAGCGCCTTGAAAAGCTTCCAGTAACGCGTCGGCTGCGACCTTGCCGCCGCCGCCAGACGAAACCGGCGTGTACGAATTCGGCCGCAGGAGGATAGCCGAACATCGTCAAATCGAGTAAAAACA
>CM029359.1:8408324-8428062 GCA_017140985.1 Hormaphis cornu
ATATATACTTATGTTTATCTATCTCATATAGATTTTGAATTGTAACATGATGATTGTTAAAACAGACAATCATGACAGAAAGAGAAAATATTATCTTACGTTTCACCAAAAACCTATATTTACCTCACCAAATATCAAACATGTACCTAAATACCTAACATAATTTTTAAAGAAGGAAACCCTTCCTTTTGTAACACCAAAAAGTAAAATAATTTAACGGAAACAAAAAAAAAAGTTCTGACAAAACAACAAAAACTCGTACCTACTCTTTCAATTATTGATAAAAAGTCTACCTATAACTATTTTCTGCATACAATATAATTTTAGCAGTTATAGAAAATTAAATACGAAATAATACAGTCGTTGATTCGCGCTGAAGATGACAACATAGTTGTTGAAATACGTATACGCAATAAAAAGTGTATCACTTTTAATTCGTACAATAGAAAATTCCCCTGATCCAAGCGAATTATAACACTATATAAAAGTGGAGAATGTCGTTAAAGTGTTATTCGTATAAAACGGTGTATAAAAACACCCTTCACGCCTAAAATTTATATGCTCCTAAAACACGTCTCAAAGTATTTTCAACACTAGACTATGTATATTATAATATATTGGCCGTGTATGGAATCGCATCGGTACTGAAAACAGATTTATGATGTTTAAATTATGGAAAATACAAATGTTGGACGAAACGTATAGAATATTAATTTCGGATAGTACTTGATTCTCATATAGTTTCGTTTGACATAAATTTCATAAGAAAAAACACGGTTGACAATAATCGTTGTCATGAATACATCGGTACAATGTTTAATTTTTTTTACATATAATACTGAGTTAAATAGCTTTGACGTGGAAAAAATTCCTTGATAACATTATACGCTGGCCATCAAGAGACCTGCATTAAGGAATGGCCCGTAGCCAAATGGCCGTTTGTCAAAAAATATTCTATACTCATTTCCTCGAAGAATTATTCATGTAGAAATGGATTTTTTTGTAAAAAGACAAAAACAAACGTTTCCTCGAGAAGATGCCCGGTCATCATCGCAATAGCACTTAAGAAATAATTTTAAACGATAGTTACGCCAACCTCAATAACACGATCACAATATCGGCGACCAAAATTATATTTTCTATCAATCACACACAAATCATAGGGATTTGACGTGATACTGTTCCCGAAAGTACCGGTTCAACGATATACGATAAGGATAGGTGGTGATTTAAATTTGTCTACTCGAAAACGTTTTCTCCTTATAGTTTATACAGATCGCTTTTGTCAACGCATTTTGGGTATTGCGAATATACAAATATTAATTAACATCATTTCCACGGACACGTGGCACAATTAGCCCCACAACGCGCTGCACAAACGTAAACAAAACAGTATTCCTCTTCTTTATATACATACATATATATATTATTTTATTGTATAAGGGATGTTAACGATCGTAATAGTGGACATACAGGTAAAGGGTGGCCAATATGTATATCCCTGTATCTCCACTATTACGTTCGTTCACATCCCTCACACACACATTAACAACCCTCGGATATTTTTCAATTGATTCCATCCGTGTTTTGTTCTCTAGTCTTCCTCTACACCTTTTTCCTTCAACGTGCATTTTCAAAACCGCTCTTACTACAGCTCCAGCCTCTTTTCTACCCATCATCACCACCCGTCCATTTCCTCTCATCTCATCCATTACTGGTGCGCACTGCTCACTTCTCGCGCGCGTTCTTTTCTTATTCGATCTTCTCTTGTCAACGACAACGACAACAAGAAATAATATTGGCAGTATTTCGTAATATAATTAAACACCGAACGCATTATGCGATCATTAGCGAAACGGTCAAAACGCATCGGGCCGCAGAGCAGTCCGCGCGCGCGCGGTACCGCCGCGACCTATCGAAAATTATTACTGTCCGTGCAAAAAAAGAGCCGTGTAGAGAACGTACGCGATTTAATGATAATAACAATTATTATTATTACGATAAAAAATAATGATAATAACGGTGCGAGTATCTATACACCTATCTATCGTATATAATACACGCGCATTTCGATCCGATCGCGGTTTTGTAATACGATTTCGCGCAACGCCGACTGACTGACGACGACCTTGTTTTCCGAGTATGAAAATATAATAACGTATATTATTATTATCCACAGCCACGGCTGGCTGGTGCGCGCGCGATAACTATGCGGAACGGTGGAATGGTACGTGTAATTTTTATTTTTTTCCACTCGGGGAAAAAATTGCCAAGACGACGCGAAAACTTCGGCGAAGTCGTGCGATGGAAAAAAGCGTAATATTATCTATTATTATTATTACGATACGCGAGTATAAAATAGCGCGAGCTGTTTGAATTTTAACAACAAAGTTCGTGGGGTACGATTAAAGTAATGTGAATTTTTAAATTTTTACGTAGTTTGAAAAACCGGTTTCCGAATCGCTGTTACCAACGCGCGTTGCATCACTATGTCTATAACAAAACCCGCCGTCATCCATTACCGCGCGCGCGATTCGACGATGACGTACTCCGGTAGAAAACCCCTGACCGGTAATCGCGAACTTGTTCTTAAAAAAACGTTCTACCGTTGATTTCGCAGTAAAATTTTTTAAACGATTTGATCGATGGTCCTACACTTTTCGAATGGAAATTTCGTTTTTTCGTTGGCAGCAGTTCGCCATAGATGTTCGTCGACGGTCGTGCGTGTGTGTGATTTAGTGAAAACTCACGTCGAGGGTGCGCAACACTTTTCACGAAACTTTATAAAAAAACGAGTCGAATACTGTGGGAAACTTCAACATCTCACATCGGATAGTGGGCAAACGACGTCTAAAAACTCCGACCGTTTTTCATTTTACGGATACATTACAATTCCAACACCTATACGATATTCCGCGAAGTCGTTTACCAGCAAATTTGAAAAAAGTGTCCGTTTTACCTGTAACGACAAACTGCAGGCGAACCGTCGAAAAGTCAGAACAACCGTTCGTATAGGTCAAAATCTTCACTTTAAACTGCGACCGAAGTCTTGCACCGACAAATATTGACGTTCAAATTTTTATAACCCGTTTAATTAACAATTCTAGTTCAACAGTTGTTCGACGTTCAAGATATTGATTTTCAGTAGAATGCCGCTCAAAATGTGTATTGGATATTGAGATTGTTCATTCCAAGTTTTTACTATTTTTTTTTTCAATTTCGAGTGGAAAATTTTTTCAACGGTTCGACACTGTTCGGTATTTAATACTACGACGTAAACTATGTATGGTAATGACCACGCTATATTATTCAAGATTTTCAAGTTCGAGGATAACATGCCATTCAGGCTTTTGCAACGAGCCCAAAATGCATTCCACTGCACATGCAGGTGTTTCGCGCGGAAGTCAAAGCTCGTTACCAACGTATTTTACCGTGGATGAGGTTCGAAAATGGATGGTGACTTATCGAGAAATCGACGTCGGAATATCGGAGCGAAATTCGAAATCGATTAATTTATTTACACGGAGAGATTATGCTACGAGAAGAAAAATAACGGTTCGCCACGAGGTAAAATAATCTCCCTCGGGGTAGACGAGATCATTGCTCTGACGTCGTGGCCCAACGCGAGTATAAGATTCGCGTGGATTTTTCACCGGCCAAGTTCCTCGCTTGTAAAATATTCCGCACCGCAGACCGTATCGACAAAATAATTCGTATTAATACGTTGACGGTAATTGTATTGTTCGCGTAGAAGAAAAAATGGAAAACACTCGTTTATTCGTTCTCGTTGGTTCGAAGCGTTTTTACACTGAACGCGATTTTCCGTTTTCCTTTTCGTATTTGAAAATGTAAATCGCTCTACGCGCGCCCCCGGGAATCGCTTCGAGACAACAAAACGGTTTGTTTTCCAGCGGTTGTTGGCAAATCGCCGTCAGCTCTTCGCGCTTCGAGACCGGTACGTTTCAAAGAGAGAACATTCTCGAAACAAAAATCGAAAACCAAATCTGAAAAACAAAATACTAACTTTTAACAGCCGCGGGGCCCGCCGGTGTGCGGCGGCGTTTGACGGCGGTGACGACGATACACGCTAATGGAACGGCCGACATGGGGCGCACCGCATGTTTTTTCTTTTTTTCGTGTTCTGAACGCGCGATACTGTTAAGATATTATATTATTGTTCGGGCGATCGAAGAGCGTAATAAATGTTAACGAACGTCGGAAAAGAAAAAAAAACAGACAACTTTCGAGCCTAAGAAAAATATATTTTTTACGTTTTGTGTACGACGGACCGCGGCCGACGACAGTGGGTGACTACCTACCTAAACGCGGTTGGGAAAGAACGCGACGGTGCCATCGACCACAATTATTACCTTCGTCTCGACCACGCGGACCCCACCACCATTATTATTTTGTTTCCTTTCGTCGCGTAGTAAGGTAGGTATATATAGGTGTAACGTTACGGCGTTTTTCCGCTGTCGCGTGTGCCCCCCCCCCTCAGTCGTGGTAATAACGTTGTTGTACTTGTGCCCGTTCGTACACGATTCGTACGCGCTCGCGATGACGTGAGGAGAGCTCACTAATACATATAAAATAATAACAATCATTATCGTTTCGCCGGTATTCCGAGATTTCCGTCCGATCGAGTGAAAAAAGAGAAAAAAAATTGTTGCTGCCGAAACCGTGACGCGCAGGTGACCCGCGGTCATACTGTTTTTTACATTCCGGGCAAAACGAAAAATCTATACCGGTTTTCCACCGATTCTTCGGATAATGTTGCGATTTTTGACGTCGGTGTCGTCCACGCGTAGAACGCGGACGGTGCTTTCAGGAATGTAAATTTAACAAAGTTACGACAACGAAAAATAAAAACCGAGCGAAAATTAAGGAAAACGCGCGTTGATAACTACGCGTTTTTCCTCGACACAATCGATTTGGCCGTAACTTCCACAAGTGATTGAGATCAATCATCTCAATCACTGTGGAAGTTACGGAAGCCGAAACGTTTACACGCCATAAAAAACATTGGTAAGATACGGTACAAGTTTCTAGACGTTTCGAACAAAGTATAAAACTCTCTTAAATTTTCATTTTTTTTTTTTTGTTCGATAAAAATTGAATTTTCCACAAAACTTTTTGAAAAATGTATCACAAAAGGTTCCCATCACGTGTGCTGTTAAAAAATTTCGAAAATCCGTGTTCGCAATTTTCATACATACTCAGTTGTTTTTATAGGTTATAAAATAAGTTGGAACGTTTTTGAAACACACACCTTTGACTATTTTAAAAATTCGCACCAATTCGTTATTTAGTTATTTGAAAATGTAATATTTTATGTAAAACAAAATTTGCTATCCGAATGAAAACGTATTTAAAAAAAAAAAAGCCACTCGGTAAATTCTGAAAGCGTATAAAAAAAGTATTGAAAAACGGTGTAATTTTGACTAAATATAACAATGAAAACTCGCACAACTCGTCGAAAAATCGTCCAAACGGTTTGAAATTTTCACACGTTATTTAAATTGATAAACTAAACTTTGTGACCCGTTTCTTTATTTCTCTGTTCTCGCTATTTGAGTCGGTGAGCTCTCGCACAGGACCGTTATTATCATAATCAATTTTTAATCGCACACAGATTCAATGAACAACTTCTGTATGAACCTTCCAAAACAGTGACACACGGCGTCAAACTACTCACGCGACCTATGAGAGTTATTCCGGCTTTATTTTTTTTTTTTGATAATTGCGTATAGTCATTATACAAATTTTTATTATTTTTCGTCGAAATGGAAAAAATTCCACTCGTACCCTTACGAAATCTCGTCTCCCCCGCGGTTAACAAAATGTGCGCATCGGATGCTTCGAGTGCGCACACGACATTACCCGTTGTCTCGAGATAGACGTTTTTACAGAAAATTCAAGTCGATCGAAATCGCGCTGGAACACGCCCGGGAACCGTGTCGATAACGTACTCGGCTTTTTTCGGTGTAACACAATAAACGTTATTCCTACGAAAATAATAATTGTGGTTCCTCCTTCTCGGTTTTGCTGCACCACCGCTGCACACAATGCTTAATTAACTCGTTCGCGTACGCCAAAAATCTCGGCTCTTTATAACGGAGGTAAAAATAATAGGTACGACCGAATACTGCGAATTAAATAAACTTATTAAACGCAAAACACCTGTATGATACGATTGTACGTTATAAAGGACCACGATTAATACGTTACTCCAAAACACTAATTGTTTTTTTTTATAATGATTAATAAAAGCAATCGATAAAGATTATCGACGAATCGCGTGAGTTGATCAGGTAGGTACAAAAAATAAATCATATTTCAGCCTCTCGGGGTTGTTATTCTGAAACGTGCGACTATTTCTTTTAAACGTTGAACGAATGAAGTTTTTAAAATGTATCCGCACTGTACAAGTCAAGTGCAAAATCAGCAAATATTCAAATGATTTTAATCGCGTTTAGTGTATAAAACAATATACATACGTACTTACGCGTTAAACACGTTTTTTCTTGTACTATACAAAAATGGTACGCATTTACATAATATTATTATGACGATCACGTTGCGTGCACAAGAGAGAGAGATAGAAAAAAATAAAAAGAGACGGTTTATACACGGTTAACAAAAAGTTTAGTCAGCTTAGTAAAAATGTATTTAAAACCAATGAATGAACAGAATAATAATTGATGAACCGCGTAATATATAGTATACTGTTAAATTGACAGTAATAATCGCTTTAACAAAATTATTTTAACAGCAGCGTATTATGTTTTAATGCTCATTCCATTATGTGCGTTTGTATTGCGTCACATTGCGATTCGATGACAACAGACCGCAAAAAAAAAAAAAAAGGAAAAAAGTTTACCGTGAATTCCACTGCGGGTTTCTGCCCGAAAACAGTGTTATATTGTATATTTTTGCCGTAACGAGATCGGATCTCGACGATAAAAAGTATCAACCTTGCAAAACTACGATAATGATAATATCATATATTATAACTAATATTATATATTATAACTGTTGGCGGGAGCTATGATAAAATCAGTGTAACGTTGTTAACAAAATATCGTGTTATTCACACACCGTGCAATTTTTTTATTTTACCCACGTAAACTATCTGTCGTAACTCTCAACGCCGCACAAAACGCCATTTTTGATGTTCGTAGCGACGGATAAAACGGAACGACAAAGGCTTTAAATCGAACGTTATTGTACACGTAATACTTAATTATTATTATACGTCACTTGTTTTTGGAGGTTAAATATTTAACCTTTGTCTAAATACGCACAGTATAATACGAGATTTGCGATTTACATGTACCGCACGTTATTAATGTTTAAGGACACATCGGTTCTGAAGATTAATCATCGCGTACTACCCAACCCGCACGTCCAGCACAAAATATATTCTCATATTGTATTAAAGGCTATTTACTACTAAATTCATTACGAAAACTCAAAAAGCCCTTTTAAAAGGTCGTGACGATCATAATACACGTATAAAATAGTTGTCATACGGTGCAAAGTTGACGGGTTTACTAGCGTTTTGTGTGCAACGACAATTCGACCCACAGCTTAATACTTCTACGCGCCGATCGCACGGACAATAATATATGTTTGAACAAAACATATCATCACTATTACACAGGTAATGTTTTTTTATATCTTGTCTTTGCGACCAAAAACGTTCTAAACACGTCATAATGTAATAAAAATGAATGAACTGCGTCCGGTAATAATTATACAGACCGATGCGATTCGCAATACGTATATTACACGCTGTCTGTAAACCGTAAAGGCATTGTTTTAAAACATTATAAAATATTGTTGTTATAATATTATTATTTTTGTTTGCATTGTTATTATAATCCAGGAAAAACTGGAGTGTTTATATTGTTATAATTGTAATATTACGGAACAATAAACGTTTATATACCACACAAAGTTATTTGTCACGAAAATGGTCTCCGTGATAGTACATATAGGTATTATATAATATATTCTAGTAAAATATCGCTCTCGGTTGTATTATTTGCATACTGGGAAAAAACAAAAACAAATTTTTGCACACTCCAATTATTATTATTTGCTGCGGTTTTATAGTACTACGACGGTTTTTTAAAATCGCTCGTTGTTCGGTTGAAAAAATAAAAAAAAAACAACGATTTATGCACCAATCCGTATCGTGTTGTTATACAAAAATGTCAACGCTTAAAATGAAAAACAAACACTCGGACATCACGGGCAGACGCAAAAGTGTGCGTTTAAAATTTCGGACACGATCGTCAACGATTTTCGGTACAGAACTACCGACGTCTTTAAAAACATTACGCTATTGTTGTACCTACCCACTTTTGGTGTAAAATTCCACGTTCTGCAGTGTTACCTAATACGCAGATAATGTAATTAATGGCGAAAATTAATATTGAATTGCGCAATACCGCTTGTATTTCGTCCGAGACATTGAATAGTTTTCACTTTTAAAACGTTTAACAGACAACTATAATTATATATACATATAATTACTAGTACGGCTTATTGTATAATAAGACCCAACACATATATACACACGTTCAAACATAAATACACATACAGCAGTTTACATTAGCATCGGCACTCAAACTGAATATCTATATAATACACCTACGAACCGTCTACAACATGAATACGTTATAGTCTGAATGGAGAGAAGGCTCATAAGTTGTGGCATCCGCGTGAAAATCGATTAGTGTGTACGAACAAACAGTAGATATTAGATATTTCGCATTATTCACCCGAATTTTGTAAAAATTGTTTTGAAATTGTTTTAACACGATAGCATGTCAACCAACGAACCCGCACAATAGTATAACTTATACTTGGTGACCTACGTCTGTAGGATGCAACCCGCTAGTGCATAGCTGGAATGGATGCAAGAAGCCTCCTTTGAGACATATTACCATACCTATTGTGTAATATTCATTCGTTTTAAATGAATAACACTATATTAATTAAATTTAATAGCATAAAATTATTACCACCACCTTGCGTCCCCACGCAGCTACACTAACGCTCATATCGGTCGCGTCCTACGGAGATAGGTTTCCCCAAATATCAAATTACTAACGCGGATCGTGGGCTATCTGTATTTTATAATCAATGGCATAACACGTTAACTTTAATTATTATTTGTCAGTAGCCGACCGAAACCTTAGTGTATAATTATGGCATTCTATCATAAAAATCTACTGTTCTTTATTCCGAATTAATATTTCACAACATCAGGCACGTATTTGAGGGGGGAGCGATGAGAGCGATCGCTACCCTCAAGGCCCGTGTTATACCGTCGTAGTCCGTCTTAAAAGGTTATAAGACGTATTATAATCTACTATTTTAATAAATTTGTATACATCATAATCGCTATTTAATATAGTTTGAATCATTTTTGCGGGTAAACTTTTAATTTCATATAGCAGCTGTTATAGATTAAAAAAAATTTATATATTATAGAATATAGATTATAATACCTACCTAATTTATGTTTCATTATGAATTTGTAATTTTGCTCATTTGAATGCTTCACCGTCCGTCTGTAATAGAAACCCGAGTCCGTTCGTATACAAATATAAAAATTATAAGGTGAATTTGGGAGAACTGCCTGAGATAGAAAAAAACGCACTCACCGTCTGTTGAAATTTAATGACTATTACAAGTTTTAAAAAAAAATTAAATCATTGTACAGCTGTTGTTAAACATAAAAAATTTACACGAATTGGATTAAAATATTCGAAAACACTTTGAATTATGGAATTTTTCGATTCATCGTAATCAGTAGTAAAAATATTAGCTGGTATTTTTAAACGTATGAATAAAAAACAAAACAAAAATTTCGAATTATGTATTTAAATTGAAAATTAGTAGTTGTATTCTGTACTCCTCACACTTGCGTTTGGTTGAGTTTTAGTTTAGTTGTAGAGTTGTAGTCCAATAAAATTACATTCAAACAGCTTTACGAACATTTCACTCGAATTGTTCGAAGTCAAGATAAAGAACATAGAATAAATTAAGCCCATATGGGTACATACTTGTGTTCAAAACCAATTTATGAACGATACAGTGTCCACGGCGATGGTCTTCTTCATTAATGTAATTAATGTACACACATTTAATGTTTTTATGTTCCAGTCGGCAGTAGGTAGGAAACACCAACAATAATCGAATTTTCTAAGTTCGCACATTCACGGTAGAGTTTATAAAAAAATACATGTTGTGTTGTATTGGCATTTAATTTAACATGATTAGAACTGACAAGCACAGCCTCGATAAGACTATTATTACTTATGGGCGTGTAAGCGATATAAACACACGAAGCGTGTTCAATAATTTCAATAATTATTCATCTAGTTCGGCGGCGACCGTTCCATTTCATTTCAATATTTCGGGAATAAGGCGAAACTGGAAGTTGGCTTGACGCGTATAGTTAATTTTATCATTTAAAATACAACATGATCTACATAACTGATGACGGGCTTCGATGCCACCATAGGCGCATACAAAATGCCAAATAGTAAAAAAATTTAAAAACAAAATTCAACGGTGCAGGCCTACTCGAACTAAAGAGTCTTTTAAACTGCGGCAGACTTGTGTCAAACGCGACGATATGGCAACAACTACAACAATTCTCGAGGCTATCGAATACGCGCATCGAAAACTGTCAACAATTTTGTTGATATTTTTCTTATAACGTTACAGGACGATCGTTTTCACATCGATTATCGACAATCCGGGTTTCGTTTTAAAAATTATTAAAAGTTTATTTGAATAAATGCGATTAATAGCGACAATGTTGAAAAATTCTACGACTTCTTGAATTCTTACTTATCGTTTTAAACTTTATACAAGCACACGTCATATTATTGTTTTTAAAGTATTGTTTTGAAAAAAAGCTTTGTTTTTCAAGCAGTAGTGCGAGTAAATCTTGCATTTTAAAATATTTAACATAATTTTTTTAATGCTTCAATCAGAAAATATTACAGCACAACAATAGTTTATTAATAGTGATCAAGTTAAAAAAAATATTTTTTAACGTATACGAGATTATAAAAACAGTAATCGTTACGTACTACCCTCGCTACTATATCTATCGATTACGATTTTGAAATAAATTATCATTTATTTATAATAATATTATTGTATTTTTCTTCGATTATTTCGATACATTGATCGACAAGAGAAATGATTGAAGTAATTCAATTCAAATGTTTTCAGTTAAAATTTTAAATTTAACAACGAAAAATAAAGTTGAAAATATAAAACGAAATAAACTCAGTCAAAAATGAGTTTTTTTTTTTTTTGCTACAGTATTCAAAAGTCATAAAACGTCAAATTCAACTCATGCAGTTAGGAATATAAACGATCGACATGAAACAAAGTCAATGTTTCGGTTGTGAGTTCCACTTGACGACGAAAAAAATAAAAATAAACTTAACTCTGCACGAATGAAAATCGACCATAAAAAGTTGAACAAACGCAATACAGTTTTTAACTTAATAACAAGTTAAAAATGAAAACGGTTGACATTTTAAATTTAAGCTTTTCAACTAGTTTACGCCCGCCTTCGAATGTAGGTGAGAACGCGTGTCCGCGTGAAGAACTTCGAATAGATTCGAACATCGATTCGTTACCGCCTATAACGATTTTCTCGGTGGCCCGGCGACGACAACGACCGATCGAGGAGCCGACGACGGCCCCGTGGCCGTTCGAAAGACGGTCAAATTCTTCGACACGCGAGACACATATCGATTGTTAATACGATATTGTTACTACGATCGTGCAGGACACGAGGGGTTCCCAAAGTAATCAATGTCAAGTGTAACGTAAAAAAAAACACGGGTGCGATTCGGGAGGGACTAGAAGGGACCTAGCCCGCCGGTGAGTCTCGCCGACTTTTTATAACGACACGCGGAACCTAACCTATCTCTGGGGGTGACCTGTCCATTTCGATACGTATTTAGTAACTTATCTCTCTAAATACACGACGTACCTAAGTTACAGCAAAAATTGTAATTTCAGCCCATCGCGCCTGTGCGATGAAAGGATTTTTACACGCGATTTTCGCGAAAAACTACTACTAAAAAAAACGAACGAACAATACAGAGTCGAGTGGTGCGGAGGATTTTTTCAAAATCGAGCTACGGAAAACGGTACACGGATGTACACGCGCGGAACCAATATAAAGGTAAAAATCAATTTTATACGCGCCTCACTAAGAACACACAACTTTAAACGATGACATAATTAATTTACGCTAGTTCGTCGTGAAGTTATTGTGTTTTTGTTTTAACATAAACGTGTTTATAAACGAAAACACAATATCATAATTGTATAACGAAACGGATACGCAAAACGAAACGCGAAGAGAAAATAAATATTTTAATTAGCGGGTCGGTAGATAACTCCGTTTTTTTTCATCCAGCACTTTTCAAAACGGCAAAAATCGTTTACGATTTGTATTGATTGCGCGCTTTGGCACGGGGCAGAGTGAAAAGTTTCCTTTACCGAAACATCCGTTGATATTGTTCCCAACCGTTATAATTTTGGTGACGTCGCTGAAAATTTCTTCAAAGTCGAACAACGACTGCAAAACAACGCGCGACGTCGTGGGTGAAAGCGTTTCGCGAAGGTCTCCGTTTCTACCACGGCGAATCAGTATAAGAATTCGTTTTATTGTTATCGTTACAGTTCTATTTACTTTTTTTTTTTTTTTGGACACTGCAGTACCCGGACGCATTGTACTAGGGCACTACTTATTTTTTTTTCGTTCGTTTTTTTCTCTCGGCTGTTCGTACACATAGTTGCACGCCGCGGACACTGTTAATGTATAATAGGCGGGTAATAATAATACAACGCGTAGACGTGTCGCGCACACATTTCCCTCCTAAATGGAAAAAAAAAAAAAACGTTTTCCAAGTCGCCGCCGCTACGGGAAAATCGAACGAAAACGCGACGCGTACCTACATAGATAGTGTACAATATACAGGGCGCGTTATACGCTTGACACTCGTTTTTTCCGATTGTTCGTACGTTTTTTTCTTTTTTGTTAATTTTATTTTTTAATTTCGAAGGTATCGAACGACACGTGTCCAAACGTGGGAACACTAGGACGGGGCAACACTTAGGACCGTGCGGATCCCTTTAGTTGCGACACGCGGAACTGTTGAAAAACACATAATGTTGATGAACTCGAATGAAATGACGGGGAAAAAAAAACAAACAAAATCCTAGAAAAACGTACAAGACGTCGGTGTTTCTCGCGGACGCCGTGTTCCGTTCGGTTCGACGTTCCGGTAGAAAGCGCCGAACCAAATAGAAATTTTCGAAAGCGGCCGAAAAATGTGACCAAAAAAAAAAAACAATAAAACACCCTGTACATCCACTTGACCCACTTTGGCGCCGTTTTCCCGACGCGAACGGACACGTCGCCCGGAATACAAGATAGGTACGTACGTCGGACACGCGTCCCGTGACTCGTGACGACGGGCGCGATATATCGAGGGTGTCCGGAATTAAAAATAAATTATAATTAATAATCTGAAATATACCAATGATCCGTAACGACTCTGCAGGACTGTCACAGTCCGACGTGGAAAAAATCACGACCGAAACCAGAAACTTGGCTAAGTTTTCGGCTAAGTATGCAACAGGACCATTGAAAAACCGGTTGTGACGCAGTCGACAAAAAAAATAACCAACTTTAAGAGACAAAAAAAAAAAAACCGCTAAAAAGTTTAAAACAATTTAATGAAAAAAAAATTTATCGCTTTTTTTGGAGTCTGTGCCGTCCGACATGAATGTACAGTTTTCGCATCACGTACGTTGGCACCGACTTTAAAAAAAGTGATAGCATAAACATATATATATTTTTTTTCATTTAATCGTTTTACACTTTTTATGGTGCTTTTCATGTCATTTTATATTCGGTTTTAATTTGTTTGTTAAAATTTTTTTTTTTTCATTCTTAATTTTTAGTGTAATGTGATTACATTCTGTGTTCGCATAGTTCGTGCCGTGTCGTTTGCAAATCGAAACCACTAAAGTTACGCTAAAATTTCAAAAAAAATTTTTTTTTTTTCCATTTCATTGATAAATATTATACTAATGTACCTATACGAAGCTGGCTAGCCGTAACTGTACGCTGTAATTTTTTTACTTATCGTACGGTAAGAAATAATGAAACTACCTCGTAAACCATTTTTCCGTTGAAATATCTCAGAAGTAGAAAAAGGAACGGGTAACCAAAACTAATCAATTATAGTAGATCGATCCGGGTGATGAAAAACAATCGCTAACAGTTCATTGTCTGGGCGCACTGAACTTTTACGTTCGTAAACATTGAGTTTAAATTTTTTTTTTCGTTAAGTAAAATCAAAATTTACACACACACACACACGCTGCGGCACAGAGACAAAAAAATATCCACACACAGTACCGACGTATGCAGTGTCTTGCAGTCGACACCGAAAATATCGTCATAATGTACACTATTTTAAACCAGTCCGCCGCGGACCGCTGCGGTCGGCGAACCGTAAACGCTGCTGTCAGCTGGAATTGTACGAAAAAAAAAAAAAATTGAAAAAAATAAAATTGAAAAAATATTCGTGGGTCCTTTTTAGGTTTACATCGCACTTACGTAAATCGGTTGTTTTGTATTTAAATTAAATTTTAACGCGTTCGGAATCAGGTGCGTGACGTTTACAGAGTGATTTGGATACGACGGCGTTGGAAACGAGTTACGCGCATACTGTTTCAACGTTTTTCACATCGGCGCCAATTGAAGAGTTGAAATAAAAATTTTTGGGCAGAGGCTAATTCGTATAGATAGGCTATTTTGTGTGTGGTTTTTTTTAAAAATTGTGGGCTCAAAATATTAACCAGGAGGGGCTAAGCCTCCTCTAGCCACCCCGAATTGTGCCTACATGTTTTTTTCAGTTGTAATCGGAAACATTTTCTGAAAGGTTTTCTTTTCAAACGAATGTGACGATTGTTTAAGTTGTTTCTCCGACAAGATGTTTTTTCTTGAGTTAATGCGAGGGTAAAACACCGAGGGTATTGGTATAGTACGTACGTGAAACCCGAAAGAAACAAAGAAATATTATACATTCATCAGACGAAAGAATGCGGATTTCTTCATTATTTCGAGTGCTTCATGGCCGTATGATTAATACCATCAGCTGTAGTCCGTTTCTTACTCGATTGTTTAAAACGATTGCGCTTACGACGAACATTGGTTTTTGCGGAAAATCGAAGAAATAACAACATTTCAAGTCGATAAATATGTTATCTACTGTTGTTCAATATTCTCTTTTCAGACTCCGATCCACACAACTTCGTATTTGATTGACCATTCGATAGGGTTGGTTTTGCATACTATTTCGTTATGAGTTACGATTATGATACTGTTCGTTATCACATATTATGAATTTAAAAATGTATACATGTATTTTTATTATAAACCCTCAAAAAACGTTAAGTAGCAGCCGTAGAAAATGGTAATCGGTGGTTGATAATCACCCATAATTATGTGTATTATAGTTAATAGTAATTTATTACGAATTAGGTACCTAAGGTATGACACTTTAAATATTATACAACGTGCAGTTGACACGTTAATAGCAGTTATTTAGACTTGAGAGGCTATTTTACGGTAGTATATTCGAGTTCTTTTTAGAGTAAAAACAAGAACATTAAAATGTATTTGTTGATGGTTTATTTAGACATTCGTATCCACAATGCAATAAATCGAGGATAAACTACAAAATATTGTTGTCCAATATACTCATCGTTTCCTTGTAAATTATGGTCTATAGGACATTATCATTATAATTTTTAATGTTTCAATCGAGTTTTAAATCTTGTCAAAATCTACGTAACTATATACGTAAAGACTTGTCAATGGAAACTGGAATGATAATCATATTCTTTAAGCAATCAAAACAATTTAATGTTCAATAATAAATCATTTTTTTAATGTCATATTGAAAATAACGTAATAATCGAACTTCTCGTCGTATTATGATGACGACGATCAATTAATAACGCTGCCACAGCATTGCAGTCCCGTGCAGGTTTTTTTCATAAAATGACCACTTGGTATAATAATGTATAAATTATTGTGTTTAATCTTACGGTGGCCGTTGCGCACATAAGAATATTCTGGTTTCTATAAAACGATAAAATAATCAGTTATTAATTATTTAAACCGCTAAATTCCAAAACGGGAAAAACACAATATTTCACATTGTGATTGACGTAGGTCACGACGAAGTTTAAATTTTATTTGAAATGTTTACAACGTGATGATAAATAACGCGTTATGACTATAAGTATAGTCGTAACAGCGCATAGTCATATAATCTACAAGGTGAAAATTTTTTTGTCACCAACCATGTTGCGCAAACCGCATAAATATCACGTGAAATATTACGAGCTCGACCAAGGCGATTGAAGCGATGAGTGCGGCCGATTACAGGAGCACGTAGAAAATTATTGTTTTTTCGTAGTTACATATTCGGCATAATATTATTTTTAAAAAAGTCTTCGTTATTTCCGTAACGTGTTGTAATTTACAACGACGGCATGAAGCTTCGTAGACTTTGGTATCTATAGATATCATGCACGTAAGAACTGTTTTTTTTTTCTCTTCGAAAATATGCCTCATTGGAAAAACTCTCTGTACGCCACGCCACTGGTTCGATTTTCGCAGTATTGATTTTTCGTTGGAAAGATCTCAGGGCGCGACGATTTTTCAGACATTCGATTTTCCTTCAAACAGTATAAAATAGTACGAGCATGTTTTTATAGGTTTTTCCGATAATGTTTCCGGAGAACTCTCGGCGACACATTTCAAAAATCGAAATCTGTTGAGCCCTGTTGACGATTTCCTTTTTTTCCGGTAAAATTCGATTACGTCGATCCCGCGAGATCGTTTTCCGCCATGCCGATTTCGTCCTCTTAAATGCGTCGAGAGCGGTATAAATTTCATCCGACGTTTAAAAACGTTTTCGCACGTGTTTACTCGGATTCAATAGTGTTACACAACTTTTATACAACGACAATTTAGCGTATATGTTCGTTTCGAGATCAAAACCGTTGTACTCTGCGAGCCGACCGCTATAGTGTGTTTACGGCGGCGTTTGTCGGGAAAAAAACAATGCGGGAAAACATTAAGAATCGCCCAAGTGCAGCGACACTGCAGACGTATAAAACAATATAAGAATAAAATAACATAACTATAGACGATGGAGGAAAAAACAATGACGACACGAGAGTGGAAAAATGAGCTTTCGCCATGATGGGTGTGTGTGTGTGTGTTGTTGCCTCGAAACCGAATAACTATTATTATCGTATTACCTTCACGGTCACTACGTCCGAGCTACTACTTTCACTTTTGGCCTGCAACGCGCGTCGTCTTCAGATATTCGACTGGGAAATAATATTATACTATTCGTAAGAACGCGTCGTGACGTCACGACTTTTGGAGGTGTTCCTACGTAAACAGCACCTTCGTTACAATTCGTGATATAGGAGGAAGTCTGATGTAGCAAAATTTTACCAGCTATTAAAAAAAAATGCCGATCATAAATAGTGAAAAACAATTATGAAAATAATGAGTTTTAGCGTTCCGGACCGTCATAACGTCCCAAAAATGTTCGGTTTCTTAAACATTTCCTCCCGGCAGTGTTCCAGCTCTGTCGGTGCTCATTGAAAACACGTCTAAAAGCTATTGGCACAACTTGAGTGGAACATTTATCGCGGCGCAGGGATTAAGACCGAACAATTTTGTGACGAAAAACTATTTTTGGGAAGGACGTGAACATCGAGAAACGAATCGTACGGTTGTTCGTGGTTTTTAGGGGAGAGGAGGTTTAAGTCGTCTAAAGGCCGTCTTAAGTCTGTCTCCCTAAACTCGAGTATAATAACGGAGTCCAAATCCGTTATAATATTAAGAAGGTACGTTAAAATCGGTGATTTTTCTCATATCCACTGCGTTTGTCCACTCGGAGTACCCCTTCATTTTTACAAAATACTTTAGCACAAAACTCCTTCATATTTATTTCCCTTTGCGGTCTGGTATACCATAGGGATATCGGAACCCTTCGGTTATTTTTTCTGCTATTCGAGCGCATTTACTAAACCTGCACGTACACGAATTGAAAAAAAAATATATCCGTATGATGCTGTTATAATGGCGAAATATTTGAACTGGGCAATATTTCTGAACGTCGGCAATAACGTTGTTTAGAAGTATATTATTGCGCATTTGACTTTTTTCGGAAAACATCCCGACTATAAATTCCACCGCTGCACTATTTTATAACGCATACGAGCTATAGTCAACTAACTAATAATTATTTTCGGCGATTAGCTCTCATGACAGTTCTGTTCGGATTTTCAACTAAGCCATCGAATAAAACGTACATCGTCTATATACGATACCTATGTATATTTATTAATACGTACGTATACGAGATAATAACACGTAGGTATTTACTGTTAGATTCGAAAGGTTTAGCTGGCTTAATTACTTAGAATTATCGTACAGTTTTCATATTTTACTGGTTATCAAAATGTAAAATAATTTTTAGGCAATATTTCAGGTATTCTATGGTGTCCCAAGTTACATAATAGATACAACAAGTATCTGAGAAAGTATTGAGAGTAGAAAAAATTAATTTTCGTATGGAAGTTGTCTTATTTTTTGTGGTCTACAATGATTACAAATCCGAATTTTTTTATGTACAATCGTGATCGAGTTTCTTGTTACGACTTTTAAAACTTAAGTAACACCCTATACTTTTTGGTGCGTGTAGTGCACGCATAAGTTTTTAATGAAAAAAAACGATTTGCTATAGAAAACAAGTTAAATAGGCTATTAGTTTAGTTTGCAAATAATACTCGTGTTGACGTAAACACTAGGTAATTGCTTACTAATTAATTAATTGTAAGATAAGACAACTCCAGACAGGTACTATGTTGAAGTATACATACTTTTTTAGAAACTTTAAACATCTCTAGAGTTTTTTAAGGAAAATTGTTTTTCAACCACCAAAATTCATAAAAAAATTATGTGTACACCATAACACATACAAATAAAGTGTAGGATGCTACTAAAGTTTATATAAAAAACGCAAACACCGATGAACATAAAAAGAGTAAGTTTACCGTTTTTTCTTAATTTTTTTTTTTGTTTTTCCCGAAAAACTTTTTTGGAATTGAAAATTTCGAAAAAAAAACACGATCAATACCGCATCAAGGATATAAAATACTCTACTGGAAAGCGGTACCGTCGTTGAAGATCGGAGCATTTCTGTAAAATCGAAATTCGAAACCGTAATGTCATTGTAGACCACATGAAATAAGGCAACTTTTATATGAGGAAATTTGTTGAAATACTCGGTGACGTAATTGCTGTAACAACTAACTCGGAACATTCTGTATACGACTAAAATAATTTACTCACTGTACGCAGTTAGATAATCCAGTAACCGGTTGCCCTATACTATGACGCATTCGACAAAATCACGTTCGGTACGCTAAATCCAGTAAATCGTAATAACCATCGTCCACGGAAATTTCGTCTATTGCACGCCTCGAAGGTGGAAAAAAATGCGGTGTTGTTCACCGCTGTGCCTTCACTTACGGACTACTAACGGTTCTCGGATGTTTGCGAAAACGTAAAAGACAA
>CM029359.1:8428462-8514840 GCA_017140985.1 Hormaphis cornu
AACAAACACCGAAAATCAACACGTTAACACATTCATAGCACGGTGCACATGACACCTACATAACGAAAACATATTATGTTATGTGCGATTCAACACCACACACACGCACAAAACAGAATTGAATATTCGATAGCGTGTACAATAAAGACGAAACGTTTTAATTTTTAGTACATTACTATCCAGGTCGTTTCCATGTTCCCCCCGCGTAATCACGCAAACGGTTAACGATTAGAGAGCCGGGGGGCGGAGGACTTAGTTATGGATCTCGTGTTATGGTTATTTTATGACATGCTTTTTAGTTAAGACGTGTTTTCGCGTGGTTCAAGGTGTACATAGAACCCTTATTCTTTTTGGCGAATTCAACGGCAAAATCTCGGAAAATTCACACATCCGAACACGTCACGGCCAAACTCGCACGGTATGACGACACGACGCGACCTCTCCTCGGGTGCAGCAGTCAGGGCCGTATTTCCGTCTAGAAAAACGACGCAGCCCTGTCCTCTCAGGCTTTTACCCCACGGCTATCCCGACGATTATAGACACACGATTTTTAGAAAACAATAATTTTCGGAAATATTCATAATAATGTGTAATACATTTTTTTTTTTTTTAAGTGCCTTAGAGGAGCCAGCTATATAAATTCGGTCCTGGGTGCACTGTGTAACCTGATATGCACCAACCACCCGACTGGGGCCGTCTAATGCCAGGTATTTTCTTGGAAAAACGATTTCGGGAGATATCGCGCGGGCCTTCAAAGAAAATTTTTATCGTTCTCCCGTATAATATTTTGTACCATCCGCGGTGGGCTTGACAAGACGATATTATACAAACAGTGTATTATGTTTGATTTAACCGCGTACCGAGACGGAATAAACGAGACACTTTTTTTTGATTAAAAAACGCGTGATCGTTTTGTAACATTATCGCGCACGTCTTGTTTACACGCACGGTCGAGTTTCTTCGGTATCATATTTTGAAACTGTCCGTCCGTTACGCGATGATTTTTTTCGGGTCAACAACCGGCGCAAGCTCGATCCCGCTTGATGTACGTTTACGTGCGGTTTATTGTTTACCGTCCGGGTAAACAAACGTGTTTTGAAACAACAAATCTACGACCGAGCGTTGGCCATCGCGCGCGTGATGCAGTCGACGCAAAAAAAAATTATGCTCGTCTTTCTTCGGTTTTTTTTTAAAAATTTTTTTCGAGATTCTCAGCGAGATTGATTTTACAAAGATGTGTGTGCGTGTCTGTGATATTGCTCCCGCCTTGACGATTGAAACGTTTTCCGAAAGCTCAACTTGGCGCGTACCGCAGTTGTATACTCGACGTTTCGCCCAAATTTTCAATCTCAAAAAGTTTATGCCCAAAAAAAAAAAACGGCGAATAAACAACAATATAATTTGACACGCAGCAATAAACCAAAAAAAAAAATAATAGAATTTTCGACAAAATTCGCGTTTAAGGAGGTGGAATTTTCGAACAAAAAGTTCAGCAACAACGTAGCTTTCTATTGCAACGAAAATTGCAAAAGCAACGAAAACATTAATAACCGCGGCGAACTATTTAAAACGTTTTAAGCCCGAATTTCGTCAGCTAAGAACGAACCGAGTTTGATCAATTTTTTTTCTCACGTCGTGTTTTGCTACACTGTTTGAAATTCGTTTTTGTGTGTATACGCGTGCGCACACAATGTATTTAACAAACTATACGTGAGTTAAACATCGAAAATCGGTTTACACCAAACGTACAACTCGTGTGACAATAATAATCAGTCGTTTCGACTCGTTAAAAACAACAACAACGTTACGAATATAGCAGATTACGGGACGCGAGAATAAAAAAAAACAATCGTTTTCGAATATTTTTTGACGATCGGTTCTTTCGAGCTCTCCGCAATCTCATATTGCACGTTATCGGGCGGTTTAAAAATTGAAACTATACCACATGCTGCAGGCAAATCAAAAAAAAATTCGTCCTGTTACCACTTCCTATGAATGACTCGACAACAAAAAAAGGAAAAACGACGCAATCGCTTTTGAATATTACCTAAAAATATAAATGTCTAACACGTTATAAAAAAAATTAACGATCTTACCACACAAAACATGGCAGTAGTTCGAAACTAATGTTTAATATATTATAATATAGTTCCATGATAATTTGTGTAGAAAATCGTCACATGACGACAATATAATACAGTAAATACAAACGACACGACGTATAATACGGTACCGCGGTGGCCGTGACAATAAACACGAATCAAAAATTCGTATCTCGGGTTGATAATTATTATTATTATTATTGTAACGCAATTAATGCGTCAAACAATATTATTTTTACAGCGAAGGGAAAAAAATCGAATAGCGTTTTGAAAAACTGTACATTATTGTAATATAAACTGTAGGAAAAATCTAGTAAAAACCGGACAAAATCAACCGTGAACGAATCGCCCTTGACCCTGTGTCGTGTAACGTATTATTACGATGTTGTAGACATATTTTAACGTGTTTATTTTCGGTTGTATGTTTAGGAGTCGGTTGAAACGCGTACCGTTCAACGAACAAAACGTATTATATATATCTTTATGTATAATAATAACGTATAAACTCTAATGGCCGACAAACAAAATCGGTATTTTTTTTTTTAACATACCCGCGCGATACAAACAATTAGTTTTGCAAAAAAAAACGTCGTTTTCCATAATGTTTTATCGCTGTGAGGTGTTTTACACTAAATACACAGCGACGTGGTCACGATTCGGAGACATCTTTGGTGAAAAACTATCTTTGTTTTTCTCTCGTACTGGCTGTTGCGCATTCGTGTAAACGCGCATACTACACCCCGTGGCATGTCCACAATCGATTAAAATTTTCGATTAAAACCACAAGACGTGTATGCGGTAGTATAACCGTTATATTCTGTTTTTTCGATGTGCGAAAACGTGACACTTGATGTATTGTTTCAACGAGAAAAACATATTTTTTTAGTTAGCGCGGTTAAAGCTCGGATACGTATACTTTTTCGACGAACACGAGATCGTAAACATCGCTTTTCGTTTTACTATTCAATCACACTCGATGACGTACGGAAAATCTCAGCGCGTTTTTTACTTCGGCAATTATGAGAGCATGAAAAAACACAAATCATAAAACACACATTGTATTAATGATGGTCTTCGTCGGTGTCTACTTTTAATGTTGCTTTGTACGAAGGTTAAACTTATTAACGTTTCCTTCGGATTAAAATATTTTCTCGGTATAATAAACGCAAAAAAAAAAAAAAATATTTTTATAAAAATTTCGTTTTTCGTTGTTGTAGTTAACATAGTATGTCTCTTCTACTTAATGAATCGCATTTTTTTTTCATCAATAATTTACTTGTTTTGTTTTCAATTTGAATCGTTTATCCGGTTTTCAATACGTACAAAAACCATTATTTTATGATTACAATTTTCACAATTCTATACTGCGAACCGGTAACCGGCGGGTTTATTATAAATTATGATAAAATGTGCACAATTAGCGTGTCATTGAGACTAATTGCTTCAGGGTTTAAGGAGAGAAAAAAACTCCAGTTCACGTAACAATATTGTGTGGTTTGATTGAGATTATGGAACGAAAACTGAACGCGGAAACAATTTAGCATTACATAGTTGCCCGCAATAAAATTTAAGTAAAACAAAAATGGTCATTTTACGTTATTAATCGACCGCAATCGCAGTTTGTTTTTCAAGTGTACGAAAAATAAAAAATATCTTAATACCAAGATCATATTATACTGATTTTACTGTTGGTTTATAATATTTTCGAAAGCATAAATCTTGTTTGATTGCATGTCAATAGCTTATCTGAGCTGCTGAATTATCATTTTTTCATTTTGAATCAATGTCGTTGTTAACGTTGAAAGAAGTAGTGGAGTTTCAACAGAGAACACGAAAATCACAAATTATGAAATCATGGACAAAAATTAAATATTATCTAAATAATTCATTAAAATATTAATTATGAATGATGTCGTGTAGGTGTAACTCGTGCGAATAGATGCATTCCCGAAAACAAAAAAAAATAAATATATCCACTAATTCGTGGTGTTCTCTTTCAAAAGGAAATCTGTAAACATTACTATTTGATGAAATATTTTTATACGAAAATAACATTGTACCAAACTCGCATATAAAAGCTAAAACACGATGACACGCCATTACACATTGTATTTTGATAATATGAACGGTCAAAAGTGAAAACAAAATCAAACTCATTTGAGTAAAATGTGTAACGGGTAGAATATTTTCCTACGAGAAATCCTATTGTTAACTAGAAATATTTACTTTTTAACGATTAACGTTAAAAAAATATTATTGTAACTACTTTTATAGTTCATTGTGATCCCACCGCGACCGCAGAGACACACGCGTAAAAGTAAAATATTGAACGTGTAAAAGAAAAAAAAATCAGAAAAAAAATTTTTTCTACTGACCTACATCATGATATTGTTCTGTTTTGTATTCATTTTAGACGCTGAATAGCGATTTCTCGAAAAACATTACCGTGACTTGTGCCGTTCAGCGAGCCGAGATGCATATAAGCATAATAGCACTACATTATACTTGAATTGAGATTCAAAATTGTGGAGATGTCAAGTCAAGTCAATTACTGTCACAAAAAAAGTGTGTTAATACATTCCAAAGAAAAAAAAATGACAAGTTCATTTACGATTAGCATAGCGTTTCGTTTGTTGACGTTAAAAATGTTTTTACTTCTATACCCGTTTAAAGTTCTTACTGCGATAATAACAAGTGGCTACGACTGTTTTTTTTTAAACATTAATACTTGTTTTAGTTAGTGTACGAATTTCCTGTAGTGACGTACAACGATAATTTTTTTGTTTTTTCGGATTACATGTAATTGCTTGATTTTAAATTCAATATTACGTCAAGAAACTCTTTGAAGGTCATTTCATAATATTCCTACATTACATTCTCTATTTCAACAAACTCACGACCATAAATAAATTACAATATTTAATATGTTTAATGCGTATTTAATCTAATTTACAACACCATCAATTGTGGATATTCGATATTTTTAGTTAGTATTAGATCACGAATACATAAATATTTAAAAGATCATGAAAACAACTGGTAAACGATTAACATTAATGATCATTATAATTTAAAATGAGGAGCTGAAGGATTTCCATTATTCGTTAATTATAAGTGACTGTACTAAATTTATTATTTGTTTGCCGCTGTAAATACGCTGTTCTACGAGCATTTTTAAAACGCATTAAACTTAGTGGTTTTTTTATTTTTTTAATTCATATTTTGAGCTTGTGAAAAAAGACTGGTGACGGTCGATAAAATAATTAACGTACGTCTAGTAAATACAAGCAAATGAAAAATTACCGCGAGGACTTCTTAAGGTGAAGTGTTAAATAGAGATGTTTTATGATATTTCAATTCAAAATTGAAGGAAATAAGAGTTTCCGAATTTTTTTTTTTTTTTCAAATAATTAATCAGTTGCTAATTTTAAACTGTTAAAGTTTTTTAAAAAGGGTATGTACAACACTTTTTTCATAGAGAGCAATTTTCAATAAAATAAAAAATGAAACTCGAAACGTTAAAAATTAAAATTTTAATCGATGCCGTAAAATTTTGGTTCGGAGTAAACGTACCACTTTTTGTTACATCTTGATGAAAATTAAATACATACGTTGCGGTTAATTAAGTTACGCTAATAGAAATCTAACAAAAAAAATTATAAAACATGAGTTCCTACTTTTTAAACAATTAACGCCTAAATATGTTACTAATATTGGCGAAAAGCAAGAAAAACAGAAGAGAATCAAAACGGGTCATAATGGTCAATAATTAACCAGCAAAATAACATGTACTTTCAACTTTCAGGTCCGTGCATAACAACGTTCAATTTGATATTTTGTTGAATAAAATATTAACAATACTGTTTTTTATGTCAAATACCTTCCTGTTGTTGTTGTTGTTGTTGTTGTTGTCGTTATAAACATAAACTGATGGATATTACGATAACGACAACCTTTCGTCCCGTTTTTATTTCTATTTTTTATGCATTAAACAGTCAATCTTCTATTATTTCGGGACTCGTGTCCGTAAGAGCCAACACTCTCGCCGACGATGAGTCGACTATAAATCCTCTAAATCGAACCTGAGAGATGCACGTAATTGCTATCGGTACAGGAATAGACGTGCATTTATCTATCAAACCATCATCTCAACCTCTCACGTCCATCCCGTACAAAAACGTAACGTACACTGCAGTACAGAATTTCGATTTCGTCGTTACTTCTAACCTTTCACTTGTACGATCACTTTTTAAACGTTTTTTGATTCCATTCGATTAATTGTCATCATCTAATGACGCGCAGCCTATTTCATCCATATGAACGCGTATACTGATTCTTATCAAAATTAACGCGCTATTCCTTTATTTTTTGCCTATACGTTATATACTTTATATTTACGATAAGTGCTGAAAGCTAAAACGTCATGTCAACTCATTAGTACATCGGGTTCGGTTTTTTTCATACAAGGATCAATAAATAAATAAAATATAATTTGCAGATTTCACGACCGATAACCGTGTGTTCGTACAAAATGTGACGCAAATACGTAAATATAACCGTTTGAAACGTTAAGATATTCGGGTAATATTTCGTTTGTAAATTTGTTCGTAAACAGTTGCAACGCGATCTATATTTGAAACGAGTCGTCTACACAAAATACAAATATGTACTAATCATGACGTTTGTACGCCATCATTACGTGACGTTCGGCCTTCAAGCGTGTCATAAAAGCAGCCGTAAAAACATTTTTTCGTGATTAGCAATTTATACAAATATTATGCATAAATTTTTTCTCGACCATCAGGAATTTACCAAAGTTAAATTTTAAAAGCCTAACTCGTTATTGTTTATTGCTTGTATCGCAGTTGTCGATATCATAGCACTAGTGTGTGCAGTGATTCAACGTCCGACACAACTTTTCACCGCGTAATATTACGTCACAGCTGGTGAACGTTTCTTAAGTATAGGTTATAACTTTTTCATGAGACTTAACTACATATAATGAAATAATAATTATAGGCAAAGTGTTGATTGAACTACTGCGGGCGACAATTATTGCGTTGCACTTATATTAACTGGACTGCAGTACCTAAAATTGTATCCGACACCGAGCAGCAATTAGTCTTGTTTCACCGGAATTATTACCAAAAGTTATCCGTTTTTAACGTTCGTGTTCTTCACTTCAGTTGTATTATTAAGTTGTTTTTCTAACGCGAGAATTTGGGAATAATAACGATGAGAAAAAAACGTAAACGCTATTTCGTATTTTGTGTTATTACCTACTTATAACCCGAAAACTTTTTATTAATTGTGTGTAGTATAATATGGGCCTTGGCACCGATTATTATAGCCAGTCGGTTTCCGGTAATTGGCGTTTAATCGTCGACTGCAACAACGATATATGTATTTGATCGAAATTCCGACAGTTTGGTTTTAAAAAAAGTATCATTGTTACGGCGTACAGCCGCGACGTGTTATTATTATTTCTTAACAACAAATAATTACAATACCGATCGATTACTGCGGTTACATTGTTATAATAAAAATTACTGTAGTAAGCGAACGATAGCTCGTAAGACATTTTTAATTACGAGTCGATAATAATTAACATAGATAGGAATTGGATCGGTTACTCATAGGTACCTATAGGATTTTTTTCTTTTAATACCTACAGCTCACGCGTCTATCTGCAACGTCGTGCGGACATAATCGGTTGGTATTTTTTTTCGTCGTGAATTCTGCACTACTTGAAAAAAATCTAATCCTAAAACATTTAACGAAAATCCTCGTACAAATCGATTCGCATATTATTATCGTGAACATGTTATACACACGGAAATACAAACATGAATAATAATTGTACGGTGCGGCCGTAGAAACGTCTTTGTAGGTAAGTGTACATGATTGGAGGTATGACAAATTGCCTACATGTCGGGCGCGAAATATGATCGAAATAACCGATATTTTCATCCGCAGAACGTATACATGAAGTCAGACTATACAACCACATTTTAGGTATGGTAAAAGGTATTTTATACTTGGATAGGCAACTAATTTACAAAGTACTTGTTGGAAAATAAACAACACTCGGGTGGATTGACGTAATAGCCCGAGACTCGAAGGTGACCGGAATGTGAGCCGACTCACAATCCGGATAGACGGCGAGACCTCTTGCCGTTTATCTGTAAGCTGAGAATGATGACGAATAGGTATTTCGTAATTAGCTAATGGATGACCGACCGGCTTTGTTTTTTCTGCGTTTGTTTAAAAACAACACAAAACTATTACATTTTAATTTATTATCTACGCCGGCCCACATCGAGTTAAAACACCGTGCCCGTGCGTCAAACTAGATCTGCCGCTTTTTTTCACGTTCTTTCCTTGTTTTCAACCTTCCACACTAATAATTTCCTACTTCCGTCTTTGCCGTCTTGTCCGTTCAAACACTCCATTAAAATTCAAATCATATTCGAATCGCAAACAAACATTTTTCCTAAACGTTCATCCATTTTCATAATAATATTACGATCGACTGACGAAAATGTGTGTTTTTAAAATAAGGCTTATGAAACAAAGTCAAATGATAAAGCGGTAAGTACGTTTTAGGTGGAACGAAACGTCCGATTTTTTAACTCGTACAATATTTTGGTCTACTAGGAAAGATGTTTTTAAATAATCTATTTCTGGATTCAAAATAAAGAGGTTTCAAAAACATTCGGTGGCCCCATCATACATTAGACACTGTCGCGGTCCGTCGTGGACATCTTCGCGTTTTCACTCATGGACGCACGAGTGGAAGTTTAATTAAAACTTTTGGACGGCTATCCGTCAGGCGTTGCTGTGAAAATTTTGAAACTGCACGTGTAACTTTCAAAAGTTCAACACGGGCGAGGGACTACTCTCGGGGATGCTCGGTCCCCTACAGTTTTGAAAAACGTAATCGCGGATTGTAATCTTCAAGGGAGTAAATACCGACAATTAGCTCCGACGAAAAACTTGAATTCGGTAATCACGATTTTAAGTAAAACGTGTACGTAAAGCATAATGCAATAATAGTTATCGACAAACACGGGTATGTACTTGTGACTTCCAGTTTTTGGGGGGCTCTCAAGGTCTAAACATCGAATTCATCATCACTAACCAGTCGGCGGTCGCATTAATTTTTACACGATAAATGAAGAGACGCCTCGTTGTAAAGTACATATTGTAAGACTCGATTCGCTTACGGACAACAACAAAATTCGGGCCATTTTTAATGTTATCCGATGCGTAAAATACAAAAGTATTGTGTGTTTTAGTAATAAACTAGATATAACAGACTATTCGGATGATGTCGTACGTCTTTAATGTCCCGAAATTTTTATTGTACGTTTCGCGCTAGGACGCCTCTCCCCAATACGTATATATAATTACGCCACAAGCCCCCGACGTCATGGCCGTTCGGAGAGTCGTCGTCAGCGCGACAACCGAAATAATAACGAATTTTTCGAAACGAGTGCGTGTTCGGTGCGAAAATCAGACACGTTGTACGATTTCGATACAAAAAACAAATTTTGAAAATTGCTCCCACGGAAAAAATTTTGAAAACGTCGTTTATCGTCGTCGCGACTGCGCTGCAGCGGCAGAAACAAAGTCGGACGAAACACTATATATGTATACGTTATATTTATTACGTCGACGTTTTATTATTTTTACTATAAGACCGTAATTATTATGATCGTGCGCGCATGGCAAGAGAAAAAAAAAGAGCTGTTCTCTCGGCGAGTCTCACGGCCGACACCCCGAAACCAGCTTTCCCGGTCGCGGTAGGGAGCTGCTGCTGGCTACAGCGCGCGGTGGCGTAACAAACCGGTATTTCGTCCGCGCCGTCAAGCTGTAGCTAGATTTCTTCTTCCGTTGCGTAACCGATTCGGCGGAGCGCGAGGAGAGAGAAAAATAAAATATCGCGACCAATCGACGACGGTGGAACAGTGAAAAACTCGACGGAAAATGCCGCGTTTTCTGTATTGCTCGCTAAGAGTCGTAAAATTCGCGCTATTTCGTCGCGGAACACGCGCGCCATCGTCGTTGCGATCGGCAAAATGGTGGCCGGGACTTGAACGGTCGCTGCGTTTCGACGACTACGTTTTTGGAAACCGATCGTTCGACGCTCGCTGACCGCGATTATCGACACACATATTTAATAAAAATATTAAATATGTGTATTTGATATTTTTTCAATTAATATAAAAATTTATTATTGCCGTGCGTCGTATATTCCCGCGGGCGTTCGAGTACGAAAAAAGTCTCCGGAAAAACGGCCGGAAAAAACGAAACGCGGCTACTCACGTGACGCTCGCGCTCCAGCTGAACATTTTCCGTATCTTGTCCTTGTCGTCCATGCTCGCGGTGTCCGTCTCCAAAGTCCTCTACGCGCGTTCACGTTACGCGACGCACTTGCAACCGGTCGGGTCGGGGCAGGTTACTATACTCCGTGTGGGTATTTTTTTTTTAAAAAAAGATCGATTTTTTGGTTTTTCTTCCAAAATCTCGACGATCGAAACGGACGGACACGAAAACACACACACAAACACACACACACACAACACACACGTGTCACCGACGCGACGGTAGTGAAACGATTGCGGTGCGGACGGCCGATCGGGTCGCGCGAGCCCGGGACTGTGGTGGTGCCGGAAGACCGACGATTTTAAATAAAACTAGTTGCGCGCGAGAACGTACGCGTGCGCGCAGTACAGTTTATAAGTATTATGTTATGTGTTTTGTGGTAGGTACACGTAAAAAAAAAAAATATTACCGGCTAATTTTTTTTTGTGTTTTACACGCGATCTTGCGGTGTTTGCGCCGTTTTCACTCTTCCCGACCGCCACTCGAAACTCGCGAGAAACCATACGGGGTGTCTCTGCGGTACGGCGATCGTCTCGGTAACCAAATGGGGGGAAGAAGAAAAAACGATGTTCGGAGTGTCGTTTTATTTATTCGCCGCAATGGTTTAAAAAAAAAATAGTCGTCGTGCGTTATTTTATGTCGACTTTTTTTTAGAACGGCGCAGTTTTCGAGGCGGTTTTGGGTGTTCAAAGAACCGTTCGATACGTTTTTTTTTTGACTGTTTATCGAAAACCCCATCCGAAACGTTTTTCCCCCGTGACCCTGAACTTTTTTTGTTTATAATCCACGCGCAACGACTTCTTCGGCGGTCGAAGAACAATTCTCTACGGAAAACTCCGCGCGGGTTATGGAATCATATTTTCCAAAAAGTAACACGTACTGTTTCGGTTAGCGGTTATATCGACACGTTTTGTGTCCACGCGATCACCAGACCTGTTACGATGCGATCGTTAGACTTTTTACAAAAACCCCGACTCGCCGAGTGTTCTACGGAAAATCCGTTTACGACCGTGAAAATTATTCGTTGAAAAGTCACGTGTACACACGACAACGACGGCAGTGCGCTACATCGAGTTTCACGACGTGAAAAACACAAACGCCAATGAAAAAAGTAGACCGCGTGTAAACAAAAATCTTTCAATCGGCACCATTCCGAGATAATCCGCTAACTGTCCGTCTAACTCGGAACACCCTGTACACACCAACAACTAATAACAAATTGTAAGCGTGGTGGTGGAACCACTCACCACACGTGCTCGTCGTACACCGGTGCGGTCGGTCACGGGAAGGTCGACCGGGCCAGGCGTACACACACCGGTTCGCTCGCGACATTCCTCTCTATAATACGACATTCGATTATGATGGTTCTGAGGTGGACAATAACGGGTGGTGACTTTATTTTTTTTCCATCGTCGTGGCTGTTGCCACGTTCTCTCTCGTTGACCGTCGACGACATTCGCGAGTCGCGGTGTCCGAGGGGGGCACGATTTAAAAGCCGTCGAAGATCACGAAGATCTGCGCGGGTGTCCAACGACGTACCTGCAGCGTGTTTTGATTGATAAAAGTTACAATCAGTGTACGATACAGCTGTACTCGGACATTTTCCATGTTCGATAAACACGCGTTTGTTTTAAAAGTCTTCTTACACCGTCTTTCCTCGCCCAACTATCCTCTTCCACACTCGTCGCGATCATTCGCACACACCAACAGACCTCGTGTCACTTTCAATATCGGTCTTCCTCTACTTTATATTCCCTTGAACACGTCTTGTGGAGACCAGCGGTTTTTAGCGGCGCCAGATCGCGGGCATTATTTACACTAAAAATTTTGATTCACGTTCAGGAAATTTAATCGTGTTGTTGTTGTTTTTTGTAGATATTTAACACTATAATACAGCGTTGGTAAAAAAAAAACTAAAAATGTGTGTCTCGTCGTCAAATGTATAAAATACCTGTAAATCAAATACAATTTAGACCCATCGATTATTTTTCATGTTTAAAACGACACCTAGTTTTATGTAGGTTTAAAACGACTTGTCGGCATATTTTTTATAAAACTTCCAAAACAAAAAAAAGGTTAACATCTGTAGATACGACCGTCATTTAGAGGGATACCTATAGCGAGCATTCGTACGATTATTAATAAAAATTATTTCTTTTCCCGTATAGTAGCACACCCCAAAAAAATTTATGTTTTACTTACGCCACTGGCGTGTCCCTTCTTTTTTGAACACCATAAAAACTTTACGCCAATCTTACAGATCATATTACACGATGATTTTATCAGACGATTGAAAAAAAAGAAAGCACGAAAATGCCAGGGTGATTGACCTCGCTGTGACCTTAGTAATCGTGATACAAATATACGGTTAATATCGTAAGAATGATGACATTTTTAAGAGTTTATTAACATATTTTTTAATTTTAAGTTTTTTAATAAACAGTGTTCGGTGCAAAGTTCTACGTGATGTTGGGTTACTTCGTTCCGGTAGCCTCGAGATTTTTGTGTTCAGTCAAGGCTGAGGTTCACGGAGTGCGTTTAAAAAGTTGCAAACATACTCGCAGTGAGTGTTATAAATAAATGATAACGAGTGACAATTGAAATACGAGAAAAACGGGAAATCGCGTATTGACTAACTAAAGTATAAGTGTATAAGTAGTGTAGTTTATATTAGTTATTCGATACCAGTTATTTAAAAAACCATCTAGTAAAACTACAAAATCGGTTTAATTTAAGGAGAACACATATTTATGAAAATTAATCCGTCCACGTATTAATAATACGTTTAAACTCAACAACAAAAAATAGTCCATCTGCATTTCTAAATGACAAAACAGTTCCCATCAAATGCGTGCATAATTCATAGTTAAACGATAATAGGCAATTCTAGGTGATATACGTTTAAATAAAACGAACACTACCGAGTAGATTTCACCACCTCGGGCGTCTACTCTACGTCACTAGAAAACCAAATATTTACCTTTTGATTTTCCCTCCTATGACGGTACAACTTTGGCGGACAACTAAAATATTATTAAATCTCTTCAAGCTTGCCAGTAGTAATTGACCCACTCGCGGTAAATAATAAACGCTCTATGGTATGTACAAGTAATCGCGCACTGTGACTTAAATGTTTCTCGAGATTGTAATAATTGTATAATTATACAATGTCAAGTATACTCGCTCATTGTTACCACACTACATTCCATGTTCAAAAAAAAAACACATTTAATTAATAATTTTTTTCGCTGTAACAGATATTTCTCCCCGACGACTCGATACAGAAAATGACACTACGTGACCTTCACAATAATTATCAATATTTTTCCAAACTTACTCGAAACTATAATACTAAAATTGTGTCGATACCCAATGGACGCCTCCTTCAATCAACCTAAAATGTTGAATAATGTCTTTTGTATTATTGGTTATTGTACCTATTTTTATCGTAGTATCTTGGCACGCGTTATAATTTATGAAGAATACACGCAAAGTTCGGTCACAAAATGACGCACAGCGACCGGTCAATAGCGTAAATTTGAAATTGATTAACGAGATAACTCCGAAACAACTCTACAAAAATGTACGAATACATTTTACCTACTCATCTTGAGTACACGTACGTTTTAGATGTATTTAATTGGATTTGAAGCAACTCTTTTGACGATAAGAACGTGGTTTACTTAATTAAAAATATAGATAGCTTGCACCTTAACAACAGTTGTCTTTCAGTTCTACAGCTCCGGCACCTTACATATTTTACGATAAGAACACTTATTTTTATTACAAATACTCGCATATACGTATAGCAGCTTGTTTTTTAGCGACGGTTGTGCGTTTGATTACTTGTTTCTTTCATCTCCATTTTGAAATCGTTTTCTTATAATAGGTACAGAAGATATTATTAATATTATTATTACGATAGTATTACTGTGATATTTTAGTGATGAAACAATACAATTTTAGTAATAGTAGAATATTTTATAAAGATAGGTAACAATAAAATTGTAACAAATTTTTTATATCTTTGCAAGTATAAAATGCCAAATGACGTGTATGAAATCATGTTCGGTGCTTTTTTACTCTGACACAATATATAGCCAAATAAAATAGTAGGTAACATGTTGTATAATCGTACATGAATAACAAACATCATTTGAATCAAGACTGGGCAAGGTAACAACTTCTTTTTTCACTCTTTTATTTAAAATGTTTTTTCAAATTTTTTTAACTTCATCAAATTAAAAATAAATTTACAAAAAAACTTACATTTTTGTTTTTATCTAATAATATTTTCGACGGAAATGACAAATAAGTTTTATTTCACCCAGCGACAGTAAAAAAAAAATTATGAGATAATCGCAGGTTACTTATTTTTGTATAGGGAACTATTACGGATATTTATTTTGAAATTTTAGATTGCCTATAACAGCTGTTGTTGAAATAACTTTCCCAATTAATTTAAACTTTACGTTTTTACTTAAATTTAACTTTTGACGAGTTAATTACCAGCCTTGTGAATAAAATGGTATACTTAAAATATATATATCATTACCTATTTAGTTAATATTTAATATTAACAATGTATTATTTACGGGGATTGGGGACCGTCATTTTTTTTCATTTTCTGTCAAACACAAGTCATAGGAATTTCTATCACAATTTTGACTTTTTTTCGTCTTAAATTTTCCAAAAGTTAATAAAAAAAAAAACAATTTTTAATTTTTTTCAAGTTTGATTTGTATAAGCTGTTAAAGAAATGACTTCAAAAATGTAGGAAAATCTTTTTCAAGTAGACAAAATGATGAAATCGAATCAGATTTCAGAATCTTTATCGCTTCATTACAGATCAATAGATTATTTGGCATCTAAAACGTCTAAATTCCTATGATTTGTGAGTGATAAACGAAGGAAAAAAAATTGAGGTCTCCAATAATAATTTATTATAATCTTAAATTCATAAATCTTTAAATTCTAGGTCAAATGTGATAGTTATATTATTACTACAATAAAATTATTGCGAGGTGTGAGATTGTGGAATACAGTACGCATACAGCATGTTTTTAATAATCATAATACATATGAGTATTAAATAGATTGAAAAATAGTATTCGTTTATGATATCTGGCCAGTCCTATTTCGGTCCTTAAAAATACAGTCCTGCGTGCAGCTAACTGTTAATTTTTTCGTTATTAAATAAAGTCAATTTTAAGACACTAATTTTATAAATTAAACTAAGCTTAATTATACTCGTTTTGGTAGAATACAAAACTTCAAACTACTGAAACATCCAAACCGGTGACCCACCCCAATTAGTGACTAACTCCAAAATGGCAGTCGCTCCTCCAACTCACCCAATCGCACCTCGTTGTCCTCTCTCTTTTTCAAATTTAATGTTACGTCTTAAAAATTTACTATTATTATAATACTAATATTATTTATAAAACGTTTATTTTATTTAGTCATCAACAATAACCGCAAGCATACATACAGGAATATATTCAATAATAAATTTAGTGGTCGATGTTGATGCATTTTGCATTTTTTTAAAATTGAAATCGATAGTATTCTGTCAACCTTAAAAATTGATTTTGATCATTTAGAAACTCATACTTTTATTTTGCATTTTTTTTTTGAAATTAAGATAATTTTTTTATAATTTTAACCATTTTTTACACGCAATATAAAAAATACAAGTATTACAACGTCAAATTTTCAGCAAATAACAAAATGAAAATTTTTATTTTAAATATTATTATTAATAATGTATCCAATTATAAATGTTTGATGTGCATAAAATAGGTTATGATAACTTAATAGTTGGTAAAGATATGTATAGTACGTACTGAGCTACATTACAGTTATAATAGTACAAATTATATTAGGTATTAATCATATTGAATAATATAAAACAGTTTTGTCATTTGTTCAAAATAGTGAAAAATCCCTGGATGTAAAAAAAAAAAAATGATACAACGCGGGTTAAGGTGAAATAATTTTTGTTTTCCTCATTTATTTTCTACATTAAATTTAACCATCGAGAAATAAAACAGGTTTTTAAAAATGATAAAAATAAATCAGTTTATGTCAGTGTAATCTGTATTTTTTTCGATTAGAAATGTAAAGTATAATAAATTAAATTGCGTAGACATTCTTACTGAATATTATTTGGTATTTACTCCGTACGTTACTCGTGATTTATCTGAGTCAGTCATTATCAATCTCTTACAAGCACGTTAGCGAGTAATGTGCATAACGTGTCTTGTAAAGCATTTGAGTATAAGTAATCAAATACTTTATAAATCAACTTATACTTTACTTTATAAACTTCAGTATTTGAAAGTAGTATTTTGAACACTTTCCAAAGCATTTGTGTTAAAAAATAAATACATCAGTTTGAAACAGTTTTTAAAATAATTTGTGAGTACAATCTTTTTTTTTTTTTTGTCTATAAATCGTTAAAAAAACGACATATGACGATGATAAGGTATAATTTCTTACACATGATGTTATCAATTTCTTATGCCGTTTTTATTAGGACAAATTTTATAGTTAATCACACTTAAAACAATATTCGGTGGTAAAATAGCAGAACAAGAAAACAACGATTTACAATGAATGTCGGTAAAATAACTCTGTTGTGTCTAAAAGTATTTACGAATACTTCCATTAGGCATCTGTTTACTAATTGTATCTACTTAAATATTTTTTTTTATAAGTAGGTATGTACTTTACATACTTTTTGACTAAATTATCCGCATATGTACTTGAATTCTTTTGCAAAGCACACCTTACAAGACTGGCTAACACCGACATATTATTTAAAAATGTAATATTTCTTACACAGTTTGCTGCACCCGAACGTGATATGAAACTTTTCACAAGTTTTCCCTATGATTTTCGATACATACAAACAGGATCTGCTGACCGACGCGGGGCGCCAAAACAAAACCGCGGGCCCTATTACTTTGTGTTTCGGGCTTACGACTCGCGCCCCATTTTACGAGTCTTCGTACCATCATTACGACTTTAAGGGCCCCGAACGTTTTTTTTCACCCCTGGTTTAAAACTTTCTGTCCACCCCTCAGTGCCGGATTAAACATTGGTGGGCCCCTAGGCAATTAAAATTTTGGGCCCCAACAAAATTATTTTTTACATAAATCTTTAAAAAAATTGTGGTTTTTCGTTTTCACGGGGTCCCTTAAATGAGTAGGGCCCCAAGGCGGGCGCCTACTCCGCCTTATGGGTAATCCGGCACTGCCACCCCTGGGCGTAAACTTTTTACATTTTTTAAACGGGTCAGGTCAGGCGCTGACTTCGAATAACGCGTTTGAGAAATTCCCATGACTCCCAGTCCTCAACATTGCGGCGCGCTCTGAACAGCTGCAGTACGCGTTTCCCGTCGGCTGTTCATTTTAAAAAACGTGATTTCAACGAGAGACGTTTCCACCACTGCTTTTCGTCTTTCAGTTTCAGCCGCTTTAACGTACCCGCCAAAATAATCTACATCTTAATCCGTATAAAACGCGGGTACCGATAGGAACTCGACGTGCACATCTTATTCAAACGTCGATCGAATCGAACCTCCGGATGCACAGCTGCAGCCCCGGACACAGCACGCGTAGTCCGCAGTTGATCGCCCGGCGTGGGTGCATCCGCGTCCGAGAAACATTTCGCCCGAAAACGCGTGACAATACCGAAAACGGCTCGCCCGAAATATCGTTCTCGAGTAAATCGCGCGCGCGTGTCCGCTCGGACGAGGACCGTTCGTCGAGACTGAAGAGAACTGTGAAAATTCGCCGCTTGAACGGTTGTTTGTGAGAGCTCTTATCGCAGCCGTGCTATTATTATTGTAATTGTTAACAGTTAAAATGCCCCGCAATTATTTCTCGTGGTCTTTTTTTACACTGCGTCGTAGTGTTTTTTTTACGGACGATGATAAACTCGTGCGAATGATCCACGTGTCATGATGCAATCGAATTCGGTATAAATAACTGTCGCTCGCATGTCGATCCAATTATGTTTTGAACGATGAAGAAAATTGAAACACGATAATCGGCTGCGGTATCGTGTTGTAAAAAACGCGACCGAATCGATGAATCCGCTGCAAAAACGAATTCAAAAACGAACGTTGACAGAACCTTCCGACTGTGTCAACAGTAGTCAACATCATCTTTTACACGTGATTTTCATGTTATCGTGACGCACGAACGGATGTCGACGTCGTTTTCGGCGAAAAACGTTCTGCCAACATTTGTTACGTTTCGTTGTTTTTATTGTTGCAAAGTTTCGGAATTCGTGTGAACGTAATCGACCGCGAGAAGACCGCGCGTCCGTTTTCTTTTTCCCGATATATCTCGATGTCGAATCAGTTGCACTGCACAGGAATTTTGAATGACGGATATGAACTACGAATGTGCCGCCTTCGAAGTAACTTTTTTTTTTTTTGTTACTCATTTTATAGCCAAATGTAGATAAGTAAATTTTATACGACAAATCTCATAGCTTTTACACGCACGGATAAAAATTCATTATTTTTTTTCCAATATCCGTCGCTCTCGATTTGTTCGTCTTTTTTTTTTTTTCGGAAGTAACTCTTTCGAAGTTAATTAATTGTTTAAAACTTTCACACCGGCTCGGAACGCAATATAAAAAGTCACAACGTCTCAAAAGTTTCGAGACGAGTCGAAAAAAAAACGTTTTGTTGAACACTTTCAACATTTGAGTCCGCAGTCGTAATTTTCGTGAACAATATCCACTGCGTACGAATTTAATAAAAACCGTCAAACTATGCGTTTTCAAAACCATCCAAAGCTGTACCGTGAGAGATGTACTCCAAAGCAAAGTCACTGTTCTGACAAAGTAACACTGTCTTTTTTCCTAAACATTTTTGTATTCTCTCGTGTCGCTTATTGTACGCTCGTTGTACGCACATATACGATACATACATAAGTATTTATGTTCTACAGTTGATCGTCTAGTTTCACGTCAAAAATAAAAAAGAACGAAGACTTCAAGTTTTGGTCTGACCGCAATTTGATTGAGGTATATTTCACAATAAGTTATAAATAATAGGCACCGTTGGGTACACTGTGTAGGTACGAGTATCTATGTACTCGGTGGAACATTGACTATCAAAATGGATATATTTTAATAAGGTTATTTCATTATCACAAAATACTTAAGATAAACGTAAAATTTTTTTCAACGTTCGTTACAACAATGTTTCTATGAGGATGTAGTGTTAAAGAATCGTGTTTGCTCGTGGACCGAATAATAACTGTTCAATAAGCCGTTGATTGTTTGCGGTTTGACTTTTTCTTCTATTGTGCTGTACAGCAAGTAGAAACATATACGGATCATTACCATTATTTAACCGCTAAAATACTCATAACGAGATGTTATTTTCACGAAAGTTTTCTTTAGAACGGAACAAATAGGTTAGTCGCACAAACGCAGCAGCACTTACTCTTCTTTCAGACTAATAACTAAACCATTGATTAGAGTAACTGCGTGTAAGTACAATATAATAACGCTTCGTATAGTTCGAATGATGCGTTAAATTTTCGTTTTTTTTTTTTGTCAACTATACACACGACTTTTCTTTGAAATTATCATCTTTTACAGCAAAAAATCGCGCTAGAAAGTCAGCGAACATAATTTATCTCGGCTAGTAACGCGCCATAATCAGCTGTTAAACTACCGCGTAATTATATTATAATACAAAAGTAGGCGAACATCAGTGTTTTATGTACAAAGTCATTTATAATCTCTAATAAGTTTCACTTTTTTTTCCCAATAAATACGTCTAATTATTTTTGCACGATGTTACGCAACTGCGGACCGTTAATTTTTTAACGTTCGATTGACTGTGTTTCATTTACGCGATTTTAAGATACTGCGCGTAAGACATTGTTTAAATTCGTTCGGAAATCATTCGAACCGATCGAAATCAAAGTATTTCATTATTGGATAACGACAGAGTTAAACTCTGTTATACATTCGTGGGTATCGTTTAAGACGTGTACGATTCTATGCGCGCTAAATATCGGCATTCGACAAGTCGTAAATGTAAAACTGCGTATCGTTTGACGACAAAACGTTCAATATTTCTAAATCGTACGGAAAAAAAAAAATAACTGAAACCGTGTTGGGACAATAATTATATTATTATCGTTTTGTACGAAGTCGGTAGTGTCGTGTTCGTAGTTTCTACGGGATAACACAATATTATATTGTGCGATTATGTATAAACTATAAAAACTGGTAATAATATCACAGCGAATAATACGCGTATAAATATGAAAGTATGGGCGGAAGGGGAAAGAATGACGGTGAAAGTGTTCGGTTTTCTTCCGAGGTACGAACCTACGCGTTTAGGTACGAAAAAAAAATTGTCTTCATCGACAAACATAATATTTCATAATATTTTAAACAATACCTTCCTGCTTGTACTCGTTAATAATTATCACGCCGCAAGTATAAACACTGGAATAGTGTGTTGACAGTCAGTAGGTACACGATAGTAGGTAGTATGAAATCTCACGATTGAATGGATTTCGACGTCTTAACAAGGAACACTATAAAACACGAGTATTACTGTCATTAATCGTAACGTTGATATTCGAGTAATTTAACGTCCACGTACGGTCAGTTGATGTTTAAAACTCACGCATTGTCGAATCGCTCTCATAACTATTATAAACTCGCGTGCGCGAAAAAAGAAATAATGTTTACAAAAAAAAAAAAAATTAATCCGTCTCCGAAAAGTAAGATTAAAAACGAACCTTATAAAAAATGTTTTATACGTCGTACAATACTGTGATTTGAGTATCATAACGTTATTCATGTGCGCGGGCTATTCGAAATTCAAATTTGGATTTTTACTCGCTCGATTACGAACTAACGAATAAATTTTTTCGCCGAAGGCGGGAACCGCGTTGATCGTTCTTCGGACACGCGTTCGCGGAAAAAAAACATGGTTAATTATTGGAGAACATAATAATATTTGTGAAACAATGGCGAATTATTTATAAACACCGTGTTGACAAGTGACCGAAAACCGAACAAACCGTTTATCGCTAAAATAAATTATTGTCAATAATAATATTTGTCGGCATATTTTCACGTTGTCGCTGTCACGCGTCACACGCGCACTGACCCGCATAAAAAAAAGGTTTTCGTTCTATAAACTATATACAGATACATTATACAACGTACACTAAAAAATAAATAATTGTCGAGCACTTACTTTGCGATAAAATTAAAATATGAAATCGTTTTTCTACGTACCTAAGAGAACACATACTTTGACGTTAGTTTTATCGTTATAATAAATTATTAACTGTACTTTTATTAGGAAAATTGCTTGGAAACGACAGAAACATATTATTCGAGTTTTGTTAGTAACTGGAATCGTTTACAATAAACTCGGGGCTCGTTGTTATACTAACAGTTGAAACACGATTGAACACTTCCATTATAAAACTACGGATTTTGTACGAATCAAAAGACTTTTTGTACGTTATCAGAAAAAAAGTTTGACGTTTGAAAACGTCACGTTCGCAGGGCTATCGTGCCTTATGAAAAATTCGTAAAATTTTTCGGAAATGTCAACTAGTAAAAACACACACACACAAATCTTTATAAAATCAGTAGCTTCCTCGCTCCGCTTGGAATCTAAAAAAAATATATAAACATTTGTTTTATTTCGAGTTACGCTCAAAGCTTTTACGTTTTTTTTGTTATTGTAGTCAATTTAAAACGCTAAAAACTCTAATTTCATCACTGACCGTGTGGACGGACAGGCGACACAACGACGACGTAATTATTAGAGTGTCGCATTATGCAATTAGATGTTTTACGAGTCGGTGATTAATTTCGTTGGTAACAGATCACTGTTTCTTTGTTTCACATTATGAAATCAACGATCGAACTAAAAGCCATTACTGTAAAAGTTATATTAATTCGTGTTTAATTTTTAAGTGTTAGTGCGGACAACGGGCGCGTCGTATTCTGTTATATACGTATTACGACTATGTGGTTATACGTAATCAGCGTAGAACAGTCGGTAACCTTTTCAGTAACCATGACGTGTTACCGGTTTTGGCTACGACTCCAAAACAGTGGTCTCGTTTTGGTTCTAGGATCATTTGTATTTGTAACCGTTGTACGTAAAATGAATTTAAAAAAACATTTGATCATCGATACAAGTGGTCTTTTCGTGAATTCGTTTATGTTCACTATTAGTATTCTCGTATTATTTCTCGTACATCGGTTCGGGTAGTTCCAGTGGTCCCGAAACGAGTTATTCTGTTATTATTTATGTTTTCCTTGCGTCCGACTCGCCGTCCGTGAAGGGGGTAGGTCGTTGTACAACGTTGTACCCGTATTCAATACACATTTCTGCGTTAACCGGTCGTAACTTATAGAACGCATAAAAACGATTCTTGGGTTTTACAACAGTCCTACAACGATCTTCAGAGTGTTATACTGGTGCAGATTGATGGCCACAAATGATTCCTACCCAATTCATTATTTGGCAGCGAAAAAGTCGCAGCCTTCTATTGACGCTGGAAATAAAAACGATAAAAACGATTCGTCGGTTTTACAACAGTCCTACAACGATCTTCAGAGTGTTATACTGGTGCAGATTGATGGCTACAAGTGATTCCTACCCAATTCATTATTTGGCAACGAAAAAGTCACAGCCTTCTATTGACGTTGGAAATCGTACTAAAAACATTATAACTTTTGTACTGTTTTTAAACGTTATCAATAACAGGCTAAAATACGAGCTTGTCACACAGAGTGTGTTATTTAGTGAGTATATGTACGCATAACGTATATTACATTAATAAGTAGATACGAATTATATTATATTTGTGCGATTCGGCGGGTCGTTCAATGCGCGGACGAAAATTTGTTCACGATTGTAAAAGCATTGCCTAAATCGTATCTTCTAAAAATCATTTCGACATCAACGACGACGAATCGTTAAAACGGACACATGATTCTGTTAAAGTGATTGTACATTTTCCACGAATCCAACTATAAACGAAGTGTACGAATCGTACGCATCCCTTTTTTGCAATTCGTTTAGAAGAGGAAGGGTAATTCCTCGTACTTTCTCTTATGTTGCGAGCACTCGTTAAAATCATTACGACTACGAATACATATTAGCATTGCAAACAAGTGATGCAAGTATTATATGATGCGAAACCTTCTCTTATGTTGGTAAGTAAAGTGAAAATAGCAGGATCTTGTCGAATATTATAGGTTTGATACGAATTGAACTGTTGGACGTATTTAACAAAAACAACCGAATGTTTTAACACACCGCACTGATCACGCTTAATAATATTGGGATAACGCTTAAAAACGCGTCGAATGCGGATCCGGGACAACTCGATCGCCGGCCAAGTGGCATTGAATTACATATTATACCTTATTCTGTTGCTTGACTTTATCGTTTTTTAAGAAAATTATAATATGATATAGGTACCTATAGTCTTAGCGAACAACACAAAAAGCAATCCAAAATCGGAGCATACACAATTCTATCATCCACATTTTGCGAATGATACAACCGCGTATTATGTCTGGACTACTGACGCGCAGCCATGTCGACAAATTTCTGTTCTAGATTTGAGATTTAAAATTACGATTTGACCCAATTGATCACAGCGTACAGCAGAATCTAGCTGACTCGTCGCATTATTGTAGAAGGGGTTCTGTTTACCTCCTTGCATCATACATAATAACTCACATTATAAATGCAATCCGGTTTTTTTATCATCCAACAAGGCCTTCGATTGATATTCAATTCTATAATTGTTGGTAGGTGTGATTTCAGAACCTAGTATTTTGTTTTGGGGACATGATCATCACTGCACCGGTCATAGTTATTGCGATTGGAATATCTAAAAATATTACTGGTTGATTATAAATTTTTGATAAGTACACATTAAACATATTTTCTATGCACCATCAACTATTCGAGAAACTAATAAATTATGTAGAAACTTATCACTTACAATAATTTAGCATGGACGTGGACAACGTACCTATTACCTAATATTATTTATGGTTTTTTCGCAAACTAACTACTACGTTCCTGAAAGAAATAGTAAAACTTTTCTGTGTGTATGCATCATAATGTCAATTTATTCCTTTTAGATTCTGAGCGGAGCGGGAAAACTACAGATTTCAGAAAAACGTGTGCATAATTTTTATTTTTGTGTCACGCATAGCTTCTACAGGGAACCGCTCCAGTGGTGTGTTCAGGAATTTTTTTTTTTTATCAAGGGGTCGGTGCTGAAAAATTCCCTGATCCACACTGACTTACTAATTTATAGAATCTAGTAGGAAAAAAGAACATTAACCCTAAAATTTAAGACGTCTCACCGCTCTAAACTCGGACGCGAAATTTGTTTTGCGCGAACCAACTTTTTGGCAACAATATTTGTGGTAGAACTACAAAAACTTTACTGTATAAAGTAAAGAACTTAATCTATCATAAATAGCGTTCGAATTTTTTTCGTATCATTAACGTAGTTGAAGTTATTGATGTATGAATATTTATTTTTTTCCCAGTAATTGAATTAGTTAACTATAAATTATGGAAGAGCGCTATTGACAGAATAACGACGCTATTACACAGATAAAGTTCTCTATTTTATACACTGAAAATTTCATAACTCTGCTTTAAAAACTGTTCCCACAAAGCAGTCCCCGCAAAGCAGTTTTTAGTATATTGTAACTGAAAAAATAATTTAACTACTCTATAACACAGACTAAGTTTTTTATTTACTATAAAGAACAAATTTCGCGTCCGAATTTAGAGTGGTAAGATGTCCTATTACGTTTTGATACCTATCTACTTTTTATAATAAATCACCCTCAGATACGTGAATGTAAAATTAATGGTAGTTGTAAGTGCTAAAATACTCTGTTTTTGGACGGTGTATCAAAAAATATTATTATTTAAAAAAATTTTTTAATTTATCTTAAATTTTGGGAGGGGCTGCAGCACTCTCAGCGAGCAATATAATATAGAAAACACGTTCATCGCATTCTTCCTTTTGTCCTTTATAGTACCAATTTCATTTTTTTTTTATTTGTGAGCATGACTACTATTATAGTGTTACAAATTTAACGTCGGATTAAGTTTTAATAAATTAGGTATAACAATCAATTATTTCTTTTATGACAATAATTAAAAGAAAACATTTTTAACGTTTTAGACTTTAGTTGATATTTAATTAAAATTTGTCTTATTGTTTTCACAATCATTTCACTGATTTTAATGTTTCAAACAATATTTTTTTCCCCGTTTCCACTCAAGCTGTATAAATAAACATATATTAGTAGATTTAATTTATGATACGAGTTACCCACTATTTGAACCACCCATTATTGATCAATAAAGAACATTATTATTCTTGAATTTGTTTTGTTTTTTTTTTTTTCGAATTGACTATTTAGTATATTTTACTCTACGTGTTGCATAATATATTTTTACCGCGCATGCATTACTATAATAAATTCTATAATAGTATGTATTTAAGATAATTTTTTTACTGAAACGCGTTTCCGTATAACGTATATTATTATAATTAATAACATTAATTTACAAACATAATATTATTATTACGAAATCGCTTTAATAGAACGGTGGCGAATTGTTTTTTCCCATGGTTTACAAATTAAAAATGAATTTTTTTCTAGTAACCATTCTGTATGTTAAAGTGCATTAATTCCAAACAAGTTTCTAATGAATACCATTTATTATCAGTATTATTTGTTGTTAGTTTATCACGTAGCAAGCACACACAGTTTGCGAAACGTTTTAATTGATATTCTTTTGACGTGTAACTATCACGCTGCGCCGTCGAAGTTTCCGGAATGTAATACACAAGGTAAATTATACATTTTTTACGACCAGAATAATGCATTTCCAAAAAAGACAACGTCCATTTAAAAAATATCATGTAAAAATTTTCAGCAACGTATATAATGAAATATTATTATACTTACATATATTTCATGTATATTATTTATATGTAATGCGTGAAAGTGTTCACTAGCAAAAACTTCTTATTTCTATTCAAACAAACACACGAATTTCTTCATCAAATATGAACTGTACCTATGAAATTAAAAAAAAAAAAAACGGTTTCAAGTTATTTAAATCGATGTATTAATCAAGTTATTTATTATCTCACATATGAAATATTTTTTGAGGAAATTTTTGGAGAAAAATTATCCGGGGAACGGTTTACCGAATTTTCTGGAATCGGAGTGTTTTTTTAAGTTTATCGCAAATATGGGGAAAAATGTTTTATGACGTTTTGTATCGCGACGGCCAATGGCGCAAAAGACCGGTCTTTCTGGTTTTCGATATTTTTCAACAGTATAAAACCTCTTTTATCGATTTTCTTCTTTCAAGTAGAACATTTATTCAAACACGACGAAATATTAAAATCTATCGACTATGGTGTCTATTAAATCCATGTTTCGTAAACAGGTACTATGAATGCTTGCGATTTCTAAGACTTATACTAATAAAATGGTTAGAAAACATCTGTTTAGAATTATTCCTCATCATCAACTTTAAAATATATAAACTTTTTTTTTCGATACTGCAATTTTTGATGTTATTACACTTGGTATATATGGGATAAATTTTTAGAATGATAATTAATATTACAAACATACGTTTGGAATTTAATAAGATATTAAAAATAATTGTAACACATCGCATACGAAAACACTTATTCTTGTTTAAAATGTACATACAATTAATAATGTCATATTGAAAAAGAACAGTACCACGTTAAGGTGTACGTAAAGGTGTAGTAGCAATTAAACTTTTGGTGGGTCATTGGTTTCAAAAGTTACTTTTGAAAAGTTACCGAGTTTGAAAATCGGAGCATTCCTTCTATACGAAAAGTTGTTGAGAGAAAAAAAAACATCTTTGTGAAAACAATAAATTTTTTGCTGCGCTCAGAATCTAAAATTAAGTAATGGAAATCCTGAAAAACGACTATGAAAATTTTTTTTTGATAATTATGAACCTCGTTTATAAATATTAATCGTGCAAAATAATTGTATTAGTAATTATGTACAATGAAATATCTAAATGCGTACCGAATAGTTTGGCCAATAATAAGTTATCTAAATATTTAATATGTAATTATAATTTAATTACAACATATAATTTTTATTGTAACCAAGAAATCGTGATAAATATATACAAATACAATACAAAACAGCTAATTGTGATTATGCGTACAAGCTATCGTAATGAGAATATTAGATTATGCACTTTAAAATGAGTAATAATTATTATGTTTTACAAATGATTGAAAATGTATTACATAATATTGTACAAAAGTACCTAATTGATAATTTATGAGTCAACGATCCATATTATCTGCAATTTTTCAGTTTTGGTCACTCGGAATAGGTATTTTATGAAAATCGCATAATATTAATATTGCCTTAAGACATTGGAAGTACGATTCTTCTCGTTTTTATTATTTATAAAGTTTTTTTCTTAAAATTTGTAACCAAAAATATCACAAAATTTAAATTTCTATTCGCGCTTTTCACAATCTCTCTATATCTGCATATCTTTAGAATTAATATTTATGCGCGATTCAAATATTTGACTTATAAATTTTAAAAAAACTTTGTGATATTATTATTCAATAAAACATTTTGTATCATATATTTGATGTCGATTTGTGCTAAATCTTATTGTAGATAGCCAAACAACTATAGTGTTGTGGTTTAGTTAAGACCATTTGCTACTTGCAGAAAAGTTAGTTTTTTATGTTGATACCTATTAAATTTTTTCGATTATTTATGTTTTTTAATAAATCATTCAAAAAAAAAAAAAAAAAATCCACAGTTGATAAAAATGAAATACTTAACAGTACATTAAAACACATGAAAATGTGTCTGATCCTATGTATTTTTTACAATAATACACTATATATTATATATTTAAACTTAATACACATAAAAATAAAAGTATAAAATTCTAAATAATTATCCATAATTAATATTGTAGATATTTACGAGTGAACGAAAAAAATGTGGAGTAAATAAAGAGTTATCTTTTATTCTACCTGTTGCGCATTGTATGATATAGATACTGATGTTTTATTAAATCTAATTACATTACCTTGATTTTAGTTTATTTTTATACTTATAAAACCGGTTTTACACAACTTGTGTATTTAGCGAGTAGGTACACCATTATAACACCATAATTATTCTACATTTGTTTTCTATAAGCAAAAAACAATTTAATGGTCTTTATTTCAAATGGTACTCTTCAAGTAAATATACAATTTTGTTTTAGTAAACACCTTTATGGTTAACATATATTAGCATATAATTAATTGACGAACAAATATAAATTAAAAACATTACCATATTAAAGCAATTTAATAAATATTTTTACTCAACATATATATATATAATATATGTATGTCACATGCATACCTACGATTTTTTAATTATTTTGTGGAACTTAATTCCATTTTAGAATTGATATGGTTTTTAAATATTTTAATGTTAGAACAGAAGTACCTATCGAAAATGCGGAAGAAAATTACTCTTTTTTACTAACGAATTCTCCTATTAGATTTAATTTTGAACAACTATAACTTTTATATTATACTACTCGTTAACTTTCGGTGTTTGACATTAGGCGCATAATTTTCATCTTAGTGCCTAAGTATAAAATTAACAATAATACTTCGTGCTAATAAAAATCTCAAAAATCCAAAGTTTACCTCTAATCGAGTTTGAAAAATAAATAAATTATTAATAATTTTAATTAAATTATTAATAATTTATATAATTTTAATAAAAATTATTTACACGTAGGTGTTTTGATCATTTTACATGTTGCAATGTAACAAAAACTAGAAAAAAACGCAAGAAAATATCTAAATTATAGAGATATTTTTTTTTTTAGACTAAAAGTACCCAATTTATTGTACTATTTTAATTGCAAAATTATATTTAATTCGTGAATTATAACGCAGAAAAAATTAATATATTATTAGGATTGCAATATTAAGAATTATTATTATTATTATTAAAACTCATTAACGTACATATTACTATTTTAGTGTGATTTCATTAAGAAAACTAAAATGTACAGTAAAATGTAAGTATTTCATTATTAGGATTAATATTGCCGGACGCTTAGAAACACATATTATCAACACATATTTTTTACAACGTCCTGTAATCTAAAACCGAAATTCAGAAACCTGATATGTTTGTATCAGATGTAGTCTACGTGTGACGTATCACGTAGGTAACTGAAACAGTAATTATTATTATTGTCGATTAAAATACATCAACATAAATTTTGGTATGCATTACTTAATTACTTGCGTTTTTCGATCTATAGATAGCTAATCGTTAAGCTTTTTAACTTCATTTTCTCTAATATTATTTTATACCTACATTTCGGTTAATATGTATGTATATATTTTTGTTTTTTCCTCTTTGATACTATTTCCGTTACGTTTTGCTCAACAGTAAGTTTTACAAAAATCAATCAAACCAATTGAAATTTGTACAAATTTTAAAAAATGGATAAACGCGTCATTTAAGATCATTGTGTTATATTTTATTGTTATTATTGTGTTGGCTTCAACCTTTATCAACAATACTACGGGCTCTTTGCATTGTATAATTTGACCTAAGACTCATATAGTTTCTATTTTTATTAAAATACTGTTGAATTCGGTTTCTAATTTGAATACGTTGTACTTACTACGAATGATTTGCTATAATATCAATACGCTTGCAAAAAAAAATAATACTTAAATTCTCTAAAACATTAACGAGACGTCGAGACCTTCATTTGGCCTGCGATATAATATAATATTCAGAACCGGCTTTGGTAATGACAAATGTATTCGTCCACCTGTACACTTCCCGTTCCGTACCCGTTCAACCGACTTGACCATTATACCTTTAATATTATACTATATATAGAGTATAATAATACCGTTTCTTCCGTATTTAAAATAATGAAATCGTCTTACGATATTTTGAATAAGTAGGTACTTGGAAAATAGTTATATCGTACGTGTAGAACTTTGAAAGAGTCGTTTATCTTTGTCTATTTGAGGTTTTTCACTTTTGCGGTTTAAATAATATGTAGTTAAAGTCTATACGTAGACATCTACACAAAAATGTAAGTTTGCAGGTTTTCAGCAAAGTATATTTATATACCTGCCTATTTTAAATATATACATAAAATCACAAATAAAACACAATATTGAAAAAACATTTCGGTTTCTTTTTGTGTTTAGTTGTTTGACTGCCATAGAATTTAATTATTTTCTTTGTGAATTGTTTTTGATAAATGATCTTAAATTAAAAATCAACATACTCGTACTTATCAATTATTCTTATTTGCTAATGCGTATTAAATATTCATGTAACGCAGCAACTAATAAAATTGTCTTATAAAATTAAAATCTGTAGGTAACCATATTACTTTGTTATTTCCTGCATGTCATTTTTTACTCTAAAAATATACTTAATAGCGTAGGAATGTTTAATGGAGTAACTATTAAGTAAGACTGGGATCACTCTAGGGCACGTGGGTAGTTTGACCGAGTAGCGACTACGCTTTGGGTGGGTCACTGGTTTGGAAGTTGTGGTTCAAACGCATTATTTAATATCTGAAAGCAATGATGAATCATTAACTAAAAACCAAATCAGATATAAACAATTTTCCAACTTTTAATGAGAAAAAAAAAAAAATAAAAATTGTGACTAAAAATTTTCGAAATGTTATATAGTCAAAAATAAAACTATACTTAATATATTTCACTGATCTAATGGCTTTTGGTTTTAAAAAATTTAGTGTTTTTTTACCGGTCACCGGTTTTAAGCCCTAAATTTAACACAGTCTACAAAAAAAAGTATTTATTTCGTCACCATCTTGATATTCCTAGAAATATCAGTAATTTTACGATACGTAGACATCCACGTCGTGGTAATAATAATGATAAATCTTGAAATTTGTGATCTACAGTTGTACACATTTAATTTGTATGAAAACAAAACAATCCGATTTGCTATCCTTGGACTAAAGTTTTCAAACACATCCACTACCTATATTAATGTTATTCAATTCAGGATGTGAAAAAAATCACGATACTTGTTTTGAAGGTTGATATTCGTATTTATTCGAATGTATATAATTCCATCTCGCTCGATTTTTATAAAAACAGTTTAACAAAAACTATGATACGGCAGTGCTGGCCTTGTTTGTGTACGAATAATATCCATAGTAATAATTACTACTATTAATCGTACTTAAATTAAAAAAAAAAAAAAGTCATAACGATTAGTCTACTGCAGTTTGAATCAAAACAACATAACGAATTTCACGGATGAAGTCAATCAAAAAATTGTTGATTTAAGTAGGTACATAATGACTTTTAATCAGAGTATAAGTGCCCTGCAAACTGCAGTAGTGTCGGAAAATATTTGGCATAAACGTATGATATTAAATTATATTATCTGATTTTCGTTAATAATTAAAAACTTATAAATTTACTATCACTATACTCTCGGTCGGTCACTTACTATTGGTACTTTGTATCAATAATACTCCCTAAATCCAAACAATAAGTCCACGAGTAAAACAATTTTATTTTTGAGGTATATTGGTATCGCCGATTTCATTAGTTTTTTTCAATATTTTGTTGTAGCCTTCTGTGCAGCCCTATTATAAGCTTTATTGTGTGTGTGTTAGATCTCTAAATTCAATTTAGCCGTAAAACGAAATACGGCGTTATTGTCACATGATAAAGATCACGATTGATTGTTATTATTACGTATTTAGATATTGAAACATGGCGCTATTACAACTCAAAACATTCAATTTTTCGCAGTAAATGGCCCCTCATTTACGGTTTTCGTTCGTGAAATCCTACAATAATTATGGCAATTGTAAACAATACGTAGGTATCAGTTAATAATAATAAAAAATATGAAATCAAAATCTTAGCGATATATTCATTGATGGTAAAAAAAACACGATAATAAACACAATTATCGTTTTGAAAACCACATAAAAACCTCTGCTGGACCTTATTTTCTGCCGTCAATCCAAAAAAAAATGTATAGGTAGTATAATGTAAAATGTACAACGCTCGTCACAAAAATACACATTGACACGCCTATAAAAATCACCGTAGGTATATTGCCGGAGAAAAATTTTAAAATTTAAATCGGAAGGCACGGAAAACTGTTGATAATGGCGTATAGATACTTAGATAACGATTGTGTGTAAAAAAATAAAACTATAAATAAAAAACTTGCTGTATAATATAATAGTAAGTACCTATTCAATAAATTGTTTCACCTTGAACGTGTTCAAAATAATGTATACGTCCTTTCACACATCGCGATGTTGCTACATAGCCGCCATTATGTTAATATGATATTTTATTGGAATCTTTAAAAATAATTTTACGACCGACTATTATGACGTGACATTGTTAACTGTAATATTATATTATATTCTAGTTATATACGTTCAAAATTGAGTTACCGTTGTAATTACTATAGTATAATAACAATAAATATAACTATATTATGCTGGTCATTGACCGTATTGATCCGTGTTGGTCACAAAATATGATTTAAAATGTTTTAATAATAATTGTGTACTCTCATAAGTCGACATAACAGTTTACATTCGGTTTAGAGATATAGGCGTAGGTATGTATGAACGATAGCAAATACTATAAATGAGTTTACGTAGTGTTTGACGGTGATAACTTTTCAGCAAATTCAATAACCTAAGATGAATTTTAATCTAAAAATCCGTTTGTTGTACCTCTGTAGAGTCGAGTGTTGCAGGTCTATAACTATAAAATGTATAACCTACACGCCGATTTTTACACGGATATAAACCGTTCAGCAAATCGCTTTTTTAAAACTAACAATAATACCAAATATCTGTTTTATACTATATATTATAATGATTCATAAATATTGCGATTTTCTTCATTATAAGCGAAACCAGACATTTTTTTTTTTTACTATACTTGTCACTGTAATATTACGATGTTTTAGATAGGATGTTACTCGGAGCGGATAGGTACTGCGTGCCTAAGTTTTCTCTTTCTCGTAATAAATTTTTTATCACTTTAATACGTATCCAACATGCAAACAACATCGTTTGAAATAACAAAACCGTCAAACGGTGATTTCACCACTGGATTTTAATACGATAGACTTGAAAAAAAAAAAAAAATGTATTTTAATCGAAAATTTTAAGATTTTTGTTTTATGGAGGCCACCGAGATCTAACCAAAACGTTCAACTGGGAATTTTTCATTATATTTCTCGACAAAAAACGTTAAACGTATGATACCTATGTCAGAAAGTACGTCAAATGAGAGGTCACTTGATTTTGTTAACGGTAAAAAAAATTATCGACCCAATTTACATAAATTTACCTGCCCATATAGCAGAGCTTGTGCTAAGGAATTTTAAGAACTACCCAAAATATTTTTGTACAAGCGGATAAAAATATTGCCTGGCAACCGGTATTTAGGACATCAAAAATTAATGTTACAAATACAACATAATTAACAATAAGTAATTACATATTATATAGGTATTTTTACTCTTATAAAGTACCTACAAACTATCACAGATTAAAATGCTTTTTTTTTTCTTTTCTAAGGTCTCTTCACCGCTATCTTCACTTTCAATTATTTCATTTTTATCGGATGAGTACCTAAACCACATAGTATACATAGAACATCCCTTTTTTAAATCCATATCCACTATTTTCAAATCTAACTGTCACTGCACACGGCTGCAAAAAAAAAAAAAAAAAAATTATTCTGAAGGTTTTTATATTGAAATTGTTTCGTTATAGGTATACCTACTATTTTTTGGAAATAACTCTTTTAAAAATGAATCGAGTAATTGAAATTCATACTGAATAAATGAAGTTCAATTGTGATATAAATTTCAAAAAATATTATTTCTTTAGTTATGTATATAATTTTGAAATTTACAATTAAACGAGTATGTAAAACTCAGTTCGATCATATTATGTAATAAGTGATGGTATTGAATTCAAGTTTTTAATAGACCCAAATTAGTGATCAACTCTGCTATATTTTAGTGACCCGTGACTCATTTTTTTCTTTAACCATGAAATTTTTCAAAATATTATTTTTTATGATATTTTGAAACACTTGGTATAATACCGCGGTTAGGTTAGCCGTACAAAACTGGCCACGTATAGGTTCATTTGGGATAATTCGGGACGTCATTTTTCCACCCCGTTAATAGACATCAAAATTTACTCAATTACCTACTGTAATTTTGCCCTATAAAAACAAACAAATTATTTCTCGTTTGAACGAGTTAACATCATAAGCACAAAATTAAACATTTCAGGATAATTATTTCAGTGCGTTTAACTCATTATAATTAATAATTGGAAGCAGTGCGCAGTGAAACGTCATAATATGTGTGTACCTATGTATATATGGTTTTTATGTTGTTATAACATACCTAAACGTTAATTTTACATAATGTTGTTAAATTCCTCTAAGCGTTTTTTTATTTTTTTATAACTATTATTCCGATTACAACATAATCTAAATTGTAAAGGTAGGTCTATAAGTCGTTTTCTAATAACGATGGGTAATAGGTATTTAGGTAATTTAAGGAGACTGAAAACAATAGCCGTTTGCTAGTAATTTTGTTCAAGGCACTTTGATTTAATACAATAAAATATATAATTCATTAAAACTACATAGCATAATATAATACTATCAATATTATTGAGTTACAAATAAACAATGAACATAAAATAATGTATGAACGATTTTAGACCTGTTTAATATGATAGATACAAATTGTCTACAATATGAACACATACATAGTAATTATAAAATACGCAAGATTTATATTTTGTCTACATCTCAATGCTTATGTTGTGCGTTTTAATAAAAGTTTCTTCCACGGATGTCACTAGTCTAGTTTGGAAGTTTCCAAACTCGATTCGTGACACTCATCGGGTATTACTGAAAAGTTGATTTGCATGTCATGCAAATGTATTATGATCTTTTTCGTTTAATCAATTTTAATAAAAACATCATTGTAAAATACTTATGTTGGTTATAAATGAATAATTTTTACACTTCAAAACTATATTTGCAATTGTAGAATCTTACTACCTATTTTTTGTACGTCGTTAACTGTTTGATTTGTTTGCAGCAGATCTCCTTACTTACCTATACATAAAGATAAAAACATGATCATGACATAAAGTATATACCTACTGTTCTAATTAAATATATGGACGGCACCGCATACTTTATAATTTATACATTAAAAGATACATATATAATGTTTGTGCTTAAATTACCTATTCTTAACGTACTAAATCATGTACATATATTTTATTCCACAAGAAAACACCCAATTTGCCAATCTGTATACAAATGCTACCGTGTTTTCTTTTATTTTTTTGTTTACCGCAGGCAAGTTTGAAATTTTTTCTTGAGTATTTTTAAAAATTTAGTTTCTATCATTAAAGAGAAAGTTAAACCAGGACCGTACACAAAAACTGGGTATTCACTCGTGGAATAAAGTACATGTAACAACTTAGTTGTATAGGTACAAAAAAAAAAAAAATAAAAAAATGATAGTATACTTTTGGAATTTTCAATGTAGATTGATAAAATAAATATAATGTTAAAATAAAATTTGTTTGGTAGAACGCAAGTTATAAAAAGTAAAATGAAAAAAAATATAAAATATCATTGATTTCACATAGTAAGAGTATAAAATTGAAAAATACATTATATTGTAAAAATTAAAGTACAATATTTTAGTCTTAATAATTATTATAATCAGTGAAATCTTAAATACGATAAAATGGACGGATCAGTGTTTTCACAGTAAAAATAATGAAATATTATAATTGCTTGTAGTTGACATTGTGTTGATGATCACTACAAAATAGGATCCAACCCAAATCCACGGATTTGGTTATGCACGGGTTTTTACAAAACACGATCGATACACTAGAACAACATGTGAGTATACAATACTGATATTAACAGGGTCACAATACCAATTGGTGACGACATAGAACCAGCTGCTCGGCAATCAACAAGACGACGAGCGCGCATAAAATTTTCTCCTAGCCACGTGGAGTAATATCTCAGGGAACTATCAATGGGTGCCAACTGTTGGGTGGCATCCTGGAATATTAAATCACTGTATGGTTCTGGCGACGTAAACATACTGAAACTATAGAATTAATAAAAAAAAATTAAAAAATACGTATATATATTAATAAATAATTCACGCACAGGTTAAAAAACTAAGATAACAAGATGCAAACAGTGGTGGGTCTTACAAGGAGGGTTGGCCTTCTAGGATCTCATTTAAGGTTATACATTTTTTTTTTACAATAGCTATTTAAAAACATTAATTAGTAACAATTACAGTATTCAATATTTATTATTTACTTACAATAGTTGAACATAATATATTGGAAGTTATTGCTAAAAAATAATAAGACTTATTTTTTAAAATAATTTTATCGGTCAAAATATCTGCTTAATTTTGGACAAAACACTAATAAACAAAGTCGCTAAAGTTCTATGTAAAATATTTAATCAGAGTTGTAATTTTTTTTTTTTTTTGGGGGGTCAATTCTGATGGTAGCAATGAAAAGGACAACAATTTGAATTGAACAAATCATAGAGACGATTTTTTGTTTGTTAACATACATTTTACAGTGACAAATACTTTGTTTTACATTTTTTTATTCAAAATTGTTTTTTTAATTTTTAAACTCTTATACAATTGAAATACAGAAAAAGATACGTACTTGAGTAAAAAAAATAAAAAAGTGTGAAAGTTCATACAAACAGCATTTTCATACGTGAGATAATTTCAGTTTCAAGAGATACCTTAGAATAAATTATAAAACTGTAATTGTGAGTGACTTACGTAAACTCGTCCATCGTTTTTCTGCCATAAAGCTGCTGGGCAGCCATAAACAAGTTGGTATATGCCATTATTTCAGTATGATTGTACGATTCTCCACCACGAGTTATGATAGCATTTGCTTTTACTTTACCCATGCTGCATTTCTTGTAATCGCCTATTGGTGACCTAGTACCTGAATGAAATAAGAATAGAAAATGTTTAAAATATTTTATAGCATATTATATACGATTAAATTAATTTTTTAAGAACTAAAACATCAAACGTGATTAATTTTTATATTCGTAACAATCAAATATAGCCATTATGTTGATCAAATTATTGATTAAAATTTTATAAAATAAAATGTTCAGGAATTTAAATGCATAAACAAAAGACCTGATTGTTTTACCTGTGCAAAACACAATACGTTCCTTATTTATCAGTCAAAGCTTTAAAATTGTCATATTTTTTCATTACAATTTAAATTTCCTAATACATTTTTAGAAAAATGTGGATTAACCAAATTAATAAAATAGCTATATTAGATTATTTTTGTAGGTATATAAACAAAAATACTTAATTTAAATGTTATGCAAAAAACACACAAACATGCTCATTATTTTATTCTTAATTATACTTTTAATAAACCACAATTCAACAGTTATAAAAAATTGTTGGCAATGGGAACCATGAAACACACACACACACATATAAATACATGAATATAAATTGTATGCAAATGCTTATTTGTTTTAAGTAACTACGTTGTAGAAATTGTTGGTTTGATTAATAAAATAATAATATACTCAAGGTCAGTTAATATTTAATATAATAAAATATAAATAATAATAATAAACTGGTCTTGATTTCATAGCCGTAGATATTTCACGCACATTTTTTTCAGAAGCGTATAGAATGGTATAGTAAAACAACCATTTCGTGTGTTAGGCTTTGTTAAACATCATTCATCTGATTTTAAGGATTTGGATCCACTTAAGTTGCTTTATTGCGCTTTAGTTAGATCCATCCTAGAGTCCTAGATCTCCTATTTGGAGTCCCTATACTAATTCCAACATTGAGATTATTGAAGGGGTTCAGAACCAATTTTTAAGGTTCGCCAGCTTATAAATTTAACTTAACCATTAACTGGGATGACTATACCTCAATAAGACCCCTTTTAAACCTTTCCTCTCTAGTCTCTAAAAGGGATTTAGCCAATATTTCTTTTTTATATAAATTAATCATACCATAATCAAACAATTCCCATGTACTACGCACAAACTACATAAAGTACTATCCTATTATTAGAGTCTTGGCTTTGTGCAATAACAAGTTTATTACCTAACCTAACCTAATGTTAATTATTTCTTTACTCTATTGGTCTATTCTTAAAGTATACCTCACTAATAATGTACAAATTTTTCTTTTACAATTGTTTCAGTCTATATTTTATCCCATAACTATTAAGAATTTATGTTTATTGCATCAATTTCTATATTAATGTATTGTATTAACCTGTACTATTGGGCAACTTGCCCGTTTTTTCACTTGAATAAATTATTATTATTGTTTTACTTGTGCTGTGCATATCTAGTGTTATCAAAAAGTTTCTAATTGTTTTGTACTATAATTCAAAACTGTTATAATTTTGTAGCATTGATTATAAATACAATTGTTATAACCAATGATTGTAGCCAATATAAATTGATAATAAGAGTTAAATCTGTGGCTTGCCACAGACATTTAGAATTTTACTAGATCACAACACATTTTTACAATACGTTAAGAGTTTTATAGTTTTTAAATAAAAATAATACAAGTCTAAATATTACCATCTGGACATAAAAGTTGAAAGTCATAACTCAATGTATTTCTTGCCCACCATTGTTTGCGTTTGCCATCAGCATTTTCATAAACTGTAGTATGCTTTACAAAAGCTACGTCTCCACCACCCTCGACTAAACATCTTAAGGCACCTATGCAACATTCATAAATAATTGATAATAATTTAGTTGTAATACTTGTAACCAATACGAATTTCATGCATTATTGACTCAAAGTCCTTTAAATTATACCTGTGTAGCCGTAAAAATCTTCAGTTGCGTCTCGTTTGCAATACCGGTAACTAGAACCGCGACACAAATGACAAAGATTATCATAAGGTAGACCCGGATTGTACTCATTACTCAGAGCACCCGGAACACATGACTTGCTAAAGTATTCAGAAGCCGCTTGAATTGAGTCACATCCATAACTTCTCATCCACCCATTACTCAACAAGAAGGCCATTGGTATAATCCATCCACCACCAGAATATATACCCGGATGACATGTCATTTTACCTACAGTAATTAGAACATTATGAAAATTTAGTATTTCTATTAAACCAGTTATGTTTTTAGATTTTATTAACCAAAGTATAAAAAAAAAAATCAAATTATTTAATTTTACAAAAATGATTTTTACTCTTAAGATTATAATTTTTAGACACATTGTTGGAAGTGATGATTTATCACTGCTTACATATTTGAATTAAAATATCAATATACACCTTAAAAATGGCTCAACCAATGTTGTTGTTTTTAAAATTTGTTCTTTTTACGTGAACAACCAGAAATTTATTAAATGTGCTCCAATTTTTACTTAAGTTGAAAAAACATTGGTACGTGGATGTAGATGGTATTTTAATTGAAGCACTTTTTCATTTTTGTTTGTTTTTCAAGCTACCTATGACTCAAAATAAAGTATTTGTGAAAATACTTTTAATTACTTGAAAATTTGCACACATTATTAGAAGAGTTAATATGTATAATTAGTGATACTAATTTGAATTATTATTTTTAAACTAAATACAGGAATTTGACGATTTTTGCAATTATATTTCATAAACTTTTAAATGTTTAATTAGAGGACTTAAGACTGTTGCATACGCTCAAAAAACCTTAAATATACTTAAAAATTAGTTCTCACAGTTTTTATTTATCCATTGAAAATAAGCTAGTAATAAAAAAGTAGTTTTTTGGTATTTCCATTATTTTATAATTAAATCTCATACACATATCATATGTTATTCAGAGCTAACCGTTATTTGTTCTATTTGTAACATAAAAAAAAAAAAAAAAAAAAACATAAATTTTACTATGTAAATTGTAGTAGTTACTCACTCAGTCACTATTTTTTATGACAAGGATGTATTATTACCTAATACCTTCACATTTAATGTTGAATATTGTAAATCTCCCGTCATAAACCACCCACATACAACAGCAGTTACTACTTTAAATTTCTTCTTTAGTGACTACCTTTTCTTTAAATCTAATCTGTGTTAAGAAAATATATACCGAACCTTTTAAATAAGTTAATTCAGTGGACGGATCCTCTTCTTTAGCAACAGCTACCACATAATATTCCGGTTCTGGAAGATCGTACATTTCAGTGATAAATGGTATTTCATCATAATGTAATCCAGCTGTGTAAATATCACCAGCATCCATTACTGCGACATCTGCATTTCTATTAGTCAGAGCCAAATAGACAAATTACGTTTATAGTTTTGTACAGTATAAGATTAATCTTACTACGATATTATTTTGAACATACCCATTTTTAATCGCTTGCATACAGTGAACTTGACTGTAACCTCTAAAGCATTGCAATTCAGGCACCAAGAGCTGAACTTTTAATGCCATCTGTTACATTAAAAAATAAAATAAACTCGAATCATATTGACATTATCAAAAATAAAAATAATTTACGGCAATGATAATCACTATGATAAAAATGTTTATTTTACCTTCATTTTAATACATTTCTCCATTTCTGGATCGGATGTTACACAAAGTGTCATTCGAGTAGCAGGACAATAGCGAACTCCAAATATAACGTCCATAGAGCTTCCTAGATATTTTGAATACGTTTGTTGAGATTCGTCTAGTGCTCTTAAATTTCTAGTTGAATCCTTTAAAAAATTCAATTACTTACTAATAATTAATGTAGGTTATAAATTATTTTTAAGATAAAAAAATGAATAAAATTTAAAAATCAATTTAAAGTACCTGTAATAATAGATTATGATGATTTCCATAGGTAAATGAATCAAATATATTAAAACTTTTATTGGTACCAAGAGCAGAATTCATGTTTATACTGTTAGTAGGTGATAACCCCCAGTTGAAGGCTGGAGTAGTTGAAGAAAACTGTTGTGAAAATCTCGAATGTCCATATAAATCAATAATTTTCTAATAAAACAAAAATAGATTAATTACAGTAGGAATAAGCATTGTGAAAATAAAATAATAAAAAATGTCATATTAAATGACCATTAATATGTAACATGCCTATGATTTTATATTAAAATAATAACATTATATAGCTAATAAGAGTAAAAATAATGTTAAAGACTTGGAAAAATACCTCAAGCCATTTTTGGTACAAAACTCGAGTAGAAGAAGACTTGGCCGATGTTGTCACAATGGCATCAGTAGGAGCCAATCCCCAATTGCAGTTGCTAAACTCACTTATTGGACGTCTTGAACCATCTTCACATAACAGTTCTAAATCTTCTTCTTTTGTTTGAGCTACATACATAACGTAAATAATAAAATATAGTTTTAAAAAAAATGTGTATTATTATTATTTAATTGTTAATCAACTTAAGTATTTGGTACAAGTCATTTCACTGGATTAAATTATCTTACTGTATAAAGATTGATCTTTAACCATTTCTAAAACTGCTGTATGCCTTAAAAAAGCAATATCACCAACTTCTAACAAACACCTGTATGCTCCTTCATCACCAGCATAAGGATCATTCCATGTACATTTTTCACCAGATATTTTACTAGCACAAAGAGTACATAAACGGTCAGAATTGTCACCTAAGAACAAAATATGAGTCATTAAAAATCACTATCCTTGAACACCCATTTATTGTCACATTAGTAAAATATGCATAGTAGGTAATAATAAGTCAAATATAATATGACCTTCAAATTTTAATTTAAATAACCTTTTTATTAATAAAAAAATCATATTTAACATGTATTTACCGCACTCGTTATTATGATTTATTATTTTAAATACAAATAAAGAAAAAAAATACGCATTATTCATTATTAATAAAAATATTTTCTAAACGATAAACATAAAAATTAGTTACCCATTGGATTGTACTTGTCAAGTAGAGAATTTATAGCACAGCTCGGACCAAAAAAGTTTATGGCAGTTTTAATATGATTATTACAGTCAAAAATTTTCATATAATTTTTGGAAATGAGCTAAAAACCAAAAGTAACGGTTATTAAAAAAATGAAACTAGACATTTTTAATAATAGTGTAATATCCTTTACTTTATGTATTGGTATATTCCATCCAGCTTGAGTACCGACTCCAGCAAAACACGCTTTTTTACCTTGTAAATTTCCGAGGTTATACACATCTTTTAATGTATTTTTTTTTATTAATGCAACTGAATAATACTCATCGATGTTATCTATAAATAAAAATAAACACAATTATAACACAATAAATAGAATTATGAAAATATTTTAAATAACGAAACATTAAATAGATACCGTAAATTGATTAGTAAAAACTTACTTTCAAACAGTTGCTGCGTTAATGGTATTAAACTGTGGTATCGACCAGCAACAAATACTTCTCCAGCATCTAAACTCAGTATATCTGCTGAATCATTGTCCAACATCAACATACAGTCGTCTTTATTGGATCCCTAAAGATTTTTTAAAAATAAATTATTATTATCGAACATTATATCAAAAACACCGAGTGTCATATACATTTATTTTTGTTAAAACTAAATGCTCTAACATATATGAGTATTAATGTTTAATGTTTAATATTTGTTATATTAAGTAAAGGTTTAAAAAAAATCAGTTTCCAGCATACTCTATTAATAAAAAAACATTAACATAAATCATAATAAATAAATTTAGATTATTGTGGTGTACTGATCTTTAAAATTGGTATTCAATAAACTATAATTATTAGTTTGGCCATAAAATTAATAAAATATTTAAACGCAGAATGAAAAAAACTGAAAAACATTCAAATAATATAAATTAGTTTAGTTTTAAGTTTTATCCATAAATTTTATTAATTAAAGTTTATTAATACATATTTATAAAAATTAATAACTAATAGTGAATACATTTGGTAAAATAATTTAAAAATTCTTAAAACGATTATGTAACGCGATATTTCGAATTTATTATTATTTTTGATTATATTTGTCAGGCACTCATAATGAGCGATTTAATTACTGATTTTACGTTTTGTTTTTATCATTTTGGTAGTATCTAGGATTGATCCAATCTATATACAGGTATCAAACACCAGAAGACAGGTGACTTGCCGTAGGATGGTGTTTTATTCAAAACATTTTTTTGAAATGTCTACTCCTATTAAAGTTGTAATCCAAAAATTAAAAACATAATGCTTCTAAAAGTGCACCAAACGACTTTCACCTTATCGTTAAAATTGTAGGTTACGCGTATCACTGTGAAGACATTGTGTACCGCGATTAAACAACAATGTAATAATACTTGATGGGCCCACTACTTTAATAGTAATTTAATGAAATCGTGTATTACTCAATATCATTGTCATATTTCATAGGTATCTAATTTCAGCACCTTCAAAAAAACAAGGATCGGCTTAAAGAAACCGTGCAGAAGTTTTAAACGTGGGCAAGTGTACCTGACACAAAATTTTTAATTAATACAAAATCGTAAACTGAATGTTGTACGTTCCGACAGGGTTAAATTCAATGAAACTCTTAAAACCGACTAGACAGTTGGGTAAGTAGGTACACAACGACCTACCTGTTTGCACAGAAGTTCAACGAAATCCCAAGAGGAAAACTGATTTCTATCCCTGTTGACGGCTGCGGACAGGTTCAAACACTTTTGTTGCTCCGGCGCGTTTACCGTACACCAGGTGATACGGTTGGACCTTTCATTCTTGAAGCTCGACACGTACCCTGAAAAGACAGAAGACTCGTTCGTTCGATCGGGGAAAATTACGGATAAACGACCACGATAGCGCGGTTATCGTCACTTACCACAAACGTGTGTGACGTTCAGAATTACGGAACCGACGATCAAAATGAACGCGTATTTCTCAGACGATTTCATCGTGTCTGCTGCCGGTTCAAACGACGATTCAACACGCCATCGTGACCACGACTGACAGTTCGATGGACGCGTCGAGTTAACTACACGGCGACTGCAAAACCGTCGTCGAGAGCGTTCAAGTTTAAATTAAGTTCAAGTCCAATTGTGTGTCCGTTCATTAGGAATTTATTAAAACATTCGGTCGGTCGGTCGGGTTCGTCGTAATTTGTAAACACAAACAACACAGTGATTGATAACTGCAAGGTGCAACAGGTTGGTGGGTGGGTGTAGCTCGCCGCGGCCGCGCCCGAATGTACCGCCCGTGGAAGAAAAAACAACACGTTTATTTCTACGACGACCGATAACGTTATCAACAGCGCCGCTCGTAGCGATAACGATACGACAATACGGAGAAAAAGAAGAAAAAGAACCGGACCCCACGTTTTTACTTTTTTCTGTTTTCTGAAAAAAAATGTAACTCTTTAGTTTATTAGACGCAAGTACTGCCCAGTTTGTGTACTCGATTCGTAAGACGTGCGTTTCTTTTATTCGCGTTCTCGAAAACCGAGATTGTCTTCCGCCCGCATAATATTTGTTCTATTCGAAACAATATTACACACCGTAACAATGTCGGCCACGATGTTTGGAACGTACAAATTGTTAAAAGGCAAGTACAACAATACCCGAAAGTATACCTATTATAATTATTGTTCGTCACGATCGACTGGACGAGTTGTTTGAAAACTAATTGCTCGACATCGTGTACCTACCTAGCGATTGCGTTAAGAATTTTCGTAATTCGTCAAAACACGTTAGTTAACAATAATAACAACCGCTGGTACTCGTGTAATAACTTAATGTTGTACCTACCCACGATGCACGTATATGTGTTGTGGGTACTCGTCGTGTTAAGTTCAATTGTTTTTTTCCAGCGCACAATTCGATCGCGTTTGACTGAAACAACAAGAAAGTGTTAAGATGACCGCCAAATTCAGGCAGAGTTTCAAAGTTATCGACAAGGCACTCTTACGATGGTTTCCAGGCCACATGGGAAAAGGTATAAAACAAATGCAGCAAAAACTGAAATCGGTCGATTGCATTATCGAAGTACACGACGCTCGAATACCACTGTCGGGCCGCAATCCAGATTTCAAATACACGGTTTCCGGGTTAAAACCTCATATTTTGGTTTTGAACAAAATGGACTTGGCCGATCTAAATTATAAGTCGGCTGTCGAAGAAAAGATTAGGCGCGAACAGAGTAACATATCAAAAATAATTTACACCAATTGTAAAGACTCGCTGTGTCCAAATGTAAAACAAATCGTACCAACAGCTATGAGACTAATAAAAAAATCTAATCGATATAATCGTTCAGAGGCTGTTGACTATCGTATAATGGTTATTGGTGTGCCAAACGTGGGAAAATCATCTTTGATCAATTCAATTAGAAATTTGGTACTAGGGAAAAAAAGTGCTGCCCAAGTTGGAGCTGTAGCCGGCATAACTAGATCTGTACAACACCAAATAAAAGTGAGCCATGATCCATTGATCTATGTACTTGATACTCCTGGAGTGTTATCTCCAACAATTAGAAACGTTGAAACTGGATTAAAACTTGCTTTATGTGCTACTTTACAAGACCATCTTGTTGGTGAAGAAGTAATTGCCGACTACTTGCTGTATTGGTTTAATAAAAATAACAATTTTGATTATGTTTCCTACTTGAATTGCGATGAACCAACCGACGATGTACGAATAGCACTAGCAAAAGCTGCAATTCACCGGAAGGCTAGTGTCAAGTATAAAAACTTTGATGGTGCATACGTATATCGGCCAGATATGCAAGGAATGGCTAAAAATTTTCTGAATGCGTATCGTACTGGAGTTTTTGGAAAAACACTTTTGGATAATGATTTATTGTGAAATACCTACATTAAACCAATACTGTTTAGTTTATGCATATTATATGAATATAAGTAGTAAAAATATTTATAATTTGTAACTTTTTTGAATTAAACTTATTTTGTTTAATAATATATTACAGTTGATATAGTAATAATGTACATAAATGTATATTCAATTAATTAAAAATGTTGTCAATAAACGTGTGTTCAATTGAGTGTTTTTTGAATAAATTGTAATTTTCATCTATTTTAGTTTGTAAATTTATTATTGTACTGTAATATTAAATATACCAATTAGTGCTGATATACAATTTATAATCCAATTATTAGTCATTTGTAGTGCACTGAAAAAAATTCACAGATTTTATCCTCTACATTAGCAGGATTTTGAAATGCCCTTATCCATTAATAAAATTCATTTAGTAAAATTGAATCATAAATCGTGATTATTTTATACGTTTAAATTTACACGATTTAGGTAAGTAGGTTTATTTGATAAGAAAAAAAAAACAAACTACACATTAAGTATATTTTATCTTTTTTTTTTTAACTATTATGTACGTATTTAAAAAAAATAGATTATGTTTTAAATTAAAATTATTCTATTATTTTTTACTTAATGTTTTAGGGTCGTTTTTAAAGTATTGAACTCTTAAAGTTAGATGCAAACAATAGAAAAATAAAAACCATTATAGAAGAGTTGATAAATCTACACATCTAGCCACATGGCTGTTTCTATTTATAAAATAATTCAAACTTCTCTAACCTCGTTTAAAATTGACACTATTAGGGACAAAAAAAAAAAAAAAACTTTTAGTCCTCACTCATTTATTATTTTATTATTATGTTATAATTTTCACTCATTTATTATTTTCTTTATATGTATACATATAATCTAGTACGTATTCAAATTGTGTTAATTTATTTATAGAAATTTGCTTACGTTGTAGATTGTCGGGCAATGCATAATGATATCAATACTAATCGACACATTAGAGCATCAGTTCCCAAAAAGTACACCGTGGTCACATATGAGCAGTGGCGTACCTAGGCCTCTCTTACGGGGGGGGCGAATATATTTTCACCTACTCTTAAAATAGAAATTCTTAAACAATACCAATAAATATGTATAACTATATGAATCACGGGGGGGGCGAATGCCCCCTTCGCCCCCCCCCACAGGTACGCCACTGCATATGAGCACTACAAGAATTTTCCAGGGGTACCACGGTTTATTAAAATTATTTTGTTATATTATTCAACAGTAAAATTATTGTTCTTTGTGGTATTCAAAGCAGGGAACGGTGGCTAAGTTTAGTCCAAAAAAGGACAACACCAGAAAAAAAGATTTAAGAACCACTGCATTAGTGTATAAATTGTTAAATATAAAACTTAAAATTAATTAATGGAAGAAAATTTTCAATAAGGTTATGTTAATGTGTTCAAAATATTTGTGGTCCTCAATAATTTTTCAATGTATTCACATTAATAAAATATTATAATAAAATCATATTAGTATTTAAAAAAAATACGTGTGTACTAATTAGAAATTACAAAACTAAAATGCCTTGTAGCTAAGTAAGATTTACTACTATATAGTATTAAGGCACATTTGTAATTTAAAAATTATCATTTAAATTTTTTATGCATTAACACTGAATTTCACTGAATGTTTGTCTTTTAGGATTAAGTGTTGGTATCAGTATCAGAAATATGGGTAGATTTCGAACCAACAGATTCAACCCATGGACCAATTTGAACAAAATGTTAAACCAAAAAAAGATCAAAGCAACCAAAGATGATCTACCAGCAATACAAAGTGAAGTAAATACTTAAACCTATTAATCGAGCTATAAATATAATATAGAAATATAAATACGTAATTTAAAGCGGTCAGCACTAGTGATAGGCAATACCAATTTTTTTTATTTCCTTTTATGCCCTGATAAAGTTTTTTTGATTGTTATTTTGTATATTATTCAATTGCCAAAAATCAAAATAGTGTATGTCAAAAACACATTTATTATAATTTTTAACAATTTTTTTTTTAGTTTATTATTGTAACTTTTTCAATTTTGAATTTTTAAATCTACGACCCCTCTAAGTACTGTGTGACAAACTAGAGGTACCAAAAACTGAATATGAGTGTAAAGATCAAAGAATTTTTGAAGATTTTATTGTGGTGTTAGAACGATAAAAAATTTAACTAAAAAAACACACGTCATGTTAAAACCAATACATTCTTCAATGCGCTCAAAATCTAAAAAAATCAGAAACATGCAGAAATGACTGTATTGTAACGTATGATTTAGTAGTCGTTGCCTTATTACTTATTAAAAATTATAAACTTTAATAATTAACAACTAATATTATAAAGTCCCTATCACAATTAATACTATTAAACTTGTCGATTTCAATTCTTGATACTTGTCTTGAATATTGGGAGTATTGATAGTTTGCAGCATTTGATTAATTTTCTCTCAATACCTAAAATAAAATATTAATCTAGAGTTTATGTTTTTTTTTAAGCATTTGGTTAATATTCGTAACCCCTATGAAAAAGAAAAGCGGGTGTGCATTCTTTGCAAAATGAATATTGTTCCAGACTACAAAAACACTAGAATGCTATCACAGTTTATATCTCGTTTTACTGGCCGTATTTATGGCAGACACATTACAGGTCTCTGCCGACATAAACAAGAACTCGTTGAAAAGGAAATTAAAAAATCGAGAGAAGCTGGTTAGTATTTACCACTTGAATTTGTATCGTATTTGTAGTTATTTATATTTATAACTTATTTTGTTTTTTATTAATTATGTGTTAGATTTTTACTATTTGAACAACATTTAATTTAATTGTCGATTGTATAATGTTTATTTTGAGAAATTTTTGTATATTACCCGCAGAATTTAGGTTTTTTATGTTTAAAACTTTATTCTATTTGATCCCTATTGATATTTTTATTGTTATATTTCTCTTCCAAACATACTGTGTTGCCTATCTATGTTTTTAGCATATTAGTAGTTAATGAGGTTCTATATGGTTAGTTTTAAGAAATATATGACGGTAATTTTTTTTGTTTTTTTTCAGGTTTGTTGCCATTTTATTTTAGGAACCCAGAATTCAGTCATGATCCAAAATTGTTTGACCCAGACAATCCTTTCAGACCTCACAGTTATTAGTCAAGAAAATCTATGATAAAATTGTGTGCTAACAAAATTATATCTTTGAAATTAATTATTAAGAAATATAGATGTGTGTTTTGTATGTGGAGTAAATAATTGTTGCGTTTTGATTGTTTTCAATTAAACACTTGGATAGAATGTTGTACCTTGGGATCATTTTTGTAAAAAAAAAAATTTCAACACCTTGTAGAATAAAATAATCAAAATGGGTGTTTAGTTCTGTGGTTATTTTATTATTTATTTTAATACATTAAAAAGACAAACAAACTATCTTTTATGCGACGCATTAATGTACAAACACGTGACATTACTGTATGCGATGTCACAAAAAAGTTATCTATGTTACATGTACCCATCGATAGAAGTAGCAGAGAGATGCGTGAAGATGTGTATAGTATTGTGCGAGAATACAAATAAAAAAACATTCTGATGATTACACAATTTACAATACACGCAACGGCAGAAAAATACTTCTATATTTTATCACTTTCAACCGGGAGACGTAGGCTTAGCCCGTTCCGTGTCACTCCAATGCCCCACAAATGAAAAAAATAAAATAAAATATGGGTTGCCTATTACAAGAATGGTAACACTAAATTACAGATAAGAACCTCCCCAAAAATGATAATATTGTAGCTATGTGTATGTCACGTTACTACTCTTGGAGCATATTTTAGCACTTTAATTTTAGTTTTTTTTATTTAGTTATCTTTAATTTTTTATTTAAACAACGTGGTTTTGATTATTATTTCTAAGAAAGTTTTGAATTATGAATGATAAGGACTATCTATTGCAAAATGAAAAGATTATAATAGTGCCTACGTATGTTTACTAAAATTTAAACTGTAATTAAAAAATACATTTCATTTTGTGTCTTTTAACATTCTAATTTGCAAAACTTCGTATAAGTTAACATGTATTTAAGTTGGTTCAGCTAAATAATAAATGATTTGATTTAGTTGTCTGGTTATTTATAAAAGTTAAAAACGTTCAAAGATTGCAAAGTTCAAAGTTGCATTAATTATTAGATTAAATTGAAAAGGCGACGTACCTTCCTACTACTATACGTAGCTTAACTTTAATAAGTATTGTGACCTGTCTAAGTCAGTCATCCATAGTGCCTTTTTAATTTATTTACTCGAGTACAGACGCGTGTTTATTTATTAATAAAACAGGTACGATTTGTCATAAATAAGATAAACATTTATAAATTAGCTGACGTTCCTTAATTTTATTATTTACTAAAATAATTTAATCGAAACAGTAAAATAATTAAAGCGTTTTAAAATAGAATAATTTAATGAACAGATGTTAAAAGTTAGTATAAAAATGCAACGAAATACAGTGAAAAAAAGTCGAACACATAAATTAATTAAGATCTTTGTTAAAAAATTATTTTGAGATAAATTTAATCTTTAGAATCATCTGGTTTTTTAATATTAACCTATTTTTATTCTTTTGTCATTATCGGACCCCATGGTATATGGTTTTTGTTACGATATCACTTTGTAACTGTGCAATAAATCTTCTCATCGCAGCTGTTATAAACACATAAATATATATTATATATGTGTACAAACAAATCGCATTATTATCATAAAATCAAAATATATTACAAAGGGGAGAGAGTAACTTAAAAATAATAATTTTAAAATCGTAAATGATATGTCTGCGTTTATTTTACATTACAGATGGTAATTATTTGTTTTAGCAGTTTGGGTTGGTCCACGAAGTAGATATACGAACATTTAATATTCAGACTAGTAACATTGATTAAAAATGTCATATCGACATTATAAATTATAATTGTCAAAATATGAATAATATGTATTATTCACAATTCTGTAATCATTGTGAAGACAAAGCAAATTGAAAAAATCTTTTGTTTTGACGTAAATCACTTATTCTTTTGGACTTACGCTTTGAGCTTAATACTGTTTGTAGATTAATTCGCACAAGTTTTTGACCAGCTGCTATGTTTGTACTCTACTTCAAACTATGCTCCATTCAAGCGTAAGCAATTTTGTTGGGATGTTGATTTTTGAATAAATGTTAAGAATTTCAAAATTTAATAGCACCGTAACTAAGATTTTTTTTAAACGGAACTCTCCAAGCTCTGCCAATTTTGAACACAATTTCAGTTAGGTATTACGTTCGAATTTGGCAATGAGCCTATTAATATTGATATTATAGGGGAGCGCGTCTAAAACGTGATCGTAGAAGGGAATTTTGCTATTTTTTTTTTTCACTTAAGGGAATAATTATTTATAACGGCGTGATTTCGATTCGTCCTCTAAATAGATTAAATAACATTTCACTACCTGCATAGAGCTACTCCAAAAGCCCGCGGGACGAACAATACGATAGCCGGGTCATTTCTATGTATATCTGCACGAACTCCGATAAGATGCACAATACATCGATCGATTAAAAACTATTTATTTACAGCCGAAGGACCTCTCGGGGATAGTGCAACGGGATTTTGTGTACACCCAGGGATTTCGAGGGGATCATCGATACGTATTGGACATAATAGTAAATATTATTGAATTCTACACACAGCTCCGATACCTACGCTATAAACGTACCTACCTATACCCCGCAGCTGCAACGCCATGTTCGCTGCTCGGGCACATTAAGCCGCGATAGAAATCCGACGCTTCTCAAAATCAAGGCCCAGAAGTTATACATTTTATATTGTACGTTACAATATTAAAAAAAAAAAAAATAGACCGTAAAAAAACATCCCTAGTTCCTTCTATAATTTTAATTTATAAATTTGCACGGTCTAGGGCAGGCGATCACTCCCTTTACCCACCATCACCAAAATACTCCCTTGTAATTTGAATAGTTGAAACCGTTAGTACCATGCTCCTGGAAATCAAGAAATCAATGTTTTAACTGCATAAACTCGGAGACTGTTTCATTTTTGAACTCTCAATCGTATAATACGCAGTGAAGTATACCTGTTGCCACTATCAGTGCTTAATTTGAAAAAATTTATAAAAAAAAAAAATCGTAAGAGGACGCGGTTATAATAAAAATTAAAGCCTGTCTGGGGTAGACCACTAAACATACCTAACCAAATAAGAAGGAACACGCTAAAATATTTTTTTTAATACAAAGGGTACTATCCTCTTCTTAGTCTAGCACTGGACTATCACTGCATATTAATGGCGGATTTTGATAAAGTTACCTAATAAATCGTTTAAATAGTACCAAAATAGGAAAGATTCGACAAGAGTATTTATTGTTAAATTTGTTTTTACCACGACGTATACTAGACAGCTGAGCTCGGTCAGAATCGTATTTTTGAAGGCAATGATTTATCATTCTGCTTTCTGAAATTAAATAATGCGTTTAAACCACAACTTCTAAACTAGTGACCCACCCAAAGCGTAGTCGCTACCCCGTCAAACTACCCACGCAACCTGGACTGATCGCTTCTTTTTCTTAATTTTTCATTCACTTACAATTTTTGTGTTGGTCTGTTTTTACGTGTATTTAATTAATTGCAATTTTTTAATCATCAACGCATTTAAACGTTTCAATAGAATAAAAATCCAATACTTAAAATACAAATTCATAACAACGGATTTTTCACGTTTAGTTTAGGAAAACTCTATTTTTAAGTTTTTGAAATCTGAATTATTTTCCGTACGCATTTTTATACGGACACTCAATTTATTAAGCGAGCTATACGTCTTTTAATTATAATAAAAACAGAAACAAAACTTAGTTATAAATTATATAAATTCGCCATATTAGTATGTAACATCATATTATAATAATTACTATTAGTAATAATCAAGTTAATAGCGAAAATCTGGGGCGCGCAGAGATGTATTATTCTCCTGCACCTATGTATATAGTCACACAATTTTTTTTCTAAACGTTGAATTTCAATGACATAAACATATTTTTCAGCAAATTTACGTACACATTATATTAGAACATTACCAAAAAATAAAAAAAATTGTACACCGTCATAATACCTGTTACTTATTAAAAATTGTAATTACAAAACATATTTCAATAAGACATGTTATATCTACTATTTTATAGGTCAATAGTGTGATAATCATATTTTAGAGTAAAAAAAAAAAAGAAAATTAGCAAATTGTTTTTGAATCGTTTCGATGACAGAGATCACCCTGTTTGTCAGATTGATATGATTTATCCGCGAGCTGTAAAAATTGACGCGTAAACCGATAGGGAACGCGTGGCGCCGTCGAGCGGAAAACCCCATTACTCCTTCGAGATTATTCACGTGCCGTCGTTTTTTACCATCAGTATAAAAAGACCCGCACAAAGACGGGGCGAAACGTTAAAAAACAAAATGCGGGAACAGCCATAACGTCGTGTGATAAAACACACGGAGTTGTTTTCTACAATTTTTAAATATAACGCATTCACGACAAATCTACTCACCGAACTTAAATTATACATATACCTACTTACGTACCTGTTAATGATGTTTCAAAGAGTCTGAATCCACAAAACGAATATGCGCCTACGTTTTTATTTTGAAATATTTAAAATTTAAATTTCATTGAACATTCACGAACTAATTTAATAGAACAACACGTATGTGCTATATGATAGCGATAACGCAATGTTTACTTTTATATTTCGTACGGTGTTTATGATATTGACAAAAACCGACAAAAATCGAAGATACGTACGGATGATTTTAATTCTGAGAAAAGCGAGAAAACGTGCATGTGTATACTTGTAGCAGTGGCGTACACAGGGGGGAGGTTGGGGATATATGATATTTCTCGCTTATTTTTTTGCGAATTTGTAGATGTACCTTCTGTCAGATAGTAAATACTTGTCTTTTAAATACGGATTTTAAAATAAAAAGTAAAAAATAAAAATTGTATACCAATTAACATTGATATCTACCAATAGGATTTAACTTTGGCATTAATTAGAACCCACGCCGTGTGAAAATGTACATTTTAAATGTTTCGTTTCTAAAATTTTTTCACTCGGTGTTCTGTTGTACCTCACTCTATCCCCTCTTAAAATACATCTGAAGATTGTTGATACAGTTAAGTCTCCCGAATCGTACTGAGGGCAAAACTGGTAAAATATTTGGAAGTTACCTACACTAAAATTAATCATTCTTTTTGACATATTTACATCCCTTTTGATTTCGACGCACTCCACCAACCATAGTAATAGATGTTAAACCAATCATGTATCGCAAAAAATGTTCACGAATCGACTGCTACGAAGTTTGTTTCTAAGTATTCATAATCAGTAATTCGTAGTTCTAGAAATTGCAGAGTTAAACAACTGAAAAAGTGCCGAAAAATTGTTAAAATTGCGAGCGTGATGTTATTATAATCGTGTCGTAACTATGAAACAGAATGGATTTTGGATACAGCTTGGAAAGCATGCCACGAAAGTGAACAAAACGATAAGCACTAAACGGAAATGATAAATCTACTTTTTTTAAACATGAAACATTCTCATGTAAAACTGTAATAGTCAATTATTATTTACAAGAAACAACGTAAAGATGTATATTTTATGATTAGATACACTAGCTGTAATAATTCTTTTGTGGTACCTACGTTACAAACATTGAGCTTATTTACTGCTATGCACGTTTAAGGTCACACAATAAACATAACTCAAAGTAAAACATTATTTTTTAAATTATGTTTTTGTTTTGTTTTACGTGGGTATATTATAAAATATAACGTATTTCATTTAACCACGACGTAGTAATTCAGTGCAATAATATGTTTTGTTATAACGATTTTTGTTTACGCGAATTTTGTTTTCGTTTTATTTAGTATACAGCGTAAAACAATTTGAAAAATAGAATCACAGTTTTATATTACCTATACTATGAATCATCATCACTTTTTCATCATTAAATATACATTATTATGTGAGTTTACAGAAAATATTAAATGATCTACGTTTTATTTTGGTCATAAAATGTTTCCTTTTATAATGGTTTTCTCGAATAGGTACTAAATAGGAGCAAAATATTATCTACTAAAAATGAATAAAATAAGTTTATCATTTTTTTTTTTTTTTAATCAATACTTTTGAACAATATTATGTTTATGACAGTATATAAATTCAGAGTTGAAGTTGGAGAGAATAGCATAAACTAAATTTCATAGCCACTAAACATGTACTATAAAATACAAAATATATTATACGAGTACATAAAACTTATTTTATATAGTTTTTTAACGTTGTATACTTGTACCATCAATATTGTTTGTTGTTGAGCACTTTCATGTGTGAAAATTCTGAAAAATATTGTAAAAACATTCTAAGTATTAAATATTAAAACACAATAGAGTTCAGTTCAGATTTTTATAATAGATACAATATTTTCAATCATATAACTATAGAATTCTAACGAAACTATGTTGGTAATTTCGGGTTACGAAAATAAAAATAAATAAAATCACTCATTTACTTTTTTTTTTTTTTTTACTGAGGGAATATTTAGGAAAGAAACAAAATATGCTAAAAAGATTTGTATAGACAAATTAAATTTTTTTTTTTAAATTGTGCGCTTACACCATCAATATTTTTTTCTTTTTCTTCGCATTTCTCTCGACTATTCGGCAAAGAAAGAATAAAAATCTAATTTTTTGAAAATTTCCAATTTACATCACTATCTATGGTTTCACATCTTGTTTTAGAATACATAAATAGTAAGTAGGTATGAAACCATTCAAAATATTTACCAATTCGTAATAAATTTTTAATCATACAATTCCTTATTGTATTTTTATTCATTATTTTGTAATGGTTTTTTTACAAATACAATGAACAAAAAAATGAACAAGAAAAAATACAACTCAGGTGAAATATTCGCACACACACATGAGTTTATAAATATTAGCCTTTTGAAAGGGTACAAAGCCAACCCAAAATTATAAATGACCTGTCTGGTTCTTATATTACGTACACTTAATCTTACGAAATTGAAATATAGAAGTATGCTAACAAAATAAGGCGTACAATCTGTTAACAACGGAGTATTGAATAATAAAAACTGACAAAAAATAAAACCAGATGGTTTCTACCAATTTCAACAAAAAAAAGTGAGAGATTTATATTAAAATTTAGAACTGTTATATTTTAGTTATGTGATATTATCAACTTACGGAACGCTTTAATCAAAAAAGTTAGATCTTTAATTTTTAATGTTCATCACGTTGTCAAGCCGTACGTAAAAAAGTTTTTTTATCATAAAAATTCCGTTTCAAATTACAAACCAATTTAACGTATTTGAAATTTTATATTTTAGTTTCGAATTTCAAAATTTTCGATAAAATAATTGTATAAATCAACAAAAGTTCTGTTCGTTGTTACATGTTAATTAAAAGTTTGAAGATTTTATATACTAGACTCTTTTAAAAACCATCTAAAATGTGAAATGAATAATTATCAAGTGATTTTTACTGTAATAAATATTTTGTTATAATATTTGTTTTGGAAATTATTATACAAGTATTTTGGACATTTTTTAGATTTGTTTTACTATCATTGTTGGAAGGTAACTAGTAAATGTACGAATCATACTTCTTAAAAAAATTAAAAGAATAATGACCTGTTAGTTTTTGGGTTGAGCAACTAATTTATTTTTACACTAAGGAACGTTAGTTAAATGTCTTCTGTACAGAATTGTTGAATAAATTTAATTATAAACACGTTTAAGAATGAAAAATGTGATTTTAAAAAACAAACGCATTGTACCTACTCTATTACATCATCGTTTGCGAAACATCAGAAAAACGAAAAAAAAGGAGCGAGTTTTGAAAAATAAGGAAAGAAAGGAACTCATCTCTTAGAAAGGAAATTAATTCTATGTCGCGTGAGAAGTTGTTTGGAGTAACTATTAAATCTTTGAAGTGGGTAACTTCTTTAAGTCAGTCTGCAATGATTCAAAAGTCACGGATCAGACGTATTATATTTTAGTAGGTATCGAAAAAACGATTCTGAGCGTGCTCGGTAATCTAATACGTCCCAGCAAAATAAGTAGGTAACTTCATTGTTCGCTACGCTCAGAATCTAAAATAAATTTAATACAGCAGGAATCGTGGAAGTTTACGCGTTTAGAAATGGAGAAACCCGACTGAGCGAGGGTTCTGACACGGAAACAAACACTATTCGAGTGAAAACAATTATATAGAAAACTTTTCGAAAGCCCTAGGGTATTTATTTTGTATTATGGACGTAGAGATATATTTCAAAACGGTGATTTCATTTTTATTGTTGACGAAAATCCAACAAAAAATGATATTTTTGGACGGCATTGTCGATTAAGACAAGATAAATTGAACGAGAGTAGATTACTGTACTCGGCGTGAAAACTGATTTAGACTAAAATGTTGTGGTGACAAAAAAGTAAGAAAAAAGATGTTTGTATCGTTTGAAAAACGATGATTATTTTATGGGTTCAAGTTATACCGAGGCTAAAACAAAAAAAACATGATACCCAGTATACCGTGCACATTTTTTGAAAAGTATATTTTTACTTTATCGTAAAATTGTGTATGAAGAATCACCTATTTGAACAGCTGTCAGTTAAGAGTTGATTGATGATTTACATGACAAAACAATGGGGCGATATTAAAATACTATGAGGTATTGTGTTTCTGAGTTGGTAAGTTATATTTTCTGTAAGATCGATTTTATTTTTCACCATGTGGAATTTCTCTACTTAAAATAACTATTTATAAAAATGTTGTGGATCAAGTCTAAGAAAAATACTGAAAATCTTGAAACATGGCAAGAAATAATTTAAGTTTTTTTTTCCAACAATTTTAAATTGGTTACAAATTGTGTCTGCGGTTTACCAATAAACTTTTTGAATTAAGTGCAATTTGAAATTAAAAATACTCGATTGGATTAATTTTTTAATATCAATAGCTTCAACTCAAATGAGTAAAAATTCGTGACGTGTCCATTCAAAAACCAAGACACATAAATATTTGTAAAATATATTTACACGTTAAAATCACGAATTAATTATGTAAGTAAAAATTATAAACGGATATGCTAAATAAGTTTATCGTTTTTAACGAAAAGTGTTATACCGAATTTTTCGTTTTTTGCAACCACAAACAACCGTCATATCGAGTGCTTTCCAAAGAGAACGATAGTTGACTGTCTCAATGATCAGTCTTAATTTTGTTCGGAAAACTTCATATAATTCAATGTTGTCTGGCGTCTATGTTGCTTAGGAAGTTGGTCCATTTGATCGTGTGATGTGACCGAAGAAGTTCACGGACGAGAGCTGTTTGGTTGTTCAGTGCGTTCTTGATCAGACGGGATCTCTATAGAACGCTGCCAAGATGCTCTGAGCTTCCTTTTCTTTTTTTATTGATTTTTGCATAAAAACGGGAAGGTCGTGTCCGAAAAAGTGGAGGTCGTGGTATTATATTGTCGGCCAACAATAATTGTTGTATAATTATAATTATTATAGCAACGGCCAGTCACGGCGGTGTATACCCTCGTGGCCGGGTAGGCCGGCAAGCCAGTTAACGCGCCGCCGCCGGGAAGTTTCCAGAAGAGACGTAACCGGTTACAATGCGATAGCCGAACGTTCGAAAAGAATCGTGGCGGCCGCGAACATTCTCCAAACTTTTTCCTTTTAATAATCAATACCGTACACATACTTTACAACTCTGATGACCGTGTATAATATATATATATATATTACATATTTCAAGTTAAAGTTTTACGTTGTTCAAATTACTTTTACAATTATTTGTAATACTCGCATGATTTAGTCGTGTTGTATGTAACAGAAAGTAAAATGCGCGTATAAAATATACCGTTTTTAGTGATACGTTTGTTAGATAACGGCGCTCTGTTTGTCGTAGTTACACTAAAGCCAACGAAGAAAAAAATTACTTGGAAAACTTTTGCTGCGCTTTTTCACCCGTGAAATACCCTCTCAAACGATAATAATTAAACTTCGCGAAATCTAACTCGCGTGGCTCGCAGTCGAGTGCAGTCGAGTTGGTATATTTGAACACGGAATGTAATGAGCGAGTGAAAAAACAATTATTTAAATCAGTGAAACCTAAAATGCCTACTGAGCAAACAAAAGCCACATTTAAACATTGTCCGAAACGACGTAACGTTAAGTCCGTTAAATGGTGAAAATCTTGTGTGTTTTACACGCGAACTTTAATGATTAGTGTTATCTTAAACGTTGCAGAACGAACAAACGATTTACACGGTAGGTACGTTGAATTTGAGCTTATGCTTAAAAGTTTTTTAGAATTATCGTAGAAATGTTTTAAACTGGACTCGCTTGGTTAAACAATATTGTAAAATTTTTTCGTTTGATCAAATCATTATTGATCGATAGTTGTACGATAAAATATTAGGTATTCCCTCACATAGAAAGAAAATAAATACTTACAGTTGATATTCTATAATGTTCTTTCAATATATATTTTAATTTATCCACACCGTGCTTAATCATTGTCTTATACATGTATAAAGATATGATTGATTTGTATGGTTTTTTTTCTTGAATTTGTTACCTGAAGGAAAAAACACGGTGAAATTGAAACAGTTCATAAATGATATTACGTAGTAAAAACCGAATTTAACAATATTTTGTTAATACATTTTTTTTATTAGAATTTTCCTAAAAATGGTCTTAAAATTCCTAATCCGCGTATAAAGTATACTAATTAAAGTACCGTGTGATAATTTCAAACCATCCGGAACATTACTAATTGAGGAGTTAATACGATTTTAGCACTAACTGCACAACAGTATGCGCGTAATTTCATTGTTATAATCAGAACAACACCGTTTTTCAATACTTTTTTTTGAATACCCTCTCAGAATCTACTTGGTGGATTTTTTCGAACATTTTTTATTCAGGTAGAAAAATTTGTTTTACATAACCGATTTATTTCAAAAACAACAAGTTTGTGAGATTTTCCAAAAATAAGTAAAACGTATGACCGATTTTCGACCATTTTCCAACTATAAAAGACTAAACAAATAAATCGTGACTACGGATCTTCGAAATTGTTATTTTAAACATGTATTTACAAGTCGTGTTGCCGAATTTTTATTTGAGTTTCAAAAATTTCGATGGAAAATTAAATCTTGTATCGAACAAAAACTACGAAAAAATGGACATTTTCGAAAATTTCAAAATTCTGTATTTAGCTCGAGAATATTCGAAATCACTTTAAACTCACACCGAGTCCGTATCACGTTTGTTTTGAACGTTGTGTAAAAGTTTCAGCTAGTCATGATGAACATATTGGCCGAAAAACTAGTCGAAAAACACGTAACGTTTTTCCTCGAAGTTCGCTTAGTGTTTTCACTGTAACTCTTTCAATCTCGAAATTCGCGACCACTCGGAGTATCTTTAGAGCACCCACGGACGTATAAGAAAAGTTATCGACCGTTCGAAGATCTGAGCCATTGGTCCGAGAGTGTTCACATAAAAAACACCGTCGTAAATACAAAACACGCGTTCTTCGCTGCGCTCAGAATCCAGAAAATGTACATTCGAAAGTCTCTCTCTCGCACTCTTTCGCTGTGCAGGAGCGACCGTACAGAGCCGTGGGATATCGTCGCCGATCAATCAACGTCGAGCGAAACGCCCGAGACGTCTACCGCGATGCTCCGCCGCCCCACAGACATCCCTTTTGTCGTCCCTTCGGTGCTCGCCGGCTCGACCGGGAATCCCTCCGCGGGGTCATACGTGCCGCGAAGGAGTCGGGCGTGCGAAAGCGATTTCGGAGGAACCGCGGTATACATCCTTATCCAGTGGCGACGATCCCTCACGGCCGTGAAATTTACATTGAATGTAGAGGTGTCCACGCGTTGTGTTTAGAAAAATACAGTCGTTTAATACAAACGGATACGCCACCGAGTGGCGATACGGGTTCAATGCTGTGTGTATAGTACCGGGGGAGACAGGAAAACGATGAAAATATCGTAAAATAAAAAAAAAACCGTCTTCAAAAGCATAAAACAGTATTAAATGAAAAAAATAAAATAATATCACTTTATTTTTTGGAGTCTGTGACCTTAAACGTGGTTGCTTGCTCATTTGTTTGAGACTTAGTTTCATGCGATAATTTAATTAAGAATCTGAGCGAAACGAAGTTTAGGTTCTAGGTTATCACACGATGTGCGTTTTTTTATTTTTTATCACCACGTATTCACGACAACTTCTTCAATGATGCTCCGCGATTTCTAACGTCAGCACCTCTAACGATATAACCGTCTGTCATACGCGAGCTTTTGAGCTAAGCACAGAACTTTGAAATATTCGAAAATTCTTATTTTTTTCTTTTGTTCGATAAAAAATGTAATGATTCGCAAAAATTATTGAAAATGTATTACAAGGTTTCCAACATGTAAGGTTACCTGAAAATTTCGATAATCCGTACTCAACATTTTTATATTTAGTAGTTTAAAATTTGAAAATTTTCGAAAATTGGTCACAAATTTGTTATTTAAGATTTGATATTTTAACACATGTGTTGTTAAACAAAGTTTGCTGTTTGAATTAAGATATTTCAAAAAAATCCGCCTTGTATTCAAAGGTATTGAAAAACGGTGTTTTTTTTTTTTATAACAATGAAATTACGCACTGTTGTAGAGTGATTCCAACTAATAGGAAAATTCTAAAAATAGAACATTCCATTACTGCGTGGTATTTGATATCATTCGTTGGGTTACCTAGGCGTTCGTTTTTAAAAATAATTATTTTCTCATGATGATAAAATTAAGATTCTAAACAGTTTTCATTATTTTTAGTTCTAGCGCCTAATAAAAGATAACTATCAATATTAAATTCTATTGTTACTGCACTATTTTCATAGTTTAACTGAGTTCTCTCAGAATCGTTATTTTTAGGTAATCGATTTTCAATTTCTTACAGATTTAGAGTACGACTATAGATATGAACATTCCAAAACATGGACCCACTACGGCGTCAAACTACCCGCGTGACATATTCCGGTTATTTTATACTTGAACAGTGCTGTAAACAGTGAACTGTAAGTACTAATAAAATGCAATCCAAGGTATATATACCTAGTTAATCGTATTCAATACGTAACTAAATCAATATAGTTACGTAATAAAACAAAAATATTACTTTTGGTGTATCACGACCAATAATATTAATGACACGAACGCAATATAGCGAAAAAAACGAGGCGAAACGTGCGATTGTTTTCATTTTAAAAAACATAAACAAGTACGAGACAACCGGAATAGACAAAATAATATTTATTTGCTGTATCCCGTGGGTGTAGGTACAGCGGAACAATCAAGTTATTTATTTGCTTTTTTTGTAGGTAACTGTGATTTATTTACACGTATAATTAATTATTTGGATGGTTTATTTACTTTATCAATAGGCTTTGTTCATTATACTTTATTGTAAACACCCATATCGTAAAAATGCATTATTTCCAATATGATTTATAGATTTTGGATTTTGTCGTCGACAAGTATCTAGTGTTAAGTACCATACGATACTGTTTGGATTTAAAATATTTTAGCGAGATAAGTCTAACGCAAATTCGATTCTAGAATATTCGAGTCTTTACGATAACCAAATCGAGTAGGTAAGCTTTTCTGCAGATGGGTTAGGCAAAGTGTGTAATAAATTATATAGTGTGCAGCCGTGTAGATATCTTGCCTACGCAAAGTGCCGTGTTACAATAAAATACGGTTTTAGAAATAGCAGCGTTAAATATTATTATTTTATCTAAAACCAATGTTCAAATAAAAATTGTTTTAAAAAGTATAAGGACCTTGACGTACGTTAAAAAAGTGATTGGAAAATATTTTACAAAGTCATAATAATAGTAATTTATTAAACTATTCAAATAAGGGCGTTACTCGTATTTTTGAATTTTAAAATTTTTTTTCATCATTGAATACGTATTTGAATCATTTACCGTGTTTTAATTATTTTAGCATTAAGCATTTAATGATATTGTATGTAAAATGTACATATTTTTGATGCACCTACTTATACCCGTTTGCTTAACGATTGAAAAAAAAAAAAACATTTCTTTCTATTATAAATTTCTTTTAAATACACTTAAAGGTACGTAAATATTTTTATTTCTCAGATATTTATTGTTAGATTGTTTACAATACTATACCGAGAAGTAATACAAGTAATAAAATGACCCCACGCTAAGATATTAACACCAAATAGAAGCTCTACATTTGCTGAACCTCGAATCACGCACGAAAACGTGGACAAAAGTTTAAATAAATTATTCAACCGTAAGAGTTAAAATATTTCCAACACGGAAATATTTAAATTTAAACTGGATATTTTTTATGTGAACGGGACCACACTATACAACAACAGTCTCCCAGCTGAGTTGCCTATTTAGACGCTTTTAAACGCAAATATGTGCGTACTTAAAACACGTTTTTATTGCCTTTTATATTCCGTCGGAACTACAAGAAAAATGAACCGGTTTCCGTTTTGAAAACGGATCCTAAAAACGTAACAGCTGTCCGCGTTACTACACGATATCGTTATATTTTTGAAAACGGTTTTCTAAAGAAAAAATTGTCGCTATTTTGTTTTTTTTTTTACTTTTTAATCGAGTAATTTGTAAAAAAAAAATTAAAAGTACCGATTGACCGGATCAAACGACCGGTATAAGTTTCGCTTCGTGTTACCATCAATTATTATTATTTTGCCTGTCTCTCGCTGTAGTAGAAGAGAGAAAAAAAAAGGTGATCCTTTTTTGGCCGACGGCACTTCATTTATGCTAAGAGATCGCCAGCGTCCGTTCGTGTGCGGCGGTCGTAAATCATTCTTGACGCGGCCGAAGGATATTGTGTGTCACAAGAGTAGGGTAGCCGCAGCTAGTTCGTTTGGCGAGTAAAATGAGGAAAACGTATAAAATCCGGTGACCTATAAGCACTCGCTTACCTGGAATACGACGTCCCGTCGTGTTCGACACGTCTCAGCGAGCCGAACAAGGTTTTTCGAAAGAGTGCCAGTTAAAAAAAAATAATAAAAATTAAACTGGTCTTAAACGTGAAGTTTGCTGTTTTCCACCGGTCGCCGCAGGTTCGGTGCAGTTTTCGATTACGAGGCATGATTGTGATTAGAAAAATGTAACGTAATGTTCTGTGTAATGTTCTGAACAAACTCTGCCGGATAGTGGAAATACGAAAAAATTAAATTTCAAAATTTTAAGCTCAACTCGACAGGAGATGTTTAAATAACGACCGGTCATTATGTATTTTCGTAAAGAAAAAAAAAATGTCATTCAAATATCCTGTTTTCGGAGGAATAATTGACGATTCGATAATCACGTAAGAACTTTTATAAAACAAAAATTGTGTGGAAAATATTGCGTCGGGCTCGTATTTTTGTTTCTTCAAGCCAAAATCACAGGTGTTACGGAACAAAAGTTTTACACATGATTTTCCAAAACAATAACATTTTCTTTTACATATGTACGTATTTTTACCATCTGTGAAGTGTGAACCTCCATTTATGTCTAAGCGCTTTTAGACATTTTGGGTTTCACTATTCTCGAACCGAACGAATAGTAATTTACCTTAAAAATTCCATCACTCAACGTCCAAAATATTTTCATAACGTACGTTTTAAGTAAATAGCGCAACGTCCATCAAAACGCCAACGTTAAGCGAATCTATTTAGACGTTACGGTTTTCAAATTTTTATTCCTCACTCTGAGAGTTTAATTCTCTATAAGTTTAATTAATTAAAAATTATAAATGTACAAATAATATAGACTAATCCTGAAACGCGCAGCGCTGTGAACATTTTAGACGCTCACAAAAGAAGAAGGAGAGACGATTTAGCTCTTTTAAAATCTCATGGTCGATGGATGTATACTGAGTAAATCAGACTCGTATAATTAATAACCATGCAGGTACCTACACAATTATTTCATTGTTCGTTACGATATAATGATCACCCATAGTTATTTCATTTTTGTTTAAACGCGTTAACAAGTTTTGATAAGTGAGAAATTGTTATTTTTTAGTATCATTTTAATCACGAGCACAACTAAATTATTACGAATTGCGATTGAAAGTTGACGCAAAAGCATTGATGGTATAGTGTTGAATATGGTCCTCAACGTTTTAAAAAACATTTAACGGTTAAAATCATAAAATGAGAAAACAACGACAAACGGCAAAGCTTTAATAAAGTTATTACTGAAACTTTTACAAAGAATCATAGTAGAAGCTTGACGGACAATAAACATTTGATGATATGGAATTTATTCAATTGGATTAAGTAGGTTATACTACTAGAAATAAAAATTATATTACTTAAATGCATTAAAATTAAAATAATTATCACGTTAGAAATCCATTAATTTTAGTGTCGGATAAAGGTTTAGCAAATTTAGCACAAAAACGAACAGTCAAACTAAAAAACGAGATTATTCACGAATAAAACAATTTCTTTATTGTTTTAATTAAAAAAGTAAAATAAATAGTTGCGTAAAACTTTTAGTAATAAACTTCATCATAGCTTACTTGAGATTTTTCTCGGGTTTGTGTTTCTGTATTATCTACACAGTTTTTCAATTATTATTTTAAGTTGTAAAAAAATAAAAAAGAATTATTGTCAAATAAACCGTTTAAAAAAATATATTTCGTTTTAAACAAACTGTCTAAATTCCTAACTATAAAGTATAAAAATAGGTTTTGTTACCACAAAAAAGTTTTCCGAAAATAAATGTGTGGACCAAAATAATCATAGTATATAAACATTCTAAAAAAAAAAAAAAATGTCAATAACGAACATAAGTCAAACATAGTGAAATAGTTAATTTAAGGACTTGACTCTTGTATGTATGGAATAAAAAAAAAAAATATATTTCACTAAGATATTGTTCGTTGTTCATTATATTTTGCAAAGTAAAACAAACTTATTTTTAAGACCATCAATCATCATAAACATAATATAATATACTGTAACGTGTATGAACATAGTTTTATAGCGCATAAAATAGAGATATATTACGGTACAAGTGAATATATTTTCGGAAAGTTTAAAAGTACGTTAAGAAATTGAGGAAATATTTTCTACAAGCCGGGCTGAGTATGAAAGTCCTAATACTAATTTTATGCTCGATAAGACGAACATAATGAAAAGCAAATATTAATTTTAGTCATATCCGGTTTGGTCGTAAATATGTGTACTATACTTTTAAAATAAACATTTGTATAACTCAAAAAATGTTTATCATGACTGTTGAAAAATTTGGAAGCAACACCATACATCGTAACATTATGTCGTGGTATGCCAAGGAAAAAGTATTTTAGAAAAAGTAGGTATTTTTCAAAAAGCAATCTACGAAAGGAATAAAAATCAAATAAACTATAAATGCTAAATTAGACCGTCCAAAAACGTAAACATTTTACTATCAAGCTCATCACAAAAATGAACAATAATGTTTTTATACTCCCTACTTTGAAATTGGATCAGAATCTGTTGATGTTCGTGCATTGTTGGTTTTTATTTTTCTGCAATCAACCGGAATTGATGTAAAAATTATACGATTATTATAAAAGTGAAAGTTTTTTAAAAATTTTATTCAGTTTTTGCGTGACGACCAATGAACTACCGAAAAAAATTTCGCTGGTTTAAATTACTTTAGAAAGTTCACACCTATTATGAAAACAGGTTTAAGAGTGATAACTGATAAACATTTTTAACGATTTCGTTATTTCGAACGTTTTTTAGCGGAATTTAGAAGTTAAAATTTACGTTTCATATCATCTCTAATTTTTAGCTTTAAAACTGGAAACTCTACTACCAGTTTAACACTAGATAATTTTTTGTACAGAGATAAAAAAATCACTTTGATCATTAGTTTCTTTCATATTTTTTATTATTGATGTTTACGCATTGAAAATTGAGAAAATTTTAGTGAAAAATGATCAGGCACAACTGATTTGTAATTATGATTTTATTTGATAGTAATTTTGAGTATTCAACTAACTAAACTTGCTACAAATTCTTATTTTCAATGCCAAATATCCATCATTGCTTTGAAATTTACTAAAACAGTGATCTCTTTTCACCACTTTATGTTACACCTTTAATAATAAATATAAATAGCTAATAGCACATAAAACTAAACACTGAACTAAATTAATTGTTTTTTTTTTTTATTTAATCAATAACATATTTTTTTTTTTTTGTTATAGAATCATACGTATTATTCGCTTAAGATAGTAACAATAACAATAAAATAACACCAATAGTTTTTAAATAATAAACATTGGGTTTTATTTCAAGAATAAATTACAACTTTACTTAGTCGTTACACTATTGATTTAGGTATTTTGAGGTTTGTTAGTTATCACATATAGTACACTAAATTATTATCCACTGGTAACATTTCATTAGTTGACGGTTAAAATTTTGTTTTAAAAATGAAAATTAATATTTTTATGTACAATAAATTAAGATTTATAACGAATTGGCTTACAAAAAGATTTATTTTAAATAATTTAAAATTAAAACTTGAACTGATATCAAAAAGTATAGTTTGTCAGTACATTTTTAAAAGAAGTCTTACCTATTTAAAATTGATTATTCGTTCATATAGATAGGTATTTAAATACTCTTAAAATTTTTTTTTTTTCACTGATGGGAATACACAGCTAATAATGATTTTTTACAAGATATGTAATTACAATATGGCAGTATGTAGATCGTATGAAATACTGTTTTTATAGAACTTTAATTTGCCATTTATTCTTATTAGCTTTTAATCATCGGTCTTATGATTTCCATTTAATACTCGTTTGACGAAATTATTCAGTTGACAACAAGATGACAATTATTTGTCAACACAAAAGATTTGTTTATTCTGCAGAAGTAGAAAAATAAACAAAACGCTTTAGTTGTAACTGTTAATATATTTGATAGTAATTGTAATAATAATAATCATAATCATAATAACTTTTAATTCTATGTAAACAATAATAAATTTTTTAGCGAGAATAATAAATGTATATTAATCATAGCTGTAAGTATAATCTTTGTTTATAAATCTAACAATATGATTAATACATTTTTGTCAATATAACAAATTATTTCGAATTAAATTGCCTAGATTAAAATGCATCGGTTTTTGTCGAAAATTCAAACACATTTTTCACATATGTTTTAATACATTTTACGAAAACATAATATTATTATCCTATCAATAAATATAATTTTTAAATAGGAATAAATGGAAGACAATTATATAATAATTTACTAATTTACGGATTATACAATTTCAACAGCAATAATTATGTGATTGAGTCGTTTTAAAACTAAATAATGTGAACTTATTGACTAATAGGTGTCGTGTACATCTTGATTTCGGTAGTTTAGAATTTTTATTTTTAACGGAATAAAAAAATGCGGTATTTTAAACGTATTTACTACAACATCGTAGTAGTGTATTATAAATATTTGTTTCGAATGTTGAAAACCGTTAATAGGTATCAAACCGCGTTTGTATAGATACGTAATATACACAGAATTTCACTAATTTATGGTTATTTACTGCTTTTCGGGGCAGATTTTTTTTTTTTTTTCACTTAACGATATCCATCAATAGTATTAATTGTATAGATTAAATAAATAAAAAAATCTAATTTAGAATATAATTCGTACAAAATACTAGCAATAAAATATAGACAATTATTTTTTCCATATTGTTTTGTTCGATAACTTTAAAGCCGTAATCAATTACACAATATCATATTAATCATCGACTTAATATTAATTGAGTAAAAATGGAAAATAAAATCTCGACTACCTATATAATATTTTACAAACGCTTAGAACATTTTGTAGCTCTTGTGTTCGAATGATAATGACTTTATTGTTAGGACAATATCGTAGTACGTTATTTGCCCTATGTAAAAAAAAAAAAAAAAAATAAATAATTGCATGAGGCTTCAAGCGTTATTTTTGTATTTTTGGACCCATGTATTAAAGCGAACGGAAAAAGTGTCATGTTCAAGTCGTTGAAAAAAACAAAATATAAATTTTTAAAATTACAATATTATGATACACATTATTTTATACACGTCTATAATATTATACGTTTGACTCAGTTTTCTGGTGAGTTTTGTTTTTACAATTTCCAATCGAACCAGCGGTGTCGGCCGACATTGCGAATCGCGTTACAGTCAGCAGGTATTAATAATAATGATAATGGTCATTGTACTGATGATGAACGGAAAAAAAAAAGGAATAACCACGGTGACGGTTTCCACGCCGATCCCGCTACGTTCTGTCCTCGGGAAAATTCGATAACTCCGCCATCATTTCGGACTGGGTTAGGTTAAAAAAAAAAAACACAATATTTCGTTAAACTGGTGTAGTATACGTCGGTCGGTTCCAATACGTATTTTAACGAGTTTTACATTAAAAATTCGGGTGTACATACTACGGAAACGTAAAATTCAATGCGATCGGCGTGAAAAATAAAGTGCCGTCGCCGTGTAGAGGACAAAATCAGAGGAAACGAGTAGATACGGAGAAGTAGAACTGGGCGAAAAGTCGTGTCGGTTGATTGATCGATCGCGGCGAACGAGGACGATAAGTTCGACACGTTGGTTTGACGAATCCTAACGATTTGTACGTCGCGCGCGTGATAACGTGCTGCTGAAAACCGAGTGTTTACATTGAAAATCCGACGGACTTCTATCGAACGGATTCGAAAGTACCTACTTATTTCGCGGAAAAAGTGCGAGAAAAAAAAAAACCAACTACTTCTTCGATAAACGAAAGGAAAACATTTTCGATTTTGTTTTTATTTTTCTCGGCGTGAATCGGTCGAAAAAATGCAGGGCGGCGAATATCGAATTAACGATCGTTTGTATGACCACCGCGCATCCGACGGGCAGCGCGACTTTGTGTCGTTTTTCATTTTACGTACTCGGTATTGTTATTATTCGATTGAAAACAATTGAAAACAATAGTCGTCAACGTTTCGTTACCGAGTCGGACGGATGTTTTTAACACGACGGAATACACGCGGTCCGGAACGTCTGACTTTCGAAGAATTTCCAATAACTTTTCGGTCGTGATACGTACATGCCGGAAAAAGTGAAAAAGTGCGAGTGTATACACCACACACCTCTCTATCTACCTGGCGCTCGCATTCGTCGGAAAATTAATTTCGAATGTCTGCGTGTAATATATTAGATGGATGCGAAATTCGTTTGAAATGTTTGAAACGTTACGCGTCGGGGAGAGAAAAAAAAATAACAAAATTAAAAAATTATTACACCAAGCCGGGAAATCGTTCAATCAACGTAAACCTCGTACGGTCACGGCCGACGTAGTTTTTGTATAAAACATATTGTTTACCGAATGTTTTTTCCATCGACGTAGAATTTTAATGAACGAAAAGTCGAACATATATCAATTGTATTCGGTTACGTTAGTTGTGTGAGCAAGTGTCGCATTTGTACTATCGGAAATCTTATCAGTAATAATTAGAATATTATTTTTTTCATCGTTACCAGTGTTTTATTTTCGTCCCGGGCTCATAAACAGTGTGTAGCGTTTATCCGTATATTATATTATTGTTTTATCAAACGTCTAAACTAAACTATAAAAGTGTAAATCATTGTATCGCTCCTCCGACACAATCGTTTCGATTGCTTTTTCTTAGTTTTTCAACAATAAACATGTTAATTTTTTGTGTTTCTTGACTCTGGTCGCGCGCGTAACTATGGAAATGTTTTGTTTTCATATTACCGCAAACAAAATTTGGACCGTCCATACTTACGTACGGATGCGACGTAATTCGTTCTCGGATTAAAACGGAAAAAAACCTCTGCGGGTTCGATTACGTTGAAAATTTAATGTTTCTCGTAGTTACTTGAAATATTTATTAGAAAAAAACGCAACGTTGACACGACGGAGTGTTATTTCATAACGTTCGCGTATAGTAAATATATCGATAAAATTTGATTTCGAGTAAAATTAGTTCGCGTCGTCCAGTAAAATATTTCGCGAACACTGGTCTTCGTACGACTTTATAACGCTTTTTTAAACTCGTGTTTTTTCGCTGAATCCGATACGGCTGGACGATACGCTTCAATCCACTCGACTTTACGTTTTTCCGCGCATAATCGATACTTTTTTTAGGCGAATAACCTACACCGAGTGCAAGTAAATAGTATATTGGGGTTAAAATGAAAACCTCGTCGAATTCGTACAAAGCGACCGTGTTCGAATACGCGGGGCCGATTGATTATTTTGAAAATTAAATATTTCAAAACAGTACACACAGTGTTACACATTCCTCAGCGTATTAAAACGAGCTGCAATTTTCCGGAGTGCACTATCGGCCGTCCGCGAATACGTACACCGCGCGTTGAAAAATACGAGATGTTAATGCGCGCGCTTTTATCGGAATTAACTTCGACAAACATATTGCGTTAGACGGAAAATAAAGTTCGGCGATACCACGGTATTAAAATTCGAGTAATGTGGATTCCAACGAGCACGAAGTAGTTACAAGTTGACTTTCAATCCGCAATCGCTATTTTCGGATTCAAACGTCGTATTTTTATCGTGTGAAAATACGCTGTTTTGACACGTCGGGACAGCTACGGAAGTAAATAACGGTGTTTAATATCGTTAAAACATTTTCATTTCGTCCCCGAAACGAGTAAATAAATTTTCGTTTGTTTTACGTAAAATTATATTTACCTAGTGCGTTTGAAGTGCAGCACAGATTATACTCGTGTAATATTACGAGAACGTGCTGTTTTTCTGTTCCGTACATTCGGCGGGATCTGCTGAGTGCGTTCTTTGCATGCGGTGTCATTAAAAAAAAAAAAAAAAAACCGGAAGAAAAAAAAGTAGAAAAAATACACATTTTTTTTTTGTAGCGTCCGATGTGCATCCGTACACTAAATAATTTCCCCGGAGTATTTTTTCTAATTCGTTTTTTCTCACGCGAATACGTCGTTTTTTTATTATTTTTGTCGCCATTTTCATATTTCATCGCGTCTCACAAACGATTTTTTAAAATTTTTTCGTTGTCGGAAGAAACCGTTCACGCCATATTTTGTAACGTACGTACGGAAACCGTGTGTTGGCGATATAGATCATGACGGACGTTTATATGAACAACAATGACTTCGGTGGCGGTTTTGACAGACGAATTTGGAATTGGAATGATTTGGGAAAAAAAGCCGCGGTCGAGCGAGGCGATAGAAAGTTGCGCGTTGGCGGTAACCGCTGTCGTTGTCGCCTAAACCTGCCGGAGATGGTGCTCGTGAAGCACTTGGATGAAAAAATAATGGTCGACGACGAGCTGGAAATCAAGTTGTGTTTGGAGTGCTGTTTCACGGTTCGTACAAGTCGCGTTCAATATGTATCGCGTCCGTTCAGTTTAAAAACAAAGTAAATTCACGTACGAAACGTTTATTCGGTTCCTACAGGTGAGACGGTCAGGCGAACACGTCGTAATGCGACGATTTTCGATTAAACTGCTCATGGGTCAAAGAAATTGATTACAACTATGTGATGTCCGTCGTACGATGTTCGCTGACCGTCGTTGACAGATACTGAAATTATAACAATATACGTATTATACGTCTTCGAATAGTCAGTAGCGGGACGTGAAATCGTGAATAATATCGTACGCGAGCTCGATCAGCCGTACAACGATGGGTGTTTGTGGGAGGAATAAAGGACCGTGCGAGAACAATGATCCGATAATTACGAAGGAAAGATGAAAATTTCTAGATAAATCGGTCTACCGTTTCGTCCGTCGTGCGTGGTCGTCGCACTGTTTCAACTGTAGTGTTGGCCGAGAACACGTTTTCGACACGTTACAAACTGAAAAACGGTTTTTTTTTCTTCTAAGTAAATCCAAAATAAACCGTCGAAGAACCGAGCGCCAATCGGCCAGGTCGCCCGACTCCGCCGGAATTTCGCGCGGGCGGCGTGCCGGTGGCCGTGTTCACTTGAACAGCACGCGCCGGAAGCTGCGCCGGAAGTCCTTGTTGAATATGGTGTAGATGACCGGGTTGATGGCGGAGTTCATGTAGCCCAGCCAGAACGCGACGGTGAACGCCTGCGCCGGGACGTGGCACGCCGGGCACAGGGGCGTGAGTATGTACATGAAGAAAAACGGCAGCCAGCAGGCGATGAACGAGCCCATGATCAGGCCCAGTATGAGCGTGGCCCGCTTCTCCTTTTTGCGGGCGATGCGCCGCTTCTCGCGCTCCGGGTCCCGCGGCTTGGGCCGCGGCTGCGGCACCGGGCCCAGCTCCACTGCCGTCCCGTTGTTGCCGCCGCCGCCGGACAACGGCGACACGGGCGACGGGTCGCCGCGGCGCCCGTGGCCGCCTCCAGCCGTGCCGCAGGACACGCGGCCCGTGTCCACTATGTCCCGTTTGGCCTTGGCGGACGACGCCGCGGCCGCGGCCGCGGCCGCCGCCGACTTCCGGCCGCCGAAAATGGGCTTGCACAGCCGCGACTTGACCGGCTTGACGATGCCGCACTTCTGCACGTTGCCCGAGTCGGACGACGACGGCTCCAGCTCGCTGACCAGGTCCGCGTCCACCGCCACGCTGGACGCCCTGCACCGGCCCTGCTGCAGGTCGCCGTTCACCGTCAGCCGGCGGCTGCCGTGCGTGGTGAACACCTTCAGCGTGTCCTTGTCGCCGTCCTTGCTCACGTCGCTGGTGCTCGCGTCGCTCGCGTAATCGCACGCGATCACCGGCAGCGTGGCGCTGAGCGGCGTGGCCGGCGGCGAGCGGAACCCGTGTGGCGGATGCGCCGCGGCCGGCGGCCGCGCGATGAAGCTGGTCGTCTGGGACGCGGTCGTCGGACTGGACGCGGACGCGGCCGCCGCCTTGGCCAGCTTCCGCTGCTGCCTGGTCGGCTTGGACGGCGGTTTCCGGATGCCGCGGCGCGCGCGAGCCTTCGCCGCGAAGTATATCCGGATGTACACGAACACCATGATGCACGACGGTATGTAGAACGAGCCGAGCGCCGAGTATATCCGGTAGCCCAGGTCTTTGCTAAGCTGAAACACACGGGAAAAAAAAAAACGCACTTTTTAGTAGGCGTCGTCAAAAACGGTCGGGTATATTATTAGCTGGTATATCCTAAAAGGATCAGGCCTCGACGAAAATTTCTTAGGATGTTAATGGGAGTTAACTATACTTTACATAAGCAATCGCCTATGTAAAGTATAGTTTACCACGTCATTGCGTGCATTACATAATGCTTTATTAAATATACTCTGCCAGATTTCTACTGGTGGGCGCAATGACGTATTTCGATTATTGATTGTAACGCTAAGAACACCCGAACAAATTAGTTGAAAAAAAAAAAAAAAAAAACTCAAACTGATGTTATACGATTTAAAAAAAAAAAAAAAACACTAGGGGGAACGCCTCCCGAAACGTAAAATTCTTTGAGATTTGCATACGAATTTCAAACAATTCAAAACTGATTATTTTTTTAGTTTTTTTCAAAAACCACTCTCGAAAATTTTTCCCTGTGTTCGCCCCCGGTTCAAACGTTTCGGTCGTAGAGACATTTTAAAAACAGGCAAAGTTTGTTTTACTGACCCGTCTTAAACTGCGGCACGGGATGGATATTCGTAGTATATATAATAGTATGTATCGAATCTATTGGTCTTTATGAAAAACAAAATTTCCCGATCGTTTCACGGAAGGGTTTTGAACCAGAATGCGAATTACACTGTGATCAATATATAAATTACAGGGTAAATAATGATTTTCCACACAAAGTATGATGCGGATGGATAGAGTCCGAAATTTTCTCGCACAGTTGGCAAACGGTACGAAGCCGTAAAAAATATTTCAAGGAATAAAATATGGTTGTTGCTCTACAGTCTACGGCAAAGAATCGAAGGGGAACAGAATATTTGAGCGGATTTTCTCACAGTAAAATATTGCGTTAAACGTGCTATATCCGTTAAACGTCCGACTGCGAATGATTAATGTGTTATTATTGTTGTTACACAAACGGGTTCGTAAAATTATTTCACGGCGTTTTGTCGAGAGTATGCAGCGTTCATCACTGTTCGCCATTTCAAAAATAATAATTTATACATTTTATTCGGTCAAAATGCATATTTATCGCGTATTGTTACAATCGCGTACACCGGAGAAGACGTTTCTCGGAAAATAAATTGTAAAAGCGATTGTACGGTTTTATGAATGAACATAAAAGAATTCATTATGTCTACACATCGAAATCGCATTCAGTGTTACTACCTATTCGTATTTTTCTCGGATAATTTTGTATTAAGAACACACAATGTCACTACACGATTCCGAGTAAAATACTGCGTACACCTTCATTTTCATTGTTGTCCAAAATGGACGCGCGATGTGATCATGACGTTAACGGTTATAGTGTCTACGATGCCTGCACGGTTCTTGTTTTTGTAATATTCGGAAAACCGAAAAACTCCAAAAAAGATGATTTAAAAAATTTTTCGACTAAATTAGGTATATTTAATTATTACAGTTTGAGCTTATTTTGAATGCGGTTATAAAAATTATTTTCAATGTAATGAATTTTAAATTGTTTGCGAAATATTTTTAAAAAATCATTTTCTTAATCTTTCCGTAAGTCCCATTAAGATTGAAAGAAAACGCCTTGCGAGGTCTAAGACTAGTTTATTATTTTTTTTAAATAACTTTTTCCGTCATTATTGAACTTGCCCGAAACTTATAAGTGTTTACCTAACCTAATAACCATCAAAGCACAAAATTACTATGCCATCAGTATACATTTTCGATATTCTTATTACTTTAAAACAATTCTTATTTAAAATCCATTCGAATAGTCTCAAATACGTGAAATTATTTTCTAAAAAAAATACGTCGAAGTGAAAGTACGAAACGTTGATCAATCGTTAGTTTTTGGCGAATGACAAAAAATGAATTTTTGGATGAAAATTGGATGAAATACAGTTATCAAGAATTACTATTATTTTTTTATTTTTTCAACAACGTCATAGCACGTAAACTTACATCGAACATGTGTGAACGTGTGCAGTTTACCGCGTAATATTAATAACAGTAGGTACACCTATTGATTTAAACAAGGCTTTCGATCTAAATATTTGTTCCGGTGATACTTTATAAGCTAATATCTTTTGAAATTATCAGTACATTAAAATTTATAATAAAAAATATACACGCATAAATAAAGTAGTACTCAAAACTTCCAAGATTTGCGCAAAAATAGTTTTTATTGGACACACTATTTTGTGACGGTATAATATTCGTAACTGACTAAATATAAAACAAAAAATTTGAAATGTTGTGTACTGTACTGTAAGTACTTGTGTAAACGGCTGATCAACAAAACGGATCTTCAATTTTATGAATATATTTTGAAAATGGGCATTGAACTGTGAGCGTTTTAAAAATGGTTTCATCTTTGTCTACTCGAGGTTTTCTCTTGAACAAGCAATTTTAATTTTTTGATCTACGCGTATGTATGTAGTACAAGTCTGTGTACGCAAAAAAATAATACAGTTTAAGTAATACAGTTTAAAAAAAGTGTACAGTTTGCGTCGTCCACCTAATTTATGTTATAACGTCATATCGAAAATAAAACACGTTGTACGATTGCGAAATGGGCCAAACTGTTTTGTATTTTTTGTCGCCGCCACACTGACTTTCACTACAATTATTATTACTATGGTAAATTTTCGGTCCATTTTTTTACCGTTCGCAAAACTAAAACAAAACAAAAGCGATGATAAAATAATGAATCGCGAGCCTACAGTCCATCGAGCTCGTAAAAAGTAAGTATCTCCCTAGTAGTACCCCGCGCGGGCTATAAGCGGAAGCGGCGACGTGATCACTCGCGAATGTTTAGAACTCGAACGCAGACGAAAACTTTCCGGGAAATCGTTCGTGCTCTCGCTACGAGAACGCGTTGAGCTTTTTTTTCGTGTTTTGTTTTATTTTAAACTTCTCCGCCCGTCCGAATTAGCTCGCACTCTCAAAACTCGATATAAACTTATTATTAATTAACGCGAAATAAACGACGAGTAGCAAATTTTTTAACGAAAAATAATATAATATACAGCTGTATAATACGAATTGTGTACGACGAAAACAAAAGAGAAACTATTAACGAGTTTACGACGGTGAAAAAAAGTATAAATGAAAAAGAATGTCAAAGTTAAATAGACTCGAAACACCGTGGGGCGCGACGACGGGCAGTCGACGCTGCACGTTTGGAGAACATTATTCGACCGCGAATAATGTAATTGGATTCGGGGTTTTTTTTTTGTATTGTGTACCTCTATTTAAACAGAAAATCGAATCAAGTAAAAACTGAATCACTACCTACGCTATTTCTAATAAATAGAGCACTTTGATCGAATCCCTAGATCAGGACCGAACTCACTTCGACATTTTCCCTTTTTGGCTGTCGTCGCTGCTGTAAAATAATTATTGCGCTCGAATAACATATTGTGTACGAATTTCAGTGGAATCGCTGCGGTGAGAAAAACAATACTGTCTGTTTCTCTAATCGTTTAAAACGTTTTTCTTTTTAAGTCGGCACCGCACTAGGTAGCGTGAGTAACTTTTTCGAAAGTTTAACTTAAAAATCGTTTATTATAGTTGTAAGAGATTACAAATTGATTACGAGAATAACGGTTTTGAGTGAGCTGAGTTTACCAATAAATATAATTGCGCCGTGGCAACAGAGTTTACGATAAGAGTCTTAAAAAAAAAAAAAAAACGTACTTCATGTCAAAACCTCCGACCTGCGTTACTCTCAGAATCTAAAAAGAATATCGTATATTTACATGTTATAATATAACTACCCTCCCGGTAAATTTCAGATAAATTACCATAGTATTTTTTGGTACATCAGCCAAATACGAGGAATTGTACGAGGTACGACCTACTGTTTATTTTACAGTTATGTGTATCTGAGAATTGATTGTTTTGTCGTAAAAAGTAGCTACATCGTAACTCAAATACGCCAACCGTTATAACCACAATGTTTTTTCGCTACTTTTTTTTTTCACCACTTATTTTTTTACAAACGGACGAATCAGTCGGGGAAGTATCGGCATAAGCCCGTCCAAAAAAAATTCGTTGGATACGTCGCCGGTTCGAGAAGATTCGTTAAAAGTTATAGCGTCTGAAAAATTTTAGCACGGGACTTATAAGTTTGAGTTAATCTTTTCGGAGACTCATCATTAAATCATAGACATCTTTTATACCTACGGGCTGCGCGCATTAACACACAAATACTCGTCGTCGATATAATGTTAGGACATTCGCGGATGATGTTAGTTTTATTCTTTCTTTTTCCCGTGAAAAATAATGGCGTCATCAAAATTTAAGTTCACCTCTACGTACTTTTCACGGAACAATCAGATCAAACCATTTTTCGTCCATGATCGTTTATTTATTCGGCCAGTTAATTTACTATCTAAACTGCGCAGTCCATAGGTTTATGCGTTATAAGTAATACATAACTGGATACCACAGAGCGGGGCCGATCGCACTGTTAGGGGGAGGGCAACCCAACATTTAGAGGGGGAATTCACTGATGACGTTTTTTTTTTCTCTTAATTAACCAGAGTTCTAGAATCTTTTTTGAATTCAATGGCTCCAACGATTATACACTTGATGAATAAAAAAAAAAAAAATGGAAACACTCGCTTTAAAGACCGGTTACACGTAATCAAAAACGTGTTTTTCAATTTTTGATTTTAAGCACGACATGAACCGTACACAGTCCGGACAAACGATTCGGGCCTTCGTCTCGACCGAAATTCGAAAAATATCCGACAGTTTCTGTCTGTACGACTGTTCCGGCGTTTCTAAACACCTCTGCGATACGTACCTACGGACTGAAATAATAATAATAATAATAATAATGCGCGAGTAAAACAAACGCGGGTCGTCGAGTAGGTAGTGCCGACGATAATATATTATTATTTTAACGACACGACTCGTTTGTTTTGCATCAACTCCGGCGCATGTGTTTTTAATGGCTCTCGACGTTATAAACATTCGTTTGCGCGCGAAAAGTTTTCGCGTTCTCCGGAATTAGTAATATTGTTAAAATCTTAGTGTGTGATATAACAGTGATACGACGAGACGGGCGCATACACGTTATCTGTGTACGAATGCTGAGAAACAATAATAATAATATTTAGTGAAGCCGAAAGTGCGTGGGCGGCGGTCGTTGTATCCGATGATAACGCGGTGCCTACCTTATACCGGTACTGGCCGTCCCGGCCCGGGATTTAGTCGGTCGAAGCTTAGTAAATTAATTCCATATCAAATACAAAAATGAGTGCGCCAAGTCACACAAATTTGGAAACCTTGATTCACCACTATAAGGGAAGATTTTTTAAAAAAGCTTTAGGGGTTGAAAAACCCATCCTTGGTGCTCGCCTTCGCTGTATAAGGAAGCTCTGCGTGTGCAACATTTCAAGTCTCTAGTGGTTTGGCCTGTTCGTTGATTGACATATCAATACTTGAACCTTTTTAACACCTTTAGGGGTTGAATTTTGAAAAACATTTTTTGAGGATTTGCCTACCTTGTATAAGGAACTTCTGGGCTAAACTTCAAGTCTCTAGACCCAGCGGTATGGGTTGTGCATTGATCGATGTATAAAATTTTGAACCCCGTTTTCACCCCCTTAGAGGTGGAATTTTGAAAAATCTTTTCTTAGTACGCTTCTACTATTAGCACTATCAATACACCGACAAACAGCGATTAACAGTTGGGGAAAAAAATACATGTATAGCTATATAAAATGTATACAATATTTAGAAAAACTCCCTTTTATCCCTTTAGAGTTCGAATTTTGAAAAATCCTTTCTTAGTGCGCCCCTACATTGCTTAAGGAACCTCTGTACAAAATTTCAAGTCTCTAGACCCAGTGGTTTGCTCTGGGCGTAGATAGGGGCGGTCTCCTATATGTATATAGATTATAGAGAGCGTTTTTTTTTTTTTTCATTGATTTACATTTGATTTTCGCCTTTATTATTTTTCAAAAATCTTCGATAATTACATTCTCGAAAATTTCAAGTTCGGTTTAGGGTGATGAGGATTTTTTCAATTGAAATGTAGAGGCACTACACCGAGCTTAAAACACCTTCGACTCTTATTTTTTCAGTGTACACTGACGGCCAATCACGAAATTTCAAAGCTCCGAAAAGTATGAAATATGGACTTACACGGTACTCGAAACTTTTTTTAAATTTGGCCCGAAAACCAAACGATTTCTTTACACCGTTCTCAGCAAACGGCTTGAAACGTCGACATTCGCAAACACTCTTTCGGGCGCCAGGCCGTTCCGATCTTTACGTTAAACACCGCGAGAAAAATGTAGATTTTGGTTGTGTATTTTATTTGAAAACGTTTTTGATACTTTCCGAGTTATTCGTAAAAAACGACAAAAACTGAAATTTCGTGGTCTCTAATAGAAGTTTGATGATATAAGTTATATAAAAAAAAAAAAACTCAACATGATCGCCGGTTTGCTAATAAATACAGACGAGGGCCCGTGGGAGAAATCCATTAATCCCCATGGGCCTAACCGCCCCCGGGCCTGCGGAGCGTATGCGGACGGGCGATTGAAAATCGATATAGCGATCGCGATAATTGGAATCGAGCGAGCCAGCGGGAGAACGAGAGAAAGTATAATGTAGAGGAAAAGAGACGTGGTAATATTTACGAACCTAAATATATAAATATATATTGTAATAAACGTTTTAATTTGATTCGAATAGTTTTATTTATGAGGCGCTGTGCGAGCGCGGCGGCGAACGAGAGCGGACGGAGAAAGAAACACGCGTAGAGTGGGCGGGTGGAAGGTGCTCGGGTACGGAAAGGGTAAGGATTATGGGATTGCCGGTCAGAAAATTCAAATCTAAATATTTATGAGTCTGCTGCTGCTGTGTGTAGCACCGTCCGTGGCGCAGTTTTCGTTCATCCCCTAACCGTCGAGGGGGCAAAGCTGTCAGAATAAGTCCGTGCCGGTACCAGACGGTGCACCCTGTAGACGTTATAATAGCGCCAGAGCTAAATAAAACAAAAAATATGATGTGTACATATCGTACCGAGAATTTAGGACGGCGAATATTATTAATAGGTATAGGTATTCTCGAATTTGCGAATAAAATACGCGACAAATTGTCCAGAGTCATTTATTTTCGTTTGCGAATTATGCACCTAACTTAACGGTACACTGTTTTGAATGATATGCAGAGCAACAAAGTTTGCGCGAAATCGTTAATGGAAAAAACAAAACCTGTATTATAACAAAGCGTGCGCTTTTCGTATATATATTATTATATTTTATTCTGTGAATTATTTTCCGCTGGAACGAATAAGTTTAAGTATTTATGTATATAAATAAGCAGTTGCGATGTTGATATTTTTTCTAGATTCGTTTATAGATTGATTAATCTTTTGGATTGATAAATTACTATAAACCAAACGCGTACCTGTAAGGCGAGAACTTTACCAGTCGAATACGTTCCCGTTATTCATTAGTTTAATTTGATTAAAAAAAAAAATAAAACGATGATAATCGTAACAAAAATGCTATTTAGACGTGATTTCTGGTGATAGCACGTCGGTTATAAACAGCGGCTCTGTAAGCTGTTGAGAGCCCAATTAGATTCGATTTATAACTCAGCCATACCTACGTAACTAAATCTGTCGAACTCACCGTGCATAAGATTTATTTTGTCACGGTAAATATTAACTGATATAGAATAATTGAAAGAACTATACGAAATACGTTCCATTTACAAAAGAAAAAAAAAAATTATAATTATACGTCATGTAGATGTGGTTTGAGCAAATAGTATCAATTAACGCGTTTTACAACAACAACTGGTCACACACAATATTCAATTTATGATGACATATTCTGCTCCATAAATGGGACGTTAAATAAATGGGAGCCTCCTGGACGTGCACTTCGCATTGAAGCGAAACTAGGTCAACGTAAATCGAAGTTGGGGGAAAGAGAGGTCCAATCAGTCCGGAAATTACGTCCTTTCCTTATATTATAGATATAAATATTTATTTTTTTTTCACAGTGGAATAAACAGTTTTTTCTCAAGGATGGAATTAAAAATTTCAATGAGGATTGATGTGTAAGAAGTGATTAGACAACTGGGCTTCTCCTCCTCCCCCAATTTGTATCGTTTCAGTACGTTAAACAAATTAAAAACTACGAGTTGACATAAAGTATGAAGAGAATTGAAGAAAATTACTTTTAACTGTGACGTTTCATGCAATTGTTTTTAATGTACCTAATATTTAGAAAAAAAATAACATTGATCGGATAGTCGTAAATTATTTCGCGTTGATGAATTTTTAATCGTGTTTAGTTAAATTTAAAATTATCAACGGTAGGATACGAAAAAAAAAAAATTTTTTTTTTGGTTTCGTTCTTAAAACTATGCGAAACCAAGTAAGTTTTTGCGATAATTGTAATTAGACAAGCGGTTTTTTTTTTTTTATCTATTTTACATGCTCACAGAACTAACAACTCATTTTGATTAGTAATAAATTAAGTCCATCTAAAATTCTGATTTCAAAGTTTATGCAGCCATCCACAAACACTGTTGTCCCGCCCGCGGTATCCTTAGCTAAGGTCGAATATTGTTTTAGGATTTCCGTTCAGAGCATCACTATTTTCTGCCAAAATTCACGCTTGTTTACCGCCACTCGTAATGAAACAGTTTCTCATTTCCCGCCTGAATACTTATTTAAAATTTTCTGTACTTTATAAATTCATCTGGTCGGATGAATGGACACGACCGGCTAACTCTAGCCTCCAAATTTTAATTATTAAATTCTAAGTGTAGCGAAGGTTTTAACATGATTTTTACTGTTACAAAACAATAAAAACTTTTTAAAATGTGCTCCGATCATTACACTCATGCCCAGTTTCTCCTTGCAGCTTTTGTTGTTCTCATGGTAGTTTAAAGGTTGGCGGCTATTTGAGTTTTTCAAAATTTGAAAAGTTACAGTCCAAAAACAACCGAAAAAACGGGCAAAAACAATATACAATTTACAGAGAACGAGTTTTTAACTTAAATTCAACGTTTTACTACCCGGTGGTTTTTGTAACTTTTTTTGTTTTTTTAATGGCTGCGACAACAGAACTACCGACCATCATTTAATTTTTAAACTATAATCGATACGTTCACGCATATTATTGGAACGAGTCACAATAAAACGTCATAAGAGTTTCGAAACAAATCGAGCAAAATATAAAACTTATGATTAATCTAGAACGAGTTGGCTCGTTCATTTTTTCGTAAACAATCCACCCGAATAGTTTTTCTAGCTAAAATGTTTTCTTAAAAAACCGTACGGAAACTGTTTTGATCGTTATCTAGAAGTATACTTGTAGAGTGTAGAAAATCGAAAATAAATTTTTTTGGCGGAAAACGGTTTTATTACAATTTGCGGTACCTACTCTATATACGCTCTCCAGATTTTGTCATCACTGTCTGACGCGAAAATTGATTACCTACTCTCAGGTGGCGTAGTGTCAATCGTCGTCTGTATCGAGTTTATCCGGAGCCATAGTCGTCTGCTGTTACGTTGGTTAATAATAATTAATGATAGCAATAATAGTATTATATATCGCTATCGATATACTATTTTCGAGAAACACAACCGAATGAAACGTAATGTTTGCTACCTCTAGTTTGAACAGCCAATAATAGTTTTGCACGCAAAACATTATACGATTTTCCATCACATCCCGCGAAAAATGTGAAATAATATTGATCAAACGATACAACGAGTATTTCGCGAGGAATAATAACCGGTAAAATATCGTATGGAGATGTAGAATTGATTTTATTATCGAGTTAACGACGGTTTTTTTTTTTAAAAGTCAACTTGTAAAGAAGATTATAGCCTAGAGTTCAATGCGCGAGATAATTTTCGGAAAAGTCGGAAGGTTTCAACTGTAGCTAATGTGTAATATATAATATAAACAGAAAATATAACATTAAAAGAGTGAAGTAGGTATAGAAGACTAATTTTCCTAACCATAAAGTAAATAAGATACAGATAGATACGTGTTTAATAAGATTTTGTAGAAAAAAAAAGACAAATAATCAAGATGGTGTTTTAACTTGATTCTATAGGTACTTGACTCGCGACAATCATTGTTACCTAGGTACTTATTGTGTGTTTGAATAAAAAGTATAATACCAGGGCTAGGTCCCATAATAAATATTCATTTTCTATTTGTATCAATATTGTAATCAATATCGCAAGTCCCCTTTAGGTATTTGAACTAATATCCACCAATGGTTACGTTTAAAGTGAAGTATTTGAAAGTAGCTGACTGAAAAAAAATATAATTTACATAACTCTTATTTAGTATTTTTGGTTACAAGTTAAAATAATTGTCATCTAGTACAGCAATTTTCGTTTCACACTCAGGAAATATTACGGATAACAAGATTACGCGATGTTCATAATCTTTAAAGAATATGTCCAGTATACGATTATAATAAGCATGCGTGTATATTAGCGATTCTATCAAATTTCACAACAAAAGCGTTCATACATAGCTGGTGTACATGTAGGTTTACGGTAGATATTCGTTATTGAAAAATATTTTATCCTTAATTTAATTCAAGTTTAAATGTCTGTATTTTAATAAAAACTATTTTACAGTAAACGATTCATTCAAATTAAATTTGTTTGGACTTGAAACAAAACGATTTGAACTGTTTATTTTGTTCAGAAAAATAAATTAAGGACAGTCTCGACGTTGAAATATTTTAAAAGTTAAGCAATTAATTTACGTGTACTTTTTGTGCTATTTTAGGTACTCTAAGGTACAAACAGAAGGCGGGTAGATTCGTGAAAGTTCGCGATTATCGCGTCTCACACTCACGCGTTGTAAATATTCATTTTCGCCTGTTAGACTTTTGAAATTTTAGTATTATCGGTTTAGACAAACAAATGGGCAATCCTAAAATTAACAATAATTCCAATTGTATTTATTTGATTATTTGACTAATCAACTATTTATTTAGCAACAAACCTGTTGGGTAATTAATTTTTAGGTTACTATATGGTATAATGTTATGTTTTAATAAAACTACACGTTTGGTTAGTTTTGTTATTAAGTCACAAACAAAAAGTTACTATTGCGTTTAAAATAATGATAATGATTTTTTGCTAATTTGTAGGTTACCAATATAATATTACTAGCAACATCAAACCGTTATTCATTATAACTTTGATTTGTATACTTTTAAATAGTGAAATATATTTAACAAAAACTAAGTAAATACCTTAGTATTGTGTAAATGAAGTGTTTAAGTGATTGACTAACAATTTATTACAAGAAAATCAGCGTATTTTCGTTGAATAAACCAAATAAAACTTTAAGTTCCTTGACGATTCAAATTAATTTAATAAACGCATCATGCACTGAATTTACCAACATTGTTTTAAATTAATTGTTGTTACAGTTTTATCAAATAAGTTTGGCGGAATATCAGATAGGTATAGCGGAAACGTATTTGGCATAATATAGGTATAG
>CM029359.1:8519840-8564655 GCA_017140985.1 Hormaphis cornu
CAATAATAAGAATCGCGACCAAAAAAGATACCCAACCAAACAACTATGTAAAGATTTTAATGTTTTTAATTTAAATCGATGATTTCAAAAAACAATCACTTTATTCCTCAAAAAACATAACCTTTTATCCCGCATACAGCATAAAGTCAACACGAGGTATGCTGATATGCAGCTAATAAAAAAAAAAAACAGGCAGCCAAAGGCCTTTAAGTTCTTTGGAATTCAAATATACAATTTTATGCCTAGGGAGGAGGATAATTTGTCTTCACTCATATTCAAAAAATATATACATCTCTCTGCATCCGATATGACTATAATAAGAAAAATTAATATGTATTTTTAATACCTTGTCTAATATTGTACTTAAGTAATTTAGTTAAAATAATTTGTAATTAATAATTTAAAACCCTTGTAAACTAGGATGACTCCCGGGCCTCCACATGAGTTTTCTCAATGAGGCCCAGTAATCTATGGATTTCAAATAAAAAATAAAATAAATAACAACTTTTCTTCAAATAATTTTGTTTTTTTACTTTTGATCGAACATATTAATACTATCTGGATTCGGTGTATTACTATTTAGGCCCTTGTCAATACGTTCACTTCAGTACACCTATTTCTGTTGTCAAAAAATTATTTATCAAAGAGTGCGGAATCTCGCGTTCTAAAACGATTCGTAAACTGCTGATTATAATAATAACTGCAGGTTTGTCATGTCAATGTAACATTCAAACACCATTAAGTATATAGATCACTAAAAGTTTAAGAAACTGCGTATCAATTTACCTATTTAATTGCAAACCACATTGCATTGCATACTACGATATCAAGTACATATTCTAATCTTCTCTTCTAGAATCTGAGTCACTTGTGTGCACAAAAACGTTATTTTCATTGTTTCGCTTAAGTTTGTAATCAATTTGATCGCCGTACGTAACGCTGATCGTCATCAAGCATATTTTTACATCCACCAAATTCCTACGTTTGCATTAACGTTCGTATTATAACGCATACGAAATCTGGCCGAATTCTCTGATTGATTGAACGTGCCAGAGTTGCTTTAAATGATTATGATATTGAACAGACGGATATTGATGAAGACTTTATACGATGGCAATTCTATCTATTCTATATGAATAAGTATAAAAAAACTTGAGTCGGTAACCGATACAAAATGAAATTTTCTACACTCGAGATGTTTAAAAATCCCGCGTTTTTGAGGCGTAAAATATTTTTTATGATTTTCATTTTGTTAAAAACATTTTATGCGGGTAAATAAACGGTCCCGTTCGCTCAAGGAAAAAGCCAATCTACTAACATTTTCACTCTCGGTCCTACAACAAAGTTAACAAGACGAATTACGCGATGCGTATTTTATTCTCACCCTGGGTCCAAACCGCAAGCAAAAACGGCTTCTTCTTCGCTCTGTTCAAAAGGAACTGAAGCAAACGTTTGAAATAATTATAATAAAAAAAAAAAACAAAAGTTGAACAGGGCATGATCAACGGTGCCGAACAGTACACAACTATGTCATATGAAATTTATAAATATTCGTACAAAATGAAAAGTCTTGTATGAGGAAAATGTTTTCTCCGCGTACCGAAAATTTCACCGGGTTTTGTAAATCGTCTGCAAAAGCGTTTTACGGTCGCAAATGATTCGACTGTAGTTCCACTCGAGAGTATGCGTAAATACAAGACAAATTACAGCGCAAACGTCGTCAACCGTACTAAACTCTGCGCTGAAGTTGACAATAATTGAACGATTACGTCCGACCCAACATCGTGTGTATAGGACATAGGTACACGGCGAACAGGATTGCGTTATCAGGGTCGAATTCTATTTATTATAATATCGCGCGAGAAAAAACGAAATCGAGCTGAAGTTTTCTTTTGAAAAAAAAAAACAAAAAAACAATGGTAAAATAAACTTGCCCTGTAATACGACTGTGAAAAATCGCCCGAATCGGCACCGCAGTTTCTCAGAAACGCACGAACGTGTGTTTTACAACGTATCGTTTATGCTTACAAAATCATTTTTTTACTTCTACAAGACGTAACAAACACACGCGGAAAGATCCATAAATTATAATATAGTGCGACTGTTAAACTTTTAGACGCTGAGCGTCGGTGAAGAATTGTATCGTTTTTTCACAACGATGTTTTTTTTGTTTCTGTGTGCACACTTTTAATGGTGTAAGGAATGCTCCGATGTTTACGTTCAATAACTCCGATGAAACTTCTTCGAACACTAATTGTACTTTGAGGGGGTTCGAGAATGAAAAAATCGCAATAAAAAAAGTCGGTCGAATTTGATCGCAAACGTTGAAAATCACGGCAAACGTGTTTTTTGATATAATCGATCTACTTTTTTTTTTTTTTGGCCATAACTTCCAAAATAATAGACGGAACTAGTTGAAACATTAACACAATATTGAAATAGGGAAAGTACAGGTTCGTCCAAGTCTCAAGTGATTTCGAAAATTTTTGAGTATAGAACTTAAAAATTTTCAAAAATTTCCATTTTATTTGTGGTTTTTGTTCGATAAAAAATGTAATTTTCAACAAAAAGTTTTGAAACTTTACAAAAAAGGTTGACAACAGGTAAACACATAAAATAATAAAAAAAAAAATGTCGAAAATCGATAGTCGCATTTAAAGATGGAAAATGGTCGAAAATTGGTCATACCATTGACGTTTAGAAAAAAATTCGTAACTCTCACATATATATTATTTAAGAATTTAAATTATACCGTGTTATACGATGTAAAATTTACTATGATATGAGAAAAAAAAGTTTCAAAATAATTTGCCAAATAGATTCCGAACGCGTACAAAAAAAAGTGTTAAAAAACGGTGCCATTTGGTTATAACAATAAAGTAACGCGCACTATTATGCAATTGATACTAAAATCTCCTCAAATTATAGTGCAAATGGTTTGAATTTTTCACACTTTATTTGAATTAATATTCTTTATACGAGGATACGTGGGTTTTCGGAATTTTCGGACCATTTGTATTATCGTTAAACGCGGTTTTTACTAGGACGTATATTAGACAAATGAGCTCGCTCAGAATCGTATTTTTGAAGGCAATGAATTATCATTAATTTCAGATATTAAACGATGCGTTTCAACCACAACTTCTTAACTAGCGACCTACCCAAAGCGTGGTCGCCACTTCGTCAAATTACCTACGCGACGTAGAGCGATTTTGGCTTTTTTTCTTCTTTTTTTTTTTTTTTTAATTCTGGTATATTCGTTTAGTTAAGATAGTGCGATTTATAGTTTTATCTTACACGTCAATTATAGCTGTATTGTGGGAACAATAAATATTATTAATCCTGAATACTGATGAATGTTATACGATTACAAATTATTATTTTTTGTAGTTGATAATGTAATATATATACAACTGGGTGCTTTAATACTACTTAATTTCAATAGTCAAAACCCATAAATTATGCATGTTACTTTAAACGTGTTTCAATTATCGCTGTTAACATTACGGTAGAAACAAAATTCATTAGTTTTGCCAAAAAATTAGATTAACTCTAATCGTACCAGAGTAGGTGATACGCTTTTCCAATGGTTCGTCATTACTTTATTTTAAGTTTTTTTAATAAATGTTTATGGTATTCTTCGAACGTAAAAAACTCTAATCTCCGCGGTTCATTGCGCGGTGGTATAAACAAAAAAGTACAATTTTACAAATAGAAATTAACATTTAACAACTTTCGCAACACAAAATCGTTTGGACACAACGTTTGTTTTACGAGTTGATAGACATTTTAAGGAACGTATTTTTAAAAGTACGCATACGACATAACATGTAAAAGGCATTTTATATCTATAACTTTGAAAGAATATACGTTGTTTTTTCTGAATAAGTAGGCGTTTCAAAAATAAAAACTGTTTTCATACCGAGTGATGAGAGCGGTCTTAAACTTTTTTACGTTTTTTCATTAAAAAAAAAAATGAAAAATTACTTTATACTTTGGTATCGTTAATGACTTTAAACGGATAACTTTCTATTTTTCGAGCGATAACTCGCAGCGTTGTCCGGACATTTTTTTTTCCCACAAAAATCATTTTTTGAAAAGTTATACTGTTTTACGTGTTGTTCGTGTTTGGTAAATTTTAATTTGACACGACTCATGTTGATCGATTTCTGTTGGGTCATTATATCCCGTAAAAAGTTATTTTCGTATGTAAACAACGAACTAACTTAAGTGATAAAAAGTTAACACGAGTTGTACACGCACCGCCGCCGCCGCCGCGGCATGTACAATATTATATTTATTTATGTGTATGAAGATAAAACGATACCGACCGAGTGTGCTAAGCCGCCACCGGAACGTGCGTGAAAAGTTTTGTCTTTGAATTATGTTGTCTTAAAAGTCAGTTTGCGAAACGTTGATGAATATATATATATAGGAGGATTGTTTGCTCGTCTACAGATGACTGCGTAGAATTCCGCGGCTTTTCGACAGTTTGATTTATGCGTCACATATTTTTTCCTCATAATGTGTAGGTACGACAATTGAAAAAAAATAAAAAACCTAAATTCGTTCGAACCGTGTCCGGTATTCCGCGAGTTCGAGAGAGTGGTACGTATCGACCAAAATAATAGTGTAGGCGCACGTGTTTCGGAAACAAAACTGGTGCGTCTGTTTTCGCACTTGCGACAAAAACAAGTGTATTCTAGAGTGCAGTAAAACTCTAAAATAATAAGAAAAAAAACGTGAAAAACAGCGTCTCCGAAACTCATGACCATACAAACGAGCCCCGACGTCCGGCTACTATAATAGTTATTTAAATATTTGATAATGTTGTGAAATTGTCGGGTTATAAAATTCCTCATGCCCACGGACAGTTTGATCAAACGATCAAATCGAAATTAATAATTGACATGTTTGCTCGACGTTCGTCGCGGCGATCCCGAAAAAATTAACGTTTGAACAGCCGATTTACGTCTGGGAACGTCTTCGGGCCGGACCGGACTCGGCGAAAAATATCCCGAGACGATTTCTTCGATCGCGTTTTTTACGTTTAGATTTTTTTGTCTCGTGGGTCGAGAGACTGATAGACCGAGCTCTATGGAAAGACAGGTATGACGATTCGTGTCGGTCGAACGATTCGGGAGCGGATAGAGGGAATTCTCCGCGTCGCCGCGTTTCCTCCGAGAGGATCCTACTACGGCGATGGGCGGCGAATAGACGGAAAAGGATAAATCTTACTTTAATTCAACAACAATACGAGTGTCTATAAAACGCCACCGGTTTCGTCGAACCGCGTCAAAAGTTTTTACAAAGAAAAAAGGACGACACACACGACGATTGGGGACCGCAGAGGACTCCGCGTGTAAGTACGTGCGGTGGTTAGGCGATATTTCAGTTAAAAGTTTGTTTTTCATCATATCGTTTACCTCGAATAATATTGCGCCATTTTTTTTTTTTTGTTACCTCACTGAATTTCGAAGTTTTTACTCCAGCATACAACCCCCCCCATTGCTGTATTAGCACAGGAGACATTTTTATTTTTTTAAGTATTATTTTTACGAGATGCAATACAAGCCGACAGAAACGACGCGCGGAACGAAATGGGGCGTATCATTATCGTTTCGCGTACTGCGATGGAATGGCGTATCGCGGATTTAACGGCGTAACGTTATCGAATTTTGTCGGCAAAAAAAACGAAAAAAGGAATAAATATAAAAAGAAAGAGAGAGAAACCCGTTCTGTGCCGTGCCTGGGACGAAATGCTAGGTTTTTTTTTCGAGAATGCGACCGATACGATATTTCGTTCGCCGCGCGGTCTTTTGTAACGTTAATTTTAATTCGCCGTCAAAACGAATCGTTTTTGTCGTTTCGCGTTTTTGCACGCGCTCTTCTACAGCCGACGTAACGACTCTAAAATGTTAAGACGGTACAATTTTCCGGGACCCGTCGTTCGTTTTGAAAACAATAATAATCTTTTGTGTTATTAGCTGGTTTTTTACAACGACAATTTTTCTGGTCCAAGGACGTACGATACGAGAAAGAAAGGTTTTCGGACCAAGCAGCGTCTTTCAAAATTTTGTCAGTTATACTCAAAAAAGCGAAACGATTTCGGTAATTTTGAATCACGCGACGTGAAATTTTCTCGGTCGCGATTACTTTTTCGGGCGGGCGAAAAGTGCTCCGAGTTTTGGATACCGTCAAAAATTATGTCGAAAAACAAAACATTCAGACAATCACGCGAATAATCAAAAATTTCGCTATAATCGCGCATTATGAGTTAGTCGATATAATTTCTCAGTTGAAAATCGGTACACAATCGAGTAAAATAAAAAAATAAGCGAAGTTTCATAAAATGTTTTGTACAAAGTGCGATGTCCGTCCAATCATCTATCTTCATTCTTCAAGGGGTTCCGAACTGGAACTTTCAATGTTAAAGGAATTATTTCACCCGAAAAAGTTTTCAAAGAAATCAAGCATAAATTATTGACATTCTATGCTGGGATCTTAAAACAAATTAAAGACATAGGACAATACACTAATTTATTTTTTACTGCTTTTACAATCTAAGAGTATTCTATACTTGGTTACGCCATAAAAATCCAAAACTTTGTTCTTTAACGATGTTTTATGAAGATCATTTTACTGTTGTTTTATAAGTTGTGAATATTATAAGTGTTAAATTTTTTTGACATTAAAGTATAAAGAAATAATGTAATAATCAATTAACTAACTTATTTAATATGTGTAAATAAAACTCAACAGTTATAAAATGTAATCACGCATTTGTCTATAGAACATATTTGATACACTATTATGGATACACTGAAAATAAGATTAAATAGTAAACCAGTTAATTTTCTTTTCATAATCTTTAAACAAATTAATTGCTTTTTATTTAATTAAAAACAATATATTTATCGTATACTCACGACATTGAAAAGAAGCGTCGTGTCATGTTTTTAAAATTTATAACCTCCATACACCAATGAGTTGACAAAAACTTACCTAAAACACAAAAAACAATTATCATTTATTAATACAAATTAATCATTTATTTAAAGTATAAAGTTATCGAATAGAATATAGGTAGAAAATTAAAATTAATATTTTTTGTTATTATTTCACCGTCAATAATTACTGTCAATTAATATATTTTTATTGGTACCAATTGCAGTTTGAAAAGCGTCTAAAATTAATAAATAGAATAATATATTGAACTGTTTGCGTATCGATCGGAATACAAATGCACGATTATTAACAATCTGATTTTTATATCAAATAATTTACCAGCCTCAAAGAGTTTTGTATTTAAGGAGAGCGGCATAATTTTGTAAGAACAAATACCGAAACGCGAACACACTTTTGAAAGTACGTCAAGGCCGATTTTTAAATTTGTTTTTTGTTTGAATAAGTAAAACCTATTTTAGGGCGCTGGTATTCCCGATTTCGCGATTTAGTAACGTTAACAATTTGAAATTTAAATTATAAAAAAATTACGATATTTTCAGATAAAGTTGTACGGTATGCCGGGACATAATTTAAAAATCGAAAAAACGATCGCCCTTTAAAATATGTTTATCATTCCAACAAAAAAATCAATACTCAAATACATTGAGTGGTTAACTCGGAAAATTAATTCAAATAAATTATGTTTTATCGGTGGTTTTGACGAAGTTGTTTCGCCTAACGCCTTTTAATCCGAAAACAATAAATTTCTTTTTTATGATGCCAATCATTGTATTAAAAACCTTAAGGTTCACACGACTGCGGTATGATAAAAATTCTTCGAAACATAATATTTTAGAAACAGTTAGATCGACAGCAGCTAATCTATACACACAAAACCTATTTGTTTTTCATTGTTTTTTTTACAGTTTTTACGTTTTTATGATCATTTATATCTTCTCAATAGACTGTAATTATGGTTTTGTCGTTTTATTGTACTATAGCTATCCATTTGCATGCGTGTGTTTTTCTCATTTTTTCCAGGGTTCATAATGCCCTCGGGGCGTTAAATTGATCGAATACATTTAAAAATTAGAAACAATAGTTTTTTTTTTTCACAATTACCAAAATTATATAAATATTGACGATTTTGAGTTAAAAGTCAAAGCCCGATGAAATGCCCGAATTTTCATGTATTTTCGTTTAAAATGTTTAAACGAATTTTTATAGTAATCGTTTTAACGAATTGTTAAACAGGAAAAAATTCTTTAAAAACACTTCGTTTCGCGCTGATCTAATTACGCGAGTTGCGGTACCTATACGAGTTTTTAACAACTATTGAACTACCTATCGTAATTAGTTTAGTTTTCGACTCTGCGGATTTCACGCGGTACCCACAAAAACAGTTTAAACGATCGAAAACACTTATTGCAAATAAGATTTTCGATCAATATCCTTTATACGGTCCAGAAACGCCGTGCGAGTGTGTATACTGCGTATGTTGCGATAAAGTTTATATCGCAAACACGTCACAAGAGAACGCGGCGTCGTTCCAAAAAGTAATATCCGCGCGTTCTTATCGCCAGAACGTGAGGTTTTTGCATAAAATTTTTAAGTTTTCCCCGTACGAAATCCGCACATTTTAAGACCACGTCTATAAATTTTTTACTTATATGTACGACTGTGGATCTTCGTCACTCTCGATTTTATGACACGAAAATATATTATACGGTCTCAACATTCCCTCAGTAATTTAATACGGTCGTCCACTTTTAGTTCTAAAAATCGTTCTGAACACGTGATACATAACGTTATGTTTACGCGTGATATTTGTTCTCAGAAAAATTAATAACAAATGAAACATGGAAATCACGACCGCGGTGTTTGATCAATTTTAAACGGCCATATGATATGCTACAAAGACTTTAATTCGTTCGTAAAGTCGTCTTGAAAAAACAGTGTTTCGCCGGTAATCAAATTCATCAATTTCGGTTCTAAACTGACCAGAAAAATCACAATCGTGGAAAGACGAAACGACATAATCGGATAAACCGTATTTTTACTTTTTGAGTTTTACCTTTTCGTGCTACAATAGAATATTTATGTCTCAATCGATAATTTTGTTTTACTCATCTTTATTCGTATATTGCACTTAAATCCGTGACGATTTACGTGCGACTCGTGAAATCATTATTTCGACACCATATAAATACACGATTTACTAGAAATTTTCACACACTGTTAGCAAAACCGACTTGCGAACGAGATCGGAACAATTTTTTTCGGTTGCTAAACTACGCGAAACACTTAAGAACGGTTTTTCGAAAACAACGGCTGCTTCCACAGTCTATGGCGTTACTTTTACCATCCGAAATACTGGTCTACTCAGAGCAGTATTACTTTCGACCAGCCGCTCCATCCCGAAAATCGCCGATTTCTTTTTTTTTATGTCCCTCCGCTTCTAACAATACACAAGCTTAACAGTTTCTACACCCTTTTCCGGCTTCGGATATCGGTCATTATCATCACCATCGTCACATCAAACTGCAGCAGTGCCACTCGAACATGACAAGCGCTCCGGGTGCACACTCGTAATACGCACAATACATTAAAGTAACGGCGCGTGTCGGTTCCGCTTTCGGGCGCATTTTCGCCGCGGATCCATGAATATTATTACGATATGATGTGCGCATCGTATAAAAATAAGTGTGTTCACCGTGCACAAGTTTGCACAAGTCGCGTGCCGTTTGCTCCATTCGAAATTGCAGTGTACTTTTCGCGGAGAATCTTTTCTATACTCCCGAAAACCACTTTCTGGCAAAAATTTCCTTAGAAAAAAAAAATACGTTAATAGTTTTTAATACCCGTTACAACGAACCGTGAAAAAAACGTCCGACGTCGTTCAAAAATCGCGCGAGTGTTTGTCGCGTCCACGGCGTATCGGACGTGGGTAGGTTTGTACCCTACGGCGTTTGTTTGAAACGATAATATTACACGTAGGACAACGCGGTTATTAAATTACTATACATTCACGGTCGCGTTAAACAACGACTTATCACTTTTGAGAACATTGAAAGGACCCGTATAGTGTTAAAAAAAAAAAAAAAATTAATTCGAACTTGAAAATCGTACCGAAAATTTAGACGTACCTATAAATGTTTCGTTAGATTTGTGAAACTTTTATAATCTGGTTTTCAAACAGTAAACTATTACCACTGCGTCGAACCACTTTAGATAAACGTTGAGACGATACAAACGTACCGTTCCGTTTCCAATTGTACATCGATGATTTGCTCGGTACAATAATATTTCAAAATCTTGTCGACAACGCCAATTGACGCAACGCTATGGCGACCGAAACAGTTTGAAACGTTTTAAACGCTGTTTTTTTTCTCCGTGTTTAAAACAATTTTAAGGAACACATTAAAAAAAAATTTTGGCCACCTAGCTGACTGTCTTGTACTTCTTATTCTCCAATTTTAAACATGCATTATGACTTATGAGTTATTACCTGCATACACGTTATTCTATCAAAATTTATTAGTTTGTAATAAGCAAAAGAGGTAAAAATTATGAATTTAATTACAAAACAATAGATTTTTAGTAGGCAATTAAAAAATAAAACTTAAAAAGTGTATAAAAGCAAAGTAAGTAAGTAAATCTTCATTTTATTTTAACGATGAAAGTCATTTGCGTATAAACTATTTACTCGTGGTTTATTAGTTCTAATTTATGATCATGAAACAATAATTCACGACATGTTTCAAGTACAAAATTATAAACTAACCATACAGTGTCACACGGACCGATAAAACGTAATTTTAAATTATTTTTAAACCAACTTTTTGGCAATAATTTTCGGTTGACACATATTATAGGATAAAGTAAAAATACGTGTTTTATAAACTAAACACCCCGCCACAAAATACTCACTTTTTAATTAAGTACATAGGTATTTCGGTAAAACCGTTGTACTAAAATTTGCGTCTATCACTGATGATGGTAATGTTGTTATCGAAATACTTATATAGTTAGTTAAAAAGTTAATTTTTGTGGCACGGTGATTTACTGTAAGTCACAATCACTCTATTTATTAGTGTTACACATTTTATACCCGGTTGTACACTTAAATTATTTAAGACACCGTATGATTTCTCTATTAAAATTTAAATTAAAAACACATATTCGCTATCTATTTTTTTTTGTGGTCAGTTTAAAACAAGTTTTTTTCCGGGTAAATTAAAAACAGCGTTTCGAACGTTTAATACAGTTTAAATCGTTAAAAACACGTTTATTTTTTTTAAACACGATTTTTATCAACCCTGCGGTAAAGCAGTATGTATCGTATATATATATATAGTCGACGGTTTAGTCCCCGATGTTCGTCGAGACGATACGGAGCTGGGAAACGCGCCATTCCAATCCTCCGGAGTCATTTATCCCGGACTTATGAAAAGAATTTCGGGCGTATTACGTACGAGAACGAATAAAAAGGAGTATAAAAAAAAATGTGGAAAAATAACGACTCTAAGTACTACTAAATACGTGAATGGCAAGTAAAACAATGCCGCGGCTCTTCTCCTCGTTTATTTCGTTTTTACGATCGCACACGCGCGTGATCCCGGGGGCGCGTTTCCACGTCTGTAAATCGACTCGTACGACAAGCACCCGTACGCGGTTTTATTCGTTTCTGTTTTGTTTTCGCCCTCCGAATATTACACATTTTGCGCAAAAGATAAAAAAAAAAAAATTTTTGCGTCGCGCAAAAACACCCCCGGGACGACGAAAACGCGCGTTGTGCAAGCAATTTTACTGCTGTCGCGTGACGTTCGGCGGCCAAGGTACCCGTCTATATTTACCGTATAGATTTTACGGGTTCCGTTTACGCTCGGTAATAGGTTATTTTTCCCCGAATGATCGTAATAAGTATAAGAGTTTTTGTTACGAAAACTACTCGAAATCCTAATTTGTACATAGCGAAAAACAATATTAATCGTCACCGGCCGCCGCGGCACGCGCGCGTAATTCTACGTCGAACACACATAATATATTGTTAAAAAAAAGAAAAATATCCTGTAAAATTTACATTTCTGCCATTCGCAGGTAAACACTGAACAACGTGAATAATGTCAGCCAGTACAAGGTAAAATTAATCTCGATAAACGTTTAAGAAATTGCGATTCAAAACAGAAAAAAAAATGGCAGCACGTACGCGTCGTGCTCATTAGACAAAACGCTTGGGTTGCGGGTGTGCACAAATTTGAACGTTTGTTATATTTACGTTTCTAATTTTTTTTTTTTCTTTAGTTTATTTTGTATAAACGTTTTGATACTTTAAAACGTCATACTTGAGCACCATTTATGAAAAATAAATATAGTTCATGCAGTGAACAATATGAACAGACTCGACAGCTCAAGTCCAAAGCGACGGTGATACAAATAGTTCTTCATACAAACGAATATTTATCGTAAAGCAACAAAAAAAAAATTGTAAATTTTTAACTCACTTATAACGTGTAACACAATTTCATTCAATTATCTGAATAAAATGCTGTTTTTTTAAACAAAATTTGATTCCTCTACTTCCTAAGAATATAATGAAATTATTGTTGAATTTCATTTGTAGTTACTTATCCGAATAATTTTTATCGATCTTAGTTTTAAATTATAAATAGAGTTGATGTATGATTAATTATTCACTGGAATAATGTGAGTGTCGATTCTGCTTAAGACGTTTTTACATATTTTTTTGTTCTATAACGTGAAAATATCAATATTATGTATCAATATTTTAGCAGCACCTATTTTTTACAAACTGATAATAATTTTTGTCCATTCGGTTGAACGCTATAGTTTATGTTGTAAAATGTTTTGGAGATACCTAAGGAATTTCATTTGATTTAGCGATAATATTATTTGAAATACAATTCTAATCTTTAATTCTTCCTCGTAAAAAATATTAAACATATCAACAATTATAACTATCATACAAAAAAAAAAAAAAAACAATTCTTCAACGGTTACTAGTCGTTAATATTTTGTTTTCAAAACATACTACGATTAATTCGTTAATTTATTCATCAGTTTAACAAGATGATATTGAGATAACACAATCGTTTGATTATAGTGCTATTTTGTCGCTATAATATAGTTGGGGGGTTTCTTTTTTGTTGATATTTTTATTATTTTTAAGTTGTTATCAAAAAAAAGGAAAAGTCAACCGAAAGAGTATTGAAACTTAAATACGATCTAAAAAACATATATACTTTTATAATATTATGTGATTAAACAATTTTATAAATAATTGATAAATGTCTAATTTTTTGTTATAAACGTTAATTATTGATATTTTTCCGTTGTGTCATAAAGTGTTTTTGGCCAAAACTCCACTAAAAAATGCTTAAAGGTATTTAAATTTTCACACAGCATTGAAATGGATGTCTTTTAAATTTTGTAAAAATTTAAAACAATTTTGATTGTTTCGATGATAATTGTAAAACTTTAAAAATGTTTTGTAATTTTGTTATACGTTCAGTAAAACATTAGATTTTTTCTAATATTTAATATTAAAAAAAATTACAAAATCTTGAAAATATACTTTATATTGTGAAAAAACAATTTTAACTACGCGTAAGTGTCTTTTTTTTATCCTTATTTGTCGCGTCATAATGTTGTATTTTACGTTTTTTAGTTGGCGACGATTCTTCCGAAAATTATTCAGACTAATTGAATTTAATATCACACATTTCTGGACAAATTTAAAACGTCATAAAATTTCCAATCATTTTTGAGCCAAATAAACATATTCATGTGAAACTTTATCTTTCAAATCATGGACCCACTCAAAGCTATGACCTACTCCAAAGTGAAGTTACTGTTTATTTTAGAATAATTCCTGCTTACTTTAAATAGTATATTCTATAAGATTTAAAAATTTTATTTCAACCAAATGATTTATCTGAAAAGTGAAAACCTTCTCAAAGTTGATATCAAAACATTTTACCAAAGTTTCGGTCAGATAACAGGAGTAAGTAACTCTTTATCCGATTTGACAGTAGACTCGACTCGAACGACACAAACTGTTTGCAATTGTGAACTACTTAAGTGAAAGTATCTTAAGACTTATTGACATTGAAGCGAATCTCTATAAAGCTTTATACAATACCGAATACGTGATTATTACAAAATCACAATACTATGATTGCAATAAAATTAAATTACTGATGTTATTTTTTTTTTTTTTTTTTTCAAAAGGTATTAAATCATTTTTTTAATTAATTTTTTAAATTAAAACGCTAAATGAGTGTTTTTATGATATATTTGTATTATAGGAGAATTGATAATCCATAATATTGCCAATTAAACAAGTTTTTTTTACTGAAATACAGCGTCTTGGTTATACAAAATATCTAAAAGTATTAAAAGAGTAGGTATACTGTATGTTTGTAAGTATTATGTATTAAATTAATAGAGAGAACACATTCAAAATTAGATTTATGCAATCAAAAAATCGGCTTTTCTCAACTAGATATATTCAAGAATGACTGGTGGATCTTTGATCTTATCATACGAAGTGATTGATATTACTATACTTTTTTTATGTTTCATTGTAAAAATGATTTTTGTTCGTCAACCGCCAGTTTTTACCAGTAAAAATTTGTTTAGCATGTGCACGTGGCTGTTTTATATTGTACGGATGACATTTTATCATAATTAATTATAGCGTATTATAATCGGTTCCACAGTTTTGAATAGAACCAAATGACAACAACTACACCAGTCGTAAAAAGCTTTTTATATTTAAGATAGGTAAAAAAAATTAAATTAAAATATATTTATGAATCATCAGCCAAAAACTTTTTATGCGTTTTAGCAAATACCATTAAGAAAATAACAATTATTGTACTCGAAAAAATGTAGACGCAACTATGTATAATTTTATGAGTCGTAGAATTTAAAGTTGTTATTTACCTTAATTGATACTGTTCAAAAACACTAAACTTTTACTTTCCCGTTTTATTTTCTTCGTGCAGAGTCAACATGGTTGAAAAAATAGTTTTTTTAATGAAAAACCGGACATTAAAAAAAAAATTTTTATATTTTAATGTGCTTACTAATCGGGTTGTGAATTGATTACAGAACGTATAGTAAATGTCATCGTTCGGCGATATGGTTTGAAAATATTTTGTAAACTATGGACGCAGGTTTTGGAATTCGATCAAAAGATATATACGTGTTCTTAAAAACGTCAATCGATCTAAACAACAAATTTTTTCTTCCAGTAATGCATAATTTAAAATTATCTGCGATTTAATAAGAGAAACAGAAGAGATACAGAGCTCTGAGTATTTTTAAAACGACGGGACTGATTTTTATGAAATTTTCTGTGCGCAGGCTAAAGGCCAAGAAAATATTTTTCAAAGTTCAACCCTTAGGGACGTCAGAAGGGTGAAAGAGGTAAAATAGAGAAAACTGTGTAGCCAGTATCACTGAATCAACATGAAGTTTGGTCTCGCGGAGAAACGGTTTTCCGAATGTCAACCACTAAGGGCGTTACAAAGGGTAAATGAAAGAGGAGGGGTTAAATAAAAAATGCATTTTTTTTTTTTTTTGTGGTCGGACTATTTTGAAAACACATTATGTTCTGTAGTACAAACGATAAAATATTTTTCACCGCATTTTCTCAAAATTAAAGCCGTAAAGGACGTCGGGTAAGCCGGACAGATAGACGTTTGCGGATTTCGATACCCCCTCGGCCCTCGCTAGTAATTTTTCCACGACCTCAACGGGTTTCGGGGCGTTTTGGAAGACCGCGGGATGGTCGTGTTTGAATTAAAAATTTAACCATAGTCGGGCTGCATCAAGACCTAACCTAACCTATTATGGGCGATGGTCGTTTCATAATATCCGTTTCCGCCAAAAAACCAAAAAGGTACGATTCCCGTTTCCGCGTAAGTATGATTTTACCCGAGAAGTACAGCTGCCCGAAAATAGCTTATTATGCGCGCGGCCTTAGCGCGTACCAAAGGCAGCGACACTAAAAGGCTCGGGGGCGGATTGATTTGGGCGTAGTGGCGATCGCCCCACCCCCCTTGGGGATTTGCCTTTTGTCTATAGTTTAAGCTCACTTCAATTGAACATTGGTAAAATCGAGGACTTATTTCTTATTATGTTACCTATTATTATTTTAGGATAATTATTATTTCAAATTAAGACGGGTCTGAATTTATGAACTTATTATTGAACCGACTGTTATTTTGGTACTCGGACATAATAAATTGAAGTTAACAAAACCGATCTGTTATCATAAAAAAATGTAACTGACTTATGATTCGCTCGAAATATCGTGTTTACACCGCGAACAAATTTAACCGGGAAACAAACGGTGGATTGAAGTGGCGGGCATTGATTTGGAGACGATTAGTGTTGACTCGATGGTAGTTTAATGAAAGTAAAGTTGAGGAGGACACGAAATTTGACACCCATGGACGTTGTAATTTTGCGAGGTGTTCTACATTGCCGGTGTAAACGTACCTGTACTTTGGCGGAAACGGACATTTTGAATTTTGGGGCGGAAAATGGGCCGCCGTTATAAAATATTATTACCAGGTTCGTTTGTCCGATCCGTGTATCGCGGCATCCGGTTCGCAAATATTAATAATTATCATTATTTCCATCGGTCTTGCCGTTTGTTGTTACGATCATATTATTCGCTCGCAATGCCGCTATATTGTGTTTGCTCACTATTTCTCTCTGTTTACCGGTCGTGTGTTGTAGGTACGTGTGTTTTACGAGCCCAATGCGCCTCGACGACCGGCTCTATACAGAGTTTACAATATACAGTTAAGACACATACACACAATGCAGCACTCGGCGGTGGTCGGTACGCTTTGGCCCCGACGAGTACTCTGCGTTTTAATCATGATAAATTAGTATATACACTGCGATTGTTGCGTAAAACCGAGAGGAATAACAACAACTGACTGCTGCCCACCCGCCGTGCCGCGCCCACCCGACCGGACGGATTTAACCGAGCATTATTATTATATACGACGTTGTACCTCTCGTGGTGCCGAAATCCGAAAAATCCGAACGATCAAAATCGCTAAAAAAAATGCTAATGGTCTGAAAACCGCACGTTGGCCCGTAACGATGGTAAAAAAACACTTTTATTAGACTCTAAACGTCGTGTGCGCGGAAGACAAAACCCACGCTTAATCCAATATGTTCTCGGATACGCTCAGAACGTATCAAACGGTCGGTGGCGCCAATTTTCGATCGAAAATCGTACGTACGTATTTACAGTACGGCGATTAAAAATACTTTTTAGTTCATACCTACTTGTTACATTACGTTCTACGAAACTGACTTTGGTACACGATAAAATGCAGCGGTGGCATTGTTTACTCGTCAGAAAAATGTAAAACAACGCGTCTTCGTACCGATTCTTCCGTTTTCGGGTAGATTATTTATGCACAGTTAAATCTGCAGTTTAAATCGTCCTGAAAAATCTGCCGCCGATTCGCGTGGCAGCCGGTATGCGATTCCGTCGTAACAACTCCGATAAAACCGGTAGAGCAAACATACTCGTATCTTCCATACTACTCGAGCGCTAGTTTTTAAACTCGAAGAGTATTTTTTTTTTTTGCGATAATTAAGTCGAAAATTTTCGCAACGTGTGCCGAGAAATCTACCTCCGCTAATGCAGGCCTTGCCGACGAGCTTTTTACAGCGGTTATAAGACCAGTATAACGAGACGTGCATACATTATTATTTATTAAGGTAATCTATATACAAAAAAAAAATAATTACGTTGTAAATTTACCGCATCAATCTGTGGTTTTTACGATATTATAATTTTGTGTATAATGTACTTTTGTGTTGTATAAAGTTTTCAATCATAAATCAATTCAGACATTGTTTAGAGTAGAATAAACATGACGTCGAGACCGCGGCCACAAAAACGTGGCGAAGAAAGTTTATCCGAATATCGCTATTACGGAGCGGAACGAGCGCTATACCTGCCGACTTCCCGCCGCATGTTTGTCACGTCACGCAGCGCATAATAAATAACAACAGTGTACATATTATTATCGTATCAAACGAGTTTCCGGAAAACCGTTTATTAAATTTCGACAAAAATCCAGCTACTTCCGATGTCCTTATTACCACCCTATTTATCAATGTAATTTAGTCGCGTATAACGTACGTTACTATGAAAATATGAGCGAGAATATGAGAAAACGTACCGATAAAATCAGTCTTAAACGTACGAAAAATATTACGATAATCGTACAACGGTTAAATAATTGTAATTAAATAAATAAATAATAATAAACATTTTTCAGATCGTTGTTGTTGTTCTGGTCGATATTTTAGTGTTTTAGTATGAATTTTTAAAAGCTAACCTAATACGGTGAAAATACAAACAGAAATAATAAAACGGCAAACGTAATTTTTTTTTACAAAATCGATTTGGTCGTAATTCCCAAAGTTATAACAATTAAAAAGACTATTATTATATAATTAAAACGAGTAAAATACGACTGTGCGACTAAAATTTAAACGTATTTGAAAAACGTTCGAGCTCGAAAGAGAACTTGAAATTTTCAAAAATTTAAATATTTCTTGTCGTTTCAATTCATTACGAATTTCAGCTTTCTCAGATAAGTTTTGAAATTTTCAAAGATGGCTGATAAAAAAGGTATCGTTTTGTTCGAAACTACAAATTTTCAAAATAGTTACAATTTTTTTATTTTAATTTTTTAGTCGTTTTAGTTGGTAAGTTTTCAAAAAAAAAAAAAGCCTAAACAATTTAATACTTTCACAGTTAAAACATAATATTTATTTGAACCTCAGTATATGAGAGTATCAGGTATTTTATACGAAAATGTTAATATGGAAAAAAAATAATTCATTTATATCTTCCTAATACGATTCCGTATTTGAACTCAGTTTCTCTCGTTCTCGTTCTTGCCATCACTCAGTAGAACGGTAAACACGTTACACGCACAGATTTTCAAATTTGTAATACATTACATTCGATATGGCACTGTTTTTTTATTTTACTCGTGTATGATTGTATTTTCAATATTTTAATTTATTAAAACATTTAGCTGAAAAAAAAAAATTTATACTTGCTCAATATAAAAAGTATGTTAAGACGTATTTAGAATTGAATCTACAAATCGTTTGTTCTAAATATATCTAATTGTTATTCTAAAATTTTGTACCACACAAAAATGTTTTATTCAACGAAAAATGCTCACAAATAGGATGAAAACAATCCATTATGAGACATTTGTTTATAACAACGTCGTTTTTACATAAAATACACAAACGTACTGAACGTGGTTTCTGTCTGTTTTTTCGACGGAGATTGCAAAATTGAATTGAAATTTAATAATACCGAGTAGCTCTTTTAAGTAGTTTGCTATAAAATAAGTACCTGTTGGTTAAAACTCATTTCGCTTGAAGTATTATGCGTTCTTATGATGCAATTACCTACATTTTATAGTAATGTGGCCTCCCAATTCAATTTAGAGACATTTTTATGAACGTTAATATATTCAAGGCAGATGGTGAAATAAATTATTCATTGACATTGAAAAAATAATTCTGTTATTGCTCTTTTATTATGTAATCGTACTTGGTCATTTGGGTAGTATTATTACCAACGACGTTTTTCTATTATTATATTAATATAGGATTAGATTTGCTATTCATCAATGTCACTTAGAGTACTTTCATTAGAAACAAATTTCAATAAGTTTTTTTGTGTACCGTAAAAAACACAAACGGAAAATATAGAATAGTCCTAGTCTGGTATAATGTACTTTTTTTTTCGATAAAATAAGTTTTCTTATCTTGTGATTAATTTCGAAAAAATGTTTTAAATAACCAAAGATTTTCACCTATTTTTTCAAGCGTAAATTTCAAATTATTTTCAATATCAAATGAATTTTTGTACTAATGCCATTCTGTTCAATAAATACTTTAATTTGCTTTAAAGAGTTTCAAAAACGTAATACAAGTTAACGTACATAGAGTTCAGTTTTAAATTAAAAATTGCTAGTTCAATTTGATTTTATAAATATTTTCGTGTTAAAAAACGAAAGAATAGAAGAAATGTTGCGATTAATTTCTGTTTCCAAATTCGATTCAAAATAGTTTTCAATATTAAAACTGTAAAACGTTTTGTGTAACGTGTAAAATACTTAATGTCAATTTTAACATTTACTTCAAGGAACATATAAAGTTAGAACGGGGCAATGGAATTTAACTTTGAGATGAACGTTTGAATTTAATTTTTTTTAGTTGTAAATTATATATTTTTATTAAATAATCAGAAAAAAAAAATTAAAGGCGTAACAACAAAACATGGTAAATTTTACTATACACATCGTAACGAATGTATTATTTCACATAAAACCAAGCTTTGTTCAGAATAATTGAAAAAATTCTCAACTTGCTCGTTTAGTTCAGATTTAAAATAGTTGTATACCACCAAATCAAATCTAGCGATACATCCAAAGCGATACATTTTTATTTGTATCAATTTAAATCAAGCCAAATCTTCACCAATTTTGATGCTCAAAATGCCAGTAAGTTTTATAAAATACACGAATCGTGATTGAACATGTTGATTCAAGTACATTATTATAAATGTTTTGTACTCAAAATAAGACGCGTCGATTCAAAATAAACGTATCTTGAAATAGTTATATTCTCAATGAATTTCAATAAGTGATTTACGTTTAAATTGGAACGCTTTTTATTAAAAAAAACAAATTGAATATCTCAGTATACTTGATTTGTTCGTCTATTGTTTCGGACGCATAAAACAGTATGTTTTCGAGTTGGCTGTAGATCATTATTATGATATTGTTGTACACTCGATGGACACACGTAAAAATCATTGTTATTTACATATTATATTATTCTTGGTATGAGCAAAATATATTTTTTAATTTATTCAGGATTAATTACTTAAACCCAAAACAATGAAAAACTATGGACATCTAGGCTTTTATTTTAATGTTATGGAAATATTATGCCACGTTAATTCATCTATATTGTTCGGATGTAAAAAATGTATAGGTACTTATGAATGCAAAATAAATAAACAATAGCTAATACATCAAATTCAAACATTTTTGTCCTTTTGTCATGGAAAATGAATTATGTAATTTTTTTAATATTTATACATTTTTATTTTACGCAAATGAGAAATCAACATAAATAAAGTATGTCGCACATTATTTAAAGTTGTGTTTTTGTACTAAAAAATTACATAATAAAAGAAAAATAATTATGTTTTCAACTAATAACAATAATAAAACATTCGGATGTTGTCATGATTAGCGATAACAGAATGAAACATATTATATAAATTTTTTTATCTTTGTTCGCTCTCTTGATATTAGCTTATTGAATTGCAAAATGACAATTTTTTTTTTTTTTATGATTTGTTCGTTTTACTATTAAATTTGTCTAAATTTAAGACCGCATCATCATGTTTATACAACGAATAAAATTTTCCAAACGCATAATTTATTAGTTTTGTATTATACGATCCAGACGCACCGTATTATTAATGCGTGATATCCAGCTGAGTTTTCAAAAACAGCGCACTCTCGAAACAGTTTCACTTAAATAATATGTGGGAAAACTGTCACCGAAAGTATTAAATTTTAGTTTAATCACTTTGCATCTTAATTTATTTCTTGTTCATCCATCACTTATTGGATCTGTATAATTAGAGGTCTGTTTTTGACATGCACTTATGGTTAATTTCGACAACTCAAAGAGGCGAGAGTCTCAAAAGGTGAGCTTCAAAATTGGCTTCTTTTGAAACTAAGGTATTTAATTACGTATATTATATTATGTTCTCGTCACTTGTTGTATACTTTTACGACTTGCCACGGTGTTTGAAGAAACACAATTAACACCGTTATTAGATATATTATATATGTAACTATAATGCGGTTTATAATTGCCAAGAGTTTTCTTACCCATTCGGCTTCAACGAACCGGGAGATTTAAAGTACTTATTCTTCATTTTAAACTAAAATTAAACTTGAGCACTTGTTTACACCGAATTCAATAAACCCAAAATCACAAAAATAATAAACTTTTTACAGCGTATGCCTATACGTATTTCAACAACCGCCGAGCAAATCAACAACTTCACTTAAAATATATTTGTTGATTTGTGCTGAAGATGACAACATAGTAGTTGAAATGCGTATACGCAGTAAAAAGTGTATTGTTTTTGTGATTTTGGGTTTATTAAATATTTGGTATTCTTTATTTGTTATATTGTACAATCAAATAGGTTCGACAAGTATAAATAAATGTAAATGCTAGTCGTGTTCGGCGTTGTAAAATGATACTTATTAAATGTATTTAAACACGGGTATTGCAAATATTAAGGACAAAGTGGGTACCTACTATACAATAAAAATTTTTGAAAAATTATAAAAAAATTGCTTTCTCCGCACATTGCAGTGATATAAACAAAAAGTGTATTATCAAAAGGAAAAAAAAAACGACTACCTACATGATATTAAAGAATTTTCAATTCATTTTTGAGTGCGTATATAATAATGTCTCAAACGTTTGTTTTCAGAGAAAAACAGCAAAAGAAAACGAGAAACGAACCGAACGACGGCCCCTCCTGTGAGCCGATCTGTACGTTACTTGAAATAGACTTCATAATTTTACCTTGCCAAATGACATCAGAAAAAAAAAACATTTTGAATCAAATTTTTTTCTGTAACGAATGCACTTTGGCTCCCGAACAATTTTTGGACGTTATTTTTTTCAAAATATGTTTTTGTGTGCATAATAATTTAATGGTACTAAAAAAAAAGTCGGCCAAATATATTTTGGAAGTGGTGTGCTCGTCCACGCCATTTAATATATAGATATCAATAATCTTTGAACGTCTGTAACTTCCAAACTAAGTTTGACTGACTTTCTTTTTTTACCACCATAAAATGATGCATATCAAAGACGCATAAAAAAAAATATCCCAAAAATTTCCCGGGAGTCAAAGTGCATTTACGTCTTTTTTTAATAGGTACAACGCATACTTTCGTTTCTCACCTGCAAAAAAGTTATATACCTATTTTTTATTCTCAGTTATTGAATGCATAAAACCAAACCCGAATGATTTACGACGATTGGTTAGTAAATTTTTTTGAAACCTATACGTGTTACTGAAAGAATTATGTATTAAATAGTATAAGAATATTTAAAAGTTTGAAATAAATGGCTCTTAAAACCTTCCTTTTTTTTTTTTTTGGAATATTTATAATACTTTTTCTTCTGCATACAAATAACATACGTTTTATTTAAATTTTACAGTCATGGAGGACAAAACACCATTGCCCACTCAAGTACGCCCTTGACCGTAACCATTAACATTGTCTTGGCCTCCCCTGCGCCACCATAAGGTCTGCGTTTGAAGATTCCAGCAGTTCGCGGAACGTTTCCTCGCGTCTCATTTCCGAACGCCATTTTCCATTTTATAAACCTGCTCGAACCATTTACCTGTAGATACGTGAATTTTACCGATACATTTTACTCAGACGGTTGTTGAACATTTTTGATTTTCGATACATACTTCGAAATTTTAGAATCGTGCAATCTACATATAGCTGAGGCGTAACTGAATATCACTCAGCTCCTCATACTCTACACCTGATTTTTATAAATTATTTAACTATCAAAATTAGTTATCAGTCTAAAAACTGAATACTAAAGCTTTTATCAAATGAACAGGACCAATATTTACCTCGAGAGTTTGAAAAATGCTCATTTCTAACAATTCGTGTAATTCAAATGACATCCTAACCGTTTAAATTTACGACCTCATTTGTATTTTTTTTTCTTTCTTTTAATCATTCTAGCGAATTAAAAAAAATTAAAAGGAATTTCGAAAAAAACGGTTTTTTAAAAAAAAATTTGTGATACATGAACGTCACGAATTTTTCTATTTTTTTTAAAAATATTTTTGAATTTAATTTAGTCGTAACATGAAAACACGGCGAATTTTGAAATGTTCTCAAAAAATGCATCATGGCTACGCTTGAATCTTTTAGTGTCACTTTAATAAATTTTTTTTTACCTAAAATGTTAATAAAAAAAAAGATACGTTTTCAAAATCAATAAATATTTTTCGCAACATCTTCAAAATCTGAAAAAATTCACGGGACGAGATCTATCCCCCATATCATTTTCCCATCCGTTCGACCGCCACCGCCAACAGCAGTCGGATCGTAAAATCAAATTTATTTTTCGCTCGTCCGACGCGTTTTCCGCTCGCCACTGGTAATAAACTCAACGTCGTGCGGAATTTAAAAATTACCTTGCGCGGTTTTCGACTCGGGGGACCGAAAGTTGTGCGCGATTTTCACATCACCGCGTGTCCGTTGTCACTTACTTTTCACTTCAGTCACAAAACACATCGAAAAAGTATAATATTCCGCCAGGACAGAGCTAAATCATAGTACATGAACCGATTTAAGTTTGAAACGTATCCAGCTCGTGACTGGATTTGCGAAAATGCGAGTAGTCGCGGTCGTTCGCACGTTTATTTTTCATTTTTTCTCGGCCGGTATCGAGTTTACAAGAGGTACGACGTTTGATAGAAAAAATATTTCTTATTATTTTGACTTTATGCCACAACAAGTGTGTACGTTTATTGTTATAATCAAAATAACACCGTTTTTCAATACTTTTTAGTAGGCTTTCAGAATTTACTGGGCGGGATTTTTTTTTTTTTGTAAACTTTTTTGTTCAGAAAATGTTTTTCCCTCAAATTTCACCAAGTTTTTTTTACTGTACCGTTTTAAATTTTGAACTGTAAAATTTAGAGACCCCTCTAGGTACATTTTGAGTAAATCTCGCCTTTCAGAAAAAGTACTGACTTTAAAATTCGGAGTGTTTTTACTACTTACCCTTAGAGTTGTTCTCGAGAAAAAGAAGAGAAAAAAAAACATCATTGTAAAAACAATACATTATTCGTTGCGCTCAGAATCTAAGAAAAAGATTGCAGTACATGCATTTAAATTTATTTGAAACTGTTGAAGACTTTTTACGCAGTCGTTACTGTAAGACGTGTGTATTATAAGTTAATGAAAACTGATGGTTCCGTGAGCGTTTCTTATTGTTAACGAATGGGAAAAAATAGAACGAACACAATATCATTGTCGTCCGTTTCCGTCTTACTCGAGAACGCTCTCGCTCTTCTCACACGTTTATGAAAACGCACACGCACAAGCAAAAGTATATTTTATACATAAATATATATTATACTCGGAGCAGCGGAAAATGCGCGAAAAATCCTAAAGCGACTCATTGTTGTGTTTATAGGGATTTTGAGTCCGAGGATTTCGGCGAAATTCAGTCTTCGCTCTTGGGTCCGCACTACAAATCATGATTTATACGATAGATTACGTTAACTGCATTGTATTTTCTTCCAGACCTACCCCTCATTGGGGGGAGGGCAATAATGCGAAAGCGGAAACCCTCTCCTCTGCGTGGTTTACAAAAAGAAAAAGAAAAAAAAGAAAACCTGCCCCTCATACAAAATGGAGTCATTCCATTTATCACGGAGGTCACACTGGTGTCCGGCCGAAAAGTAGAGAGAATATAAACTTATAAAGTAACTTGTGTGTGTATATATGTACATTATACTATTATACATTACTGCTAAAGACGAGCAAGAGGATGGGATTAGAGGTGAACCAACAGAAAACCGAATATATGTGTACGTCGCGAACAGAGGCAGATAACTCAGATCTAGAGGTAACACCTTCGGAAAAATTAATCAATTCACATACCTCGGGGTAAACATGAACAGTACAAATATCATGCATGATGAAATTAAAAATAGATTAACAAGTGCTACTACTTAAATCAAAGCATCTATCCTATGAATCAAAGAAAATCCTATACACCAGTTACATTAGACCGATCCTAACATACAGGTGTGACACATGGTCTACCACCATGGGAAACCACTAGAGCCTAATTACCTTTGAAAGAAAAATATTAAGAAAAATTTATGACCCTCTATATAACAGAGAAACAGAACAGTTTGAAAGAAGACATAATAACGAATTACGGGAGTTATACGAAAGACCAAATATTCTGTCATATACAAGAAGTAAAAGGCTCGAATGGTTAGGACATGTACAGAGGGCGGATGGCCGAATTATTAAACAAGCACCGATGGCTGAAATGATAGGTAAGAGACCTCTGAGCAGGCCCAGAACAAGATGGAAGAACTCGGTTGTGATAGATCTAATACTTCAAGAAAAGGCTCAGTTAGACAATAGGGAAGAATAGAATAAGTTTGTGATGGCAGCGTTGGACCTCAATGGTCCTTAGGCTGCATATTATGATGATGATTATACATTACGTTTTAGACGTATTATATGTAACTACCATATACATTTTTAAGTTATTTGGTGTTTTTCATTGGGTTACGATGTTATTACTACGGTCACTTTTAAGTGTTTCACCGGAAAAAAAAAACTCGGGAAATCGGGTGGAATCGATGTATACATGTGATCATGTCCAACGTGTTTGTTTATAGTACCACGTAAAAATTCTTTACACGCATATTCTTTTATTTTCGTTATATTCTCACAGGGAAAAGTATTTATAGTCTTATCAGTCGTGACGTTTGTTTCAGTCCATTAAGCAATGGTAGAAATATGGCCAATTTATTTATAAAATATCGTCAATTTATTTTCCACCATCCAAATAAAATCTACCGTGCTTACATTTGGGAACTTTTTTTTTTTTTCGGTTTATAGAAACTACAATATAGGAACCAAAGAAGAATAAAATAAGACACGTATCGAAAGTAAAACGCGAATAATGTCCGAGTGCGATCTAAGAGTTTTTTGTTCACACGTTCCAAAGGATATTAAACATTTTTAAAATATCGATTTTAAAACTAACTCTACAAGTCAGTGGGAGAAAACAGGAAAAATCGACAAATTTTTGAGTACCTAACGATTGTAATTCATTATTAAGTTTTTTATTTCATAAATTATTTAAGAAAAAACTAATTTGTACGATTCCGTGGTGCTATGCATTAAAAAAGAATAGTTTCAATTAATTTGTAGAATAAAATCATAAGAATTTTATATAATTTAATGTGTTTGTTTTCATGTCTTTACTAACTATTCTTCAATAATAATAGTAAAAGTTTTGTTTTATAGTTATTCAGTTGATTTAGTATACGTAAACTCATCATAAATTTTCATTGAATATGACATGATAAAACACAGACAAACAATTTCTTTTGTGCGTCATTCAAAATTAATGAGTGTGTATATGGTAATTATTCACTCGTTTGTGACCCAATTTTAATACCTTTTGAAAAAGTTGTTTTGTTAAATATTGTAACTTGAGTATTTTTAAGGACGTATACTAATTTCATTTTTCAGTTACCTACTTCGAGTTTGGAAATCACGTTCATTTTTTGTGCATTCAGTATTTACTGTAAGTACATAACTTTTCGTTTAAATTCATGAACTAGAGCACTTTTAATATATTTTAATTTATTGCACTTCTGTGTTGGAAAAAACGATTTCAATGCTGATAAAAGACCGTTTTTTCAAGTTTGGTTTATCATAAAATTTTTGTAGATTTTTGAAATAACAAAATAAGTTTAAATAAATAATACGGTAACGTTTCTTCGAAGAATTTTTTCCACCAAACAATTTCAATACATCTAAAGTGGAACCGGAGTGACAAAAAGTTGGCGAATACTGCACTCGGTGGTTTCGTGTTGACACAGGCACGCTGATAGATAGCGCTGCTGTAGAACTGACTTGTTCAAAAAAATGAAATTTATAAAAATTTTCATCATACGGTCGCGTCAACTTTAGAGTTCTAATACAATGATAGATATTAGAAAATTTACATGTTTTATTTTTGGGTTAAACGACGTCGCTTAGGTGACGAAACTGCAGGTGTAATCTGGCGGTGCATTTTTACAGCTTCATCAAAGCCACCGATGAAGTTCAATTCATTTTCCGGGACGGATAAAAATATCTTAAATGGCGCTCTTTTGGCCAGCTTTTAAACTATCTGAAAATATCGTAATTTCGTATGACTTTAATTTCAAATTAAAAACGTATCGTTACAAAATCGGGATAACGAGCGCCCTAGAAGAGGATTTGCTCTTTTAAACAAAAATGAATTTTGAAAATCGGCCTTATATACATAGTTTGATGATATGTGAGTTTGCGTTTCGATGTTTTTTCATACAAATTGAACCCGCACTCGTTTCCCTTAAGTTAATAACATTGAAAACACTATTATGTGGATTACGTGACTTTTTTGTATCTTCTGGGATACGAAACTATACCTACTGTTTGCAAATGTTGAATTTGATTCATTGCTTCAAATAGTGTCATTTTATACGTTACAACACGATTCACAAGAGACATTTAATCGCTAAATTTTGTATTTCGGTGTAATCGTATAAAAGTTTCTGATTTATTGAATTAGTTTTCGGTTTAACACTTATCGAACAAAATATTTGTTAGTTGTTGCTATGTTTATGTTAGCGCATAACGGTGAAATTGTTTTTTTTTTTTTTTTTTCGTAGAATCATAAATCGATTAATCATGCGATACTTAGATACGCGGCTCGTTAAGCGCACATTTTTACGCGTTTTTAATTTTTAGAATACAATCACAAAGGATACATTATTTCTTAATTATTTAAACTTGTAAATTTTTGTAGGATTCGTATGTTCCGATCATTTGAACTGGATGTTAATGAATACGAAATAAATATTCGTCACAAAAAAAAATTTAAAGGCGATTTGAGATGGTTAGGAATCTTAATTATTGTACTAACACGTAAACCGCGTACGATATTTTTGTGATTTTTAACGCCACGTGATATACCTTATACGCCAAAGTATAAAATATTCGTTTCACGAATTTCGCTAGTGTCCTTTTTATATTGTAACGCTTAGAATTTATATAACACAACTCAAGAACTCAAATTTAGCCGAATGTTTTGTAGGAACTGCGAAATGGATTATCACCTGAATATACTGCGTCGTAATCGTTTGTACGGTGATCCAGGCCTTTTTTTTTTTTAGCCAAAAGTCCAAGGTTTCCATCAATCGCCCCCCAGTCGCGTATCCGAAGATTTTTTTCAATGGGGCTGGTAAAAAATTCGAATTTTTAAAATGCAAACTGCAATACTGCAAAACACAAACCGTAAAGTGAATAGAGAACAAAAAAAAAAAAGACAAAAAATACTTTGCATGAATGTGTTTTCGCCAATTTACTGTGGTCATGTCGATCGAAAGTGTTTGATTCTCATGCTATTTCTATAAGGGCTGGGACTGCGTTCTCCATCCCCCCGAACCCTCCGTAAAGACGCCCCTGATTGGCCCGTTATCTTCTCTCGTCCGATCCCGCGTGTCGCCGGCACTGCGAGGCGCTTGCCATGGAAACGGTCGCGGACCTGTGACGTCATTGACGGCCCCGCGCCTTAATTCATGACGTCGGACGTCCGAAGAAATCGTTAAGACCGTGACGTCACGGGCGTATTGTACGCGTCACGGTCACTGCAGCACGGCCGGGAGCCGCGGGATTCGGCGTCACAGCTGTACCGGCGCGGTAAAAGTCAAAGACCTACATTCAAGTGTGCTCTGAAGGAGGAGGAGCGTAAGGGGTTCAGTGAAAATAACCTGAACAAAAAACTTCAATTTTAAAGTAATCATTCCGCGTCTCTGTAATCAAATTTTTGGATTTGGTCATTTCGAGGTTCAAACGATGTCAAAATCGGCTAAAAATGTTTTAATGTCGGTAATACTCACTCCAGTAAGATGTGACTTTTTTGTCAACGATATAAAATATGCCAACTTCTAAAATTTTGAACTCAACAATGTCGAACGTACTATCTTACGAGAACAAGACGCGTGTTGTAAAACGATCAATCATCACGATATCTCGTCGTACTTAATTGCATAAGTACACGAATACTTATTCGTTCAACAATAATTTTTTCGTCATTTTTGGGTCTGATCCCTCCTCTCCGTGTTCGCGCCATCGCAGGTAACAGCGCCTCGACCCTGAGCAAACAATCCCGATTCCGTAAAATTTACAAATAACAATTTTCAAACGTTACCATCTGTCCCCGTGTCAATATCCCCATTCTCAACAGACAAGTCTCCAGTCTTTCCACTAGATTTGGAATTCACGTAACGTCAAAACTACAAGAAAAACTAGGGTGGATTCGCAAGACTACATATTTTATAATTTTCTCGCACATTTAGTTTAAGTACCGTAAGTCCGTGATTCCCTCGAATTTTTCGAATTCGACTCGGAGGGTTGACTCGTGTCTCCACCACTAGATTTATGATCTAGGTGGTTAATGCACATGGTAATCATGAAAGTGGTCACGCAAATTCGTGCCATTCGCGTGCCAATTATTTCACGAAAGTCACATTGTAGGGTCCGACATAGATAACCAAGGCTGCCCCACATTCCTCTAGAAAGACATTCTTTATTTAAGATCTAAAAATTACAGATTTTTTTTTGGCGAAAAATGTTTTATTCGTTTATATAATTCATACGGATACCGAGGACCAATAATTGCAATGAAAAATTGTTCAACTAATTGTTCGAAACTAAGAGCTAAAAATGCACATTGTTTTTACATTTTCAAAAAATATTAACAAAACAACTACTTTGGATTTAATGAGAAAAAAAAAAATAACTCTTCGTTCCTCAAAAAAGAAAGGTTTGGAACCAATCAAAAACTTTTTTGAAAAATGTTCCTTCAAAAACTGGACGAGTTGTGAATAAAAATATAAATAACGAAAATACTGCAGTGTGCAATTTAACTTATATTAAATATTTGTAACGGCGCATCTTTTATAATTAAGTTTGATTAAGTATTAAACTGCAGTTCAAAATATATTTTTACTAAATATTTAAACAGTCATCATAAATTTCGTAAAATATTTCGGTTTATTTTTCCGTATTTGGAACACTTTTTTGATGTACTTGTTTTTTCATATAATCTACTTTTTAACCGTTTTGAGATAAATTTTAAAATAGCACTCACATAATCCAACAATAATATGTTCAACCATTCTAAAATTTGTAACTTAATTTATATAACGTATTGATTTCTAACAATTGATCATTCTTTGTTCATTGTTCAATTGAAACAACTAAAACTACTACATTTTATAATATAGGAAAAATTATAATATATTCTCAAATGATTTAAATCGAAACTAACGATAATCAGTATATTTATTTGAAATACTTTTATTTTTGACGAAGAGTCGTAATTGGACTTTTGCTTTAACTGAAATTTTAATTTAAACATTTTTTTAAATATTACAATTTATGTTAGCTGTTCAAATTGAAACAAAACGAATTGGTTTCGATTGATGTAGGGTAAAGATGGAGAAATTAAAAACATCCACAAACTTATACGATTGGGTTTAAATTCACAAGTAGGTATGCAAGGTTTTGACAATTCTCATCGTAATTGATATCGCGAGGACAATTTAATTTAAGAATGTAAAATAATATATTCTTAAATCATTCATTAACAGTGACAAATAGTATATAATTGATACTCATCAAAATAAAATTATTATGTTCGTGGACGTTCAGCACGGAAATAAATGCTATAATATAAAATTACCATTTTTAACAAACAAAAATGTAATATGCTCCCGAATACTCAGCATTATAATTAACTCATAAATCACGTCTCGTGTTGGTCATACACCCCATTAATTCCTACTAAAATTTATTATTGTGTTGCTTTAAAAAAAAAAAACATCAGTTTTTAATAATTTGTAAATACGAGAGGGGGTCGTTGGATTTTATTTTTTCAAAATGTTTTTTTATTTAATCTCAACAACACGTGGTTGATAAACTAAATATTGTTTTTAAATGTTTAAACACACTACACAACATTTGAAGATATAATTCTATACGAAATACTCTGAATTGCTATTTGCCTAATCGTCCTCCACTTCATCAAATAATTTAAATACTATTTTATACTATACACGAAGAAAGCAATCCGCACGTTTAAAAATCGATATTTTTCATTTAAAAAATAAAATGACGCGGTCAACATTGATGAATTTTACACAAGCTTGTACCATGCCACGAAAAGTAATTAATGGATTATAAATTCATTATAATCTGTTCTCAAAGTAACATCAACAATATTTTTTGGTAAAATATGATTATCTGACACTTTCAGTCTTTCGAAATATTAATTAATTTTTAAATAGATCCAAAGCGTGTTGGTTTTACGATAATCGTTTTATTTTTTATATGTTTTCCTGTAAACACTTTTTCTGGTACCTAGTGAAATCGCTCCAAACTTTTCATGCGACATCTCTCTATTAATAACTAACCGGAAAGAAATAGAACACTTTTTTTATACCACGTCGTTAAACAACTATTTTTACGACGGTTTCATTTTTGTTATCGTTCCACATCTTTATTATTTTGAAGATTTTTTTGCGGCAGTAATTCCTTTGAACGTTTTTGAAATTATTAAAGAATAAATCGGACAAATTCCCCCGTACTCCAACGTAAATGCCGTATTCGCACCACGGACCGTACAAATTTCTAGCGGATTTCTAACATCGACAGACCGAAAATTTCGCAAACAAATTTTCCGGTAGATGCCTAAACCAAAAATAATATTTTGCTTCTAATTGTTCGGGTTCGTTCGTTAAGATAACTGAAAAAAAAAAAACATCCGCTCATACTCAAGTACACAAACAGGCAAGTGGGATACTTTTTGGTTATACATGGCCGCCAAAAAAATAACGGAAATTTCATAGCTGCCTCAGAAATGATCGAAACCGCCAGCTGAAATTTCAGCGGGACACTCGCGAGACCCTCATACGTGACATGTATAAATTTCGGGTCGATTAGGAGCGATTAGAAAAGTTGGCCCGTTTTTTCGTTTTCCTCGGAACTACGAAAACGATGAAAATTTCAAAAAACCGTTTCGGATCTTTTAAAGGTATCGGACGTTAAAATTGGTGCAGTTTTTCTACTAGAACTTTTGATGGGGGAAAAAAAAAACACCCGTCATTGTTAAACCGTTACGTTCTTCGCTGACGACGCTCAGAATCTAAAAAAAAAAAAACTTAAAAGTAAGAACGCGAGCCCCCATCCCTTAAAACACGTCGCTGACCGTGGGTGTCGCCGTGACCTACAAACAGGCCGGCGCGCGCGGTCCAAACTGGGTCACGCGTCGCGGGCAGGGTTGCCGGGCGGGTGGAGAGAGGACGACGCCCTTCCGCGACACCCTAAAAACAGTATGACTTACGGCTCACCGTTTGAAATAATGGGGCACGACCGTGATCATGTCGGAACAGCGTGTGCGCGTGTCACCGTGCCCGAGGGATACGGTGTTTTTATGCGGGTATATATATTTTTTTTTTCAAAGGGGAAGAAAAAACCATTGTTATATTCGATCAAAGTGTCGTGAAAGGGATTACGTCCTTGCGCCGCCGCAACAACCCACATTTCGAAAACCGGTTAGGTCGTCCGAGTAACGCCTCCGATCGCAATTCCGTTGTTACGATCGGTATCAGGATGATGTCAGCGGTATTTTTCGTTTCGGGGACATGGTGTGGTCATTGGAATGTAACGGTCATAAATTTTCGGTAAAACTTTTCTGTCAAGTATATTCATCGTGTTACCTATTGTTATTTATGGTTTTTTTTTTTTCGAAAACTCTCCACCAAGTTTCTGAAAGAATAAGCAAAACATTTGCGCGTAGTCGTACGTAATTTCAATTTTTTTTACTTTTAGATGGCTGAGCGGAGCGGGAAAGCTACTGATTTCACAAGAGAGTGCAGGGCGTCGTCGGATCTATAGAAAAAAAAATCTGCCTATTGAGTACAATGACGGACGATTAGCGACCAATTGAAAAGTTCGTGTACGCGTTTACGTGTGGAAATTTATTGTGGCCGATTTCTGTTTACTCGAAGTTATTTATATCGTCCAACTTTGTGCGGAATCGATGGAGCAGTATGACGATGCGACATCGTCAACTGGCAGTTTTCAGGCGGCGGTGCAGGATACGTGGTAGTTAAGGATAAATAAATAAAATACAGTCACAAAATACTGTACTATAATACAGTCGCGCCCCTGCAGTGGCGTCGTCTCGGCGTTTTCCGTCCCGAGGCGAACCGACGAATTCGCCGACTCGCTCGCGAGTCTCGAACGCACGTTGTTCACGCCCGTTAAAAAGTGGAAAATCTTTCGACCGAATGGCGCGAATGTACTGTGTTGTCTCCGCTCGAAAAAATTACGAATCTTTCCCGTTTCAGATTTATCGGTGAAAATATCCGCGACGCTAAAATTATCGAAGCGGTAACGAGTCCGGGCGATAATATCGATTTAATCGGTTTTATTTCAGATTTACCGTGTAAATTGTATCGTTCGTCTCGGTCGAACACTATCTGTACGGCGAGAAACGCTTTTGCGATTCTTCCGCGATGATTTTTCAGACCGAATCTATCAGAGTCACTGACGAGAGATGTCACAAACGTTACAGAACACAGAAGGCTGGTGTATATGAAAATACTCGAGAATTAGAAGCGTTTCAATAGTCACGGTTCATGAACCGAAAGACGTGTGAGCGATATTAAACGTATCGATTGTTTTGTACCTATATCTCGTACATAGAGAAGTACGTTGTTTACGCATCATGCCAATATTATGCAGTTTTTATAGAAAAGTTAATTTTTTTTTAGTCGGGTACCCCAAATACTCGTATTATGACCTGTAAGAGTACCGATGATTCGTCGGTTGAAAAAAGCGCGTTTTGTTTTCATCTGCAGACGTTTGAAATTCTAAACACAAAAGTCTAGCGATTGCCTGAGAAATATTTTTTATTGTGTTTAATGACCCAAGCGTCAAGAGCACGCCCGTGGTCTTTTTTTTTCTGTTTATGTGTTTGAAAAAATTGTACAATATCGTTCTTTCGCGCAATGTTGATCAATAAAATGCCGTCTAAAATGTGAAAATAACAAAGGAAATTCGGAGAAAAAAAAACTCATTCGAGATTACGGCGAGCAGACAACTTGTGTGCGCGCGATTGTCATGAAAAAAAAAAATTGTCTTAAACGTATAAATGACGAAAAAATCCGCGAAAAAACTAAATTAAGATTACAGACATCCGAATTATAATGGATTACACTAACGGTGGTACCGTGTTTCGCGGTATATTTCCGATGATTTTGTTTTAAAAACAGAATGTCGGAACGAAAATGTTGTGCATGAATTTAATGCAGGTGTATTACGTATAGTTTTAAATAATTGTGTATTCTTTTTGTAGAGGTTTCAATAAATTCGATCTATTCGTGATCGAGACGTGTGCGAAATTGAAGATATGAAAGTCCTTACTTTTGGTATTTTGTAAGTAAAAACAGATCTATTTAAGCTCGACAACGTGATCTCTCTAAATCGATTCAATATATTTTTATTTTTGTTTGAGTATCATCAAACTTGATCAAGCAAAAAAAGAAAGAATTATAATCGAACAACTGCGGTAAATTTGCGAATCATACCAGATAAGTAAATAACGTACAACGTTTGAGAACTTACATCGTGTACAATATAGTGTTTCAAAGTGCATAATAATTAATATTATTGTGATTTCGCGTCGAACTCTCCCGAAGCCTGAAAATCTTACCGATTTTATTTTATTCGGCGATTTATCACTACTCTAAAGAGATAGGTTTCGAAAAATATATATATATGTTGGAAATTCTAGGAAGTGTTTCAAATAAAGTACCTTTCGAATCCGTATTTCCATTTCCATCTTGATATGGGTTATACGCGTTCGTAACGGTCGACGGCGCTTCACGAAAAGTCGATCGCTGTTAGGAACATAAGGAGAAGAAAAACGTGTTTGCAAAAAATAAAAATAGTAAAAAAACAAAGCCCGTACGTTTTTTTTTTTCCGGAATCTAAAAGTATAATGTTATTGGCAGGTTAGCGGCGAGAGCACGAGGTGCTGGGTGTCGTCGGGAACGGTTTACCCCGCACGGTATTTTTTTATGTTTTGCGTCGGTTCGGGCGAAGAAGGACCATTGTTGTGATTCGACCGAGTGTATAAAACGCTTTTATTCGGAACTTTTGATGGGCGCAATTTCTGAAAACGGTAAGTTTTTCGGTCCATTTGCCGCCCGGTCAATTTATATATATATACGTGTGTGTGCGTGTATATCACGTAGTTTACCCCCGCGATCGTCTCGTGCGATTAATTTTTTTCCCAAAACCGTAACAATTTTACGTGGCTGTAAATCAAAATCCGCTCGAACCGATTGTTTTAAAATTTTTCGATTTTCAAACAGCCCGACACACGTTCGGATGCGCAAAATATGAATAGCGCGCATCTTTTGTAAAGACGGGATACATAAAAAAAAACACGTGTTTAGGTACACTGTGTTTGTGATACGTAATAAAAAAAAAAAAACGTACGCGGGTTATACTGCAGCGTAAACTATAATATCGTTATGTAAAAGATTGAAAGCTTTTGATTTTCTCACTCAATGTTCGTAAAATCTGTACGTAGAAACACGATAAAAACCTATTATTTCAACGTATCTTTTTGTATTGTTCAGTTTTTTCCTTCGTCTTACCACCCTTACACTGTTACCGCGGTACTTTTCATTAGACGTGATTAGATTTCACCTGTAAGCTAAATTTAAAAGAAATCAATCGATTCAATAAGAGCGGGGTTTTTTTTTTGTTGTATACATTGTTAATAAAAATTCTTTTAACCCAACATCACCAAAGTATTAGTTTATTCAACCAAGTTTCAAATTCGCGTAGAACTAATTTATTTAAAACGGACTGTTTTACGTGTGTCTGGTCGATAACCTTACCGCGATCGATACGGTTCAAACAATGCGCAAACACGAACGGTTCGCAACACTTCGCGAGCGATCACAATAAGAAATGCGAAGGAAACAAAAAACGAATTTTACCACCGCCAATAATCACACGCAAAGACCGCGGTAATACATCTGCGACAGACAATTTATAGCGCTCTTAAAAGAGTTTTTTGTATTTTTGCACTCTGAAAGTGGAAAAGGGCAGGAAAGTGGTTAAATGTACGTCACGCGTCTCTTTGCTGTCGCGAGATTTCCACGTTATTGAAAATTCTTTCGCTGTTTATTTTTTTCTCGCGTTTACCGACCCAAGTGTTCTCTCTTTTTTTTTTCTTTTACCAAACCATTTTTTTTCCCCGTATCCATTCACACGTCCAAATTCTATTCTTTTATCCGCCGTCAAACTGAATTCATGTAGAAAAAGGGTGCATTTTTTTCACGTCTAACGCGCAAACGGTGAAATATATCTTCGTTGAGTAAGAGCTGTTAACATCGTGGACATTTGAACTTAAATCGACCAAAAGTGCATCAATACTGTCAAACGTCGTATTGTACAAATTACATTTGCTGGACGAAAACGCCAAGAAGAATTAAGTTTTATATAACATCGTGTAGCGTGGTTTAGAAGGCGAATATATTTTTTCATCGGTCCTCTCGCAGTGAAATTATTATTTTTATTTTTTAGATTTACGATCTATCATTGTATTTTTAAGAACTGAGACGGTTTTCGATTTTCCTTTGTGAGTAATTGAAACGTTGCGTGCTGGTAAGTAATTTTGAGAACATTTTTGAATTAATTTAATGATCATACAGGTACAAACACTGTTTTAACCAAATAATATATTACGGTGATTGCGTATTTCTATTATATTCGCGTTGCAAGCTTATCAAAAAAAAAAAAAAAAATGCATTTTTTGGAATAACAAAATTTGAAACTTTTCGTTAGCTGATATAACTTGATGATATCATAGTGTCCTATGCCTATTATACACCTTTATACCTATTTAAATCTAACGATCCGATTATTTTTGATTAATTTGTAAATGTTACATTTACACTACGAACAAACTTAGTATTCGAAAAATAAAAACGCTGAATCTAAAACAAGTGCGACGAATAAATCATTATTAGTTTACCATCCATTGAATTAAAATGGAAAAATAAAACTCTGCGGAAAAATGTATTTTTATATTACATTATTTCTTTGTTCCATTTTATTTTCCACACGCATTCAGTTATTTTTTGTATTTTACTTTATATCATGTTACATTTAATTAGCGGCATTCTATACGGTTATGTCTTATTGAATAAAATACTTGTAAGTCACAAGACACAAAGGTCTCCATTTTAATAAAAAGAAAATAATCATACATCTGAATTTTACTAAAATAATACTGTGTTACCCGACTGGATACGGTTTCTTGACTTTGGCATGAACAAATATTTTGCATACAACAATCATCTTACCTGTAACAATAACACAAAAAATTAATGTACAAACGACAAATGAAATGTACAAATAAATGTTTAAATTTCATTTTCTTCTTCGCGAAATTCGTTTTGAAACTATGACACAAGACTTTTTCCATAGTAAACGACTTCTCGGACATAAACTATACCATACACGACTTTTTGAAAGACAAGTAGTTTGATTCGTATGAGTTTAGTTATTTTTATTTTACGCATCCTCATCTATTCCATTACCTAAAGTATAAAAACAATTTATAATTAACATTTTGAACAGCATTTATAAAACCATCAATTTGTTCCGTTAGGTATGCGACGAAAGTCTTGGAAATCGCCAATAAAGAAAAAAAAAATGTGTTTCTATTTGAATACCTTCACTATTTAAAATATTTATATATTTCAACGCGTTTAAACTCTTAAAAAAGAATAACGATCTTTGAATTTCTGGGAGTCTGATATTGTTGTTTTATATTTGAGCGTGACTCTTTAAATTTGTTAAACATATGTTTGTTCTACTAATGAGCCCAAACAATATTTAATAATTATTAATTGTATACAATATTTAACGGATCGTCATACTAGTTTGAAAAAGTTTAGTAAACGTTAGTATAATTAAATTTAAGGTCTACTACAGACGATTAACGTGTACTGCGATCGTTTAGTGTGTTTCTATTAATGGAGTGGTCGATTAATTTTTAATGAACTATCATGTCTTTTCAAACAATGTTCATCCAAACAACTATAGTACACGTATCATAAGGCAAGTGGATACACTATTTATAAACATCAGTTTCTGTACTAGCCTTGTCGGAGTCTTGTAAAAGTTACAATGGTCGATGTAATAGTGCTCGTGTGATAATTCGTCAAATTTATTTTATTTTTCGCAAACTCGGAACTAGAATAAATATATCGTACCAATTATACTAACACGCAACGTAATAAATTAAAAAAATCAATACGACGGTTCGCGATGATAAAAATAATAATGTTAAATAAGCCCGTAACGTCTGATAAAAGTGTTTATTTAATTAATTTTTAATTCATCGAAGGAATTCCGGTTTATTAGTTTTTGATTTTCAGTAAAACTTTGAAAATAAATTAACTATAATCAACGGCAATGCCGTTAAAGAAAATTATAGTACAACACATTGAGAGACGAACAAGATTACTTTTACACATAAAACAATTTTTCTGGCAGCGAGAGTTCACCGAGGAACTCAATTAAAATAGGATATAATCGTAAGGTAAAACAAACTCTCCGATCGTTGGTCGTTCACCGTCAAAGTTATTAGTAGTTTCTTCAACTTGGAGGAAACGTATAATGTCAGCTTATTTTTTTAATTTAATCAACCGTTTTGTCCGTCTTTCTTTACGGGCGTTCCGCACGTTAGATATAGGTGTTACGTACAATTATAATATAATTATAGTTGCTCGATGAACGTAAAAAACAAACACTGTTACGGTATCGTCTCGTCGTGTTTTTAAGTAAAAATAAAACATAATTCATAAAATTAACCAGCGCGTTTCCGTCACAGCTTTAACCCGCGTCGTTCCCAGCAGTGTTGATAGAGCACCAGCAGCAGGGGCGTCATTTTAACAATAATCCTCTTTCACCGAGCGAGACGACGGTGTCGGGTGAGCTGTCATTATTTTCAAGAGGGGTTTCTCCATATTGTATTCAATTTGGTATTTTTTTTAAATTTTTTTTTTTTACCAACACAACAACTGTTTGACCGTACGGTAGACTAAAAAAAGGCGAACAAGAAAGAGAAAAGTAAGTATAACCGAAACGACGCTGGCTTGGTTTTTTTACCTTTTTTCCGCGCGACTGCCAGGTGCTAACGTTATTGATGACCGCGCGGATCAACAGCGATCTCGTCCCACTAACATCGTAAACGCGTTATTAAAGCAGACGGAATCAAGCGATCTTCGTCACTAAGATCTGCAACTCCACTCGGAACAGAATAATAACGATCATATTGCGTTGTCACGCGCGAACCGAGTCGGGGAAAAAAATGTGACGTATACGCCGCAATCTTGGTAAGTAGGACAGAAGGAAAGAAAATGAGCATGTTCGGTTGTCGGGCAAGAAGTCGTGGGACGTGGAAATCGCGCAATGTAGTGGGTGACACTTTTTTTGGTAGGCCAGTGTTTCAGAAGTCGTGGTCTCCACTTGTTATTTAATATCTATAAAAGCATCGAGAAATCACGGAATTCGCTAAAACCGATATCCAGAGAGAGCTCAGTTATACCGCGACTTGGTAAAAACCGAATTTAACAAAAAATAGCCAGTTTAAGTGATTTCAAACGTCGAAATTACAAGCCGTTTTCGCGAAGACAAGGCCGTAAAACAAACGTGAATTTCACCAAAACGTTTAGAGTGCGACGCAACAGTCCGAAACGTTTTCGCGTCACGAAATTTTTCGATTGGACGCGCCGCCCTGGCCGTCGTGTGCGTAGAAACAGAAAACGAAAAAGAAAATAATAATAACGACATTTGTAAAAACGAAGTTTCGCTCGAAATCTAAAAACGCATCTTCGAAAAAAAACAACGACGACGACGACGACCACCGCGGACCATTCGTCATCGCGCCCCGGAGTCGATGTTGCGCTCGCGGTTTGTTAAAAATGTTAATTTACGGTCGGACCGACGTTATATATTCGTTCCATATTTCATAAGCCGCCACTTAATATAATCGGCAAACGGGCATGCAACAGCAACAATAACGCTGCGCACAGAAAATCTTGGGCTGCGGCGGTCCGGCACTTGTCCGACCCTTGTTACGGGCGAAAAAAGGAAAAATACATATATTAATATTGTGTATACAAAAGTGGTTTTTTCCTATTTTTTAAGGGGCGGGCACTTTTTTCCCGACGCGTTCAAATGGACTGTATAAACGGAAAAAAAAAAAAACTCCCCCGGCTTCGGTAATTTTTTTTATTGTTTTAGATTCTGAGCGAAGAACGTATTTGTTTTTACGGTGACGATTTTTTTTTTTTCGTGGGTGCAACAACATTAAGGGTACAAGAAGTGCTCCGCGTTGTGTAACGTCAGTGTACCTCTACTGAATGCACTCTTAAACTGTACATTGAGAAGTCTCTAATTTGAAAAAATCAAACAACATTTGAGGAAAAAACTTACAAATTACGGCCATAACTACAGATAAAATACAAATTCGGTACAAGTTTCAAATGATTTCAACAAATTTTCGGGCTAGAACTTTAAGATTTTCGAAAATTTTCTTTGTGGTTTTCGTTCGGTAAAAATCTGATTTTCGACAAAAAGTTTTCAAAACTTTAACACAAGGTCGACAGCGAGTATATTCTACATATGCTACCGAAATTTCGAAAATCTCATTTTTTTCTTTTTGGCCGTTAACGTTGGAAAATGACCGAAAATTGGTCACGCCTTTGATTTATTTTTAGGAAAAAATTCGTAACCCACACAAATTTAGTTAGTTCAGAATTGAAATTAAAATGCACGTGTTATGTAAAACGAAATCTGATAAAAAATGTTTCAAAGGAATCATCCGTCCAGTAGATTTTGATAGCGTATAAAAAAAAATATAGAAAAATTGTGTATTTTAGTCGTGACAATAAAATCACTTCTATCCAAATGGTTACACGTTATTTAAATAAAAATTTTTTATACGTGGATTTGTGGAATTTTGGAATTTTCGGACAAGATTTATCGTTAAATTTGGTTTTTACTAGGACGTATACTAGACGATTGAGCTCAGTATCGTATTTTTGAAGGCGATAATTTATCGTTATTTTCAGGTATTAAATGATTCGTATGAACCAAAAACTCTAAACTAGTGACCCACCCAAAGCCTAGTAGTCATTACACCGCCAAACTACCCACTTGACCTAGAGTAATCCCAGCTTTTATTCTTTACAATAAACAAAATGACTTTCTACATAATTGACTTTGATATTATATTAAATTAAATTGATTTTAATTAATTTTAATTTGATCGCTAAAAATCTCACGAAAGAATTATTTTAAAACTTTTAAATATAGGCTCAATTATTATAAGTTTAAAATCTAAAATTTGAAAAGTCCAACGTGCGCTGTAAGAAGTCTTCTTCTTGTGAGTAAACATTTTTTTTTAAAAACTATTGAAATCGGACTACTCTGCGAAGGCGTGAGACTCGTCAGAGTTTTTTTTTTGTGAAGCACGCAGGAAAAAACAGCGGTCACGTGCAGGCTACAAAATACTATCGCGCCACAATGAATTTAGGTGTACCTACCTACCTAGAAAAAAATATTTTACTACACACTAGTAGTAGTCATTGTCTCTGTGTGAAAAATAGTTATTTTTTTTTTTTGCGTTCATATTTTATAATGATTTGTCTGAATTTCCTTTTAGTACCTAATAGGTATCATACGTATTATAATGGTCGATTATTATCGTCTTCCATTTTAGCAACATTGGATTTTTCCTCCAACAAGTAACTGGTATATATATATATGCTGCAGTGTCGGTAGAAAATAATATTATTTATTTTGTAAAATAAATATCAATTATTAAAGAATCCTGCTATAAAAAGTTTCGACCGTGGTGTAACTATTGCAATAAATTTGGATGTTCGTTCTGTGTCAAGTGCAAAACTAAAGTTATTAATGTTATATGCCTCCCTCGATATTAAGAATTATTTGCTCATTGTTCTCGGTTTCTAGGGAAACTCGATCTTATATGGCACGAAACTTTTTACAATTTAGTGTTTATACATTATCATATAAAAAACTCCGTAATATATTTATATATATACATATTTTTAGATTCTGAGCGTCAGAAAAGAATGTATTGGTTTTACAATGATGTTTTTTTTTTCCTGTAATCAAAAGTTCTTATAGAAAACTACACCAATTTAAACGTACGATACCTTAAAATATAGATAATAGATCCGAGATGGTACTTTATTCGAAGCGTTTTTTTGAAATTTCGATTATTTTCGAAGTTCTGAGGAAAACCGAAAATGAACCATTTTTTCGAGTTCCTCCGATCGACTTGAAATTCATATATGTCATTTAGGAGGGTGTAACGAGTGTTCCGCTGAAATTTCAGTCGATCATTTTTGAGTGAGTTATGGAACTTTGAAATATTTGTCCCTCCGGTAAGTGTTCAGCTTGTATTCTTAACAGTTTCAACAAACCTAATTGTATAACGACTGAAGATAAATAAATAGTTAGGTACGTGATCATTGTCTAATAATGATTTGCGAAAATATGAATGCCCGACACGGTTTTCTAATACTGTTCACCGATACTATTTATTGTTTTGCGACATTGTTGTATCAAAATATTTTCATATTTCGTGTCAGAACCAAAAAAAATCAATTTTTAAGAAAATGCTTGGATAAAAACAAGACTGGCCGTCAATACTTTCAAAATGCGTTTTACCTAATGTTTACTATAATTACATTTTTCGGTATCTTTATATTATTAAATCGTTATGGTGCAATATTATAAACACGGTACTGTTCGCATTCTTTTGTCTTTGGTAGTTCACAATATTGTAAAAATTTGAACAATTTTTGTTGATTGATATATTATTATTATTATGTGACGGATAATGTATGCGCACAAAGTATATTATACGAAATAGAAAAGTAAAACCAAAGATATAGGGCACGCGTGTTGCGGAGGAATGTATATCTTTTTTTTTTTTTTAAGTCTGGAGGGAAGAAGTAATGAGATCCCGGAATGGAAAAATGAATGTATGAGAACGAAAGATGCTTGTGGAAAATTATGTGCGACCCCGAGGGAATATCGCATTTCTGGAAAAAAAAAAACACACACACATATAATTCTTTTAAACCGCGGCGAATGAATGACAGCTAAACGAGTTCAAAAGATACTCCTAACTTTTCGTTATAGTGTTGATTTACTTCTGAGAACCCGTCCAAAACTTTATACCAAATATCGCGGCATACTGAGCGACAGAATAACATCAGTGCAACGGATAATGTTTTTGTATATACCTACCTAGTAAACAGACATCGTCGAAACCGATTACGTTAACCTGACCTAATAATACGCTCGGTAAGAGTTCTATTTTTTTTTACTTTTTCCTATCGATTTTACAAAGGCGCGTGTTTATTAAAAACAAAATTTGCGATTGTGACATGCGCGTAGAGCCGACAGGATCTTGACGCGTTTTCCGAGAAACGTTTTGCCGAATTTTCGATTCCAAAAAGGTTATAAAAACCGTAAAAAAAAAAAAAAACTTTGAAAAAAACGGTAAAAAGTACGGCGAACGAATTTTGACCTCCTAGCGAATTTTATCGGTAGGCGAATCGAACGCGGGGACCGGAATCGTTTGCTAATTCGCAAAAATACTTAAAGAAAAATTCGAAAAATGTGTCATCGACGTTGTAGACGCGTAAACCGTCGCGACCGGCAGAAACGTCGAGAAGGAAACTCGTGATTTTTTTTTTGTT
>CM029359.1:8565055-8598437 GCA_017140985.1 Hormaphis cornu
TGTTAGTACAGTTCCTTTTGTCGAAAACAAGTCGAGCCGCCTTTGCGCGGCCGGAAAAAAGTAAAAACGCTGTTGACGGCGTGTGGCGGGCGAGGTCTTAAAAAGAAAAAAAAAACCGCTCGTAACACACGAATAAACTGCCGAGGCCGACGAAAGACCCGGTTCCTTTTTTTCTCGCTTCCGCACCCACCGCCGACGGGCCGTTCGCGCCGTGTAATAAAACGCACGACGGGCCGCTCCGAGCGCGCGACATCAATTATCGGGCCCGTCTCGGAGGAAACGGCGTTATTTCAGACGGTGCCGCGTGCCGGAAACACTGCTACGCGTAATTTTTCCGTGTATTTTTCCGGCCGTTGTGGGCGGAAGTGAGAGAGCGGTTTACGGCCGGTAGGAGACTTTGTTAGTCGTCGAGCCGCGGTCTACAAAAAAAAAAGCGCTAGCCGGCGAACGTCACGAGCGGGGCGAGGAAAAAGAGTAAATTCGTACGGGTGCCTGACTGCCGAACGAGCTGAAATTGTGTCCGAAAACGTCGTCAACTAGAAATAACCGTCCTCGCCGAGCGCTCGCCACCGTCGTTTTTGGTTTGTTTCCGAAAACGCGACGATACAGCCTTGTGCCGGTGCTCGTCGATAGCGCGATGGACGCACATAAACGCGTATCCGGAATCCACCTGGACGACCGAATGAAACGATATTTGAAATCGACGAGTCGATTATTCATGGTGTACTTTGACAGAAAAAATGAAAAACTGTCGGACGATTTGTCATCGCGGTGAGTTTCAAGTACCCGTTATTTCGTACAATTCAAAAAGTCGACTGTCTACATGTACGTCGGGCTTTTGTTTGGTTTTTTTCTTACTTTTTAGCAGGAATCGTTACAAGACGAACGTTAAAAACCATCGTGGTATCCGATAAAAGTAGGCACCCGGGTTATACGACCGCGGTAGTTTTTTAAGATTTTGCGAAAATTTTGAGCATCAGTAAGGGTTAATTTTTATCTACAACGACCCATCGAGTTTTGCCCGGTAGCCCGCCGGCACGATCCGGGCCCGCGATTCAGTTAGCGTTCGGTGTACTGGGAACCGGGAACACACCTCGACGATCGTTACTTGACGCTCCGTAGTTTTCGATTGAACGGATGTTCTAAATTTCGGTTTTTTTCCGCTGCGATTCTGTCCGCGTTTCGCCGAGGCCGTCGATCGCGCGCGGATTTTCACCGGACGGCTTTTCAACACGGCGAAAACGTTGCTTTTTCCCCTTTTTCAAATTTCAGCTCTGCCCGTATTATACATTTTATACGTTTCTCTTGTTTGTGTTGAGCGAAACAACAACAACAACGTTTTTCACGATTCGCCGCGGGTTACCGAGAAAACCGATTTTCGTAACTACACGTCTCCCCGTACCCACATTATTCGGACGACCGGTGCCCGACGGAACGTCGCTAACTCACGACGGATCGCAAAAAGCGTTCGTTTATTATTTACGACCGGTAAATTATTCCGATCGGAGCCAAGGATGAATTTGTTTTACAATAGTTATTACACGACGTGTTGTTCGTACGGCGTGACAAACGATCGTTTTTCTACGAGGACGCGACGAAGAAGCACGCTTAATTTTTGCAAAACGTATTTATCGTTAGAAAATTGGTATTTTTAAAATGCAATTCATAAACGTGTAGTGTCGGTAATATCGTTTAAGTATTTTATGTCAGATTTTTGTAGATTTTTACTTACAAGTGTGAAAAGAAAACATACTAATTTACAGACAACTTGAAACATTAGCTTCAAAATCATTTTATTTTTTTCCACGCCGTTAATTTATTTTCACTGAAATCGATTTGTTGGAAACTCTATTTTTATCTCGTTTCCAAATGCAATAAATAGCAGTTAATTCGGAAAAAAAAAAAAAATTCTAGCTGACCAGTCTTACCGTAGTTTAATTATTAGCCTACTGTAGAGATTTGTTATTTTTGTCGGCAAAGTTTATTGTTATGCAAAACGAGAACCGGCTCGGTCCTGTGACCGTCAGACCGTGAACGTTATGCGCTTGTTTGTAGGTCGTTTATAGCATAAGGATTCTCGACTTTTGTTTTTAATTTTAAAAAAAAAATTCCAGTTTGTGGAAACAAAGACCGGTATAGACAAACGAAACTTTTTAATTAGACATTTAGACGTACGTGAAATTGTTACGGATTTTGTTTCAAATAATGATAAGCGCCATTTTTAATTAGACGATGCATGTTATGCAACCGTGTATTCACTTAATAATGGTACAGCGACGTTGTCTTGTTTCTTCAAAGAGTCGGTAAGAAAATGTTTCTGATTCGTTACGAAATAGAACAAAACATATATAAATGATCAAAACATTTTTACAACGAATTTTATGAGCTCGGATTGTACCAAAATGACATTTTTAAATTATATTCATTTTTCATTGATCTTAAATTTGTTACTTAAAGCGTGATTCTTTTTATCCTTAAATAGTAGGTATTGATGTTGTTATACGCGTGTTGAAAACATATTTAATTGTTTAAGTTCTAATTTCAAAAAAAGGAACATATTCCAAACAATCGATCACACGTATGTGTTATTTGTTGAGAGACGACACAACTTTATTCGTGTATTACATTTCTTTTTTATTTACCTAAATATTTAACTACTTTTTGGAAAACAAAATATGAACGTTAAGTAACATTAGCCACCATAATGGTCGTTGTTCACGATGAAAACTGAAATACATAAACCATATTACAATCAACGATAATTTTTTCCAAAACTAACAACCGATATTACAATAGTTACCTATCATAACATCGATATTAATATATTTATATATCAATGAATAAAATATTTATATTGGAATTTACTTATAAAAAAAATTTTGTAACAAAAGCACCGCACAAAAAAATATTTCAATAACATGAAAGCAAAACTACTTCTCCACTGTTTTGGCGTTTAGTTTGATTAAAAAAAGACCATTTTTCAGGTACACACATTTCTGATCTAGGTAAATATGTATGTCAAAGAATAAAATAATTTTCAATTAAACAAATATATGATAAAGTTTGACACTAGCCTTAATATTTGCTTATTTATAAATGTAATTTGGTTAAGATTTTATTCTACTGGATAAATACATGAATGTAAAAAAACAGAGCACTTGAAATTTTTTAAATAAACAGTGTTTGTTTGAAAAATGGAATAATTTTAATAATAAACATGTCAAATTTCAGAAAAAGCTAATAATATATAGCCTTTAAGAAATAAATTAAGAAAAAACATTACACTTTTATTTTATGACATGAACGTTTAGATATTCACGCACACTTATTTATAATTAATAACATAATATCCTATACTAGACTTTGGTTTATTCAGTTTTTTTCTAATGCTCTTAGAGAACTTATTCGATTAATTTGTTATCGCCAATTTTGTATTCTTTTTAATAATTGGTTAGGTATGGTATAAACTTTAAAATTTCTGTATCTCATTAAAGCTGTTTGTAATTGATTAGTTTTGTTTTGTTTTTCTTTCTTGAGAAATAACTTGCGCTCTATATTCTCGCATAGTTTCATAGTTTTCCACGTCTGAACAATGTTTAGTGATTTGTCTCTACGGTAAACTCAATCTTGTCGACATGGCACAAATAAGCAAAATGTTAATCCGATTAACAGATTTGCGACCAGTAAGTCTTTCAGAGCTTCGTCACCACGATTTCGCGTAAAATCTTTATTTGTTAATCAAAAACTTTTACACGCGTGAAGCAAAGTACGTAAGAGATACCCTTTCATTTCGGTTAAACCATGTATCAGGTTTAACTATGTTTGTCTTTCTACTTGATAAAATACGAAATTTTTTATTTGTTAAAATTTATAAGAACCAAAATACAATGCGATATTGTACACGCTTAAAATAAATTTTAAATAATACAAGTTATCCGTTATATTTTATTAAGACGAAATTCGTCTTACAAAATTTGTAAGTAAAAAATATAAAAAAAAGTTTAATTTTGTAATATTTTCTATTTTTTTTTTTTTTTTCATGGGATATTACACAATTCTAGCATACGACAGTAGTTGGTAAACGTTTTTAAACCATCCAAGTGGTTATTATAATTTAGGAAAATAAACGTAAAATTAATAAATAAAAAAAGAAAAAAAAAGTGTAGTTAAATAGCGACCACGAGGAATATTATTTTCCAAATAGTTTGAAAGTATGGTTACCTATTGACTATTATTTCCCAAATATGGACAATCCCTGTACAACATATGTTTTAAAAAGTAAAAATGATAGCGAGGTGCCTTATGGATACAAAAACCTTACTTAAAATACCTGTACCTATATTTTATAACATGAGAAAACGTAAGATAAATTCAAATATTTCAAAAAGTGGATCGTTTTCATACAAAAAAATGTTTAGCTCTTGAATTTATTTTACTAATAAATGAATTATTGTAATATAATAATATATAATTAATAAGAGAGAAAAAACCAAATTTTTTTTCATCTACAAAGTTAGACAAATTTTCTGTTGTTCCTATCGTTTGTTTATCTAAAGATTAATAAATTACAATAGTTTGTTTAAGTACAAGTAACGTCAGTAGTAAAAAGAAACTAAAACGGTTAAAAGGAAAGAATGCTATCTGTTTTTAAAGGTAACAAACTACATTTTTAATAGGGAGTTACACATGCAAATTTTCCTTTTGATGTATGGTATATTAATTTGAATAAGAAATATTTTGCGGAACGAATTTTCAATAGTACTTATTTTTGAAAGGTTTTGAAGTGAAATTAAAACAAATTCATGAATCGTCACCACAAAAACACAAATATATTTCAAACAAGAGTGTGCAATCATTTTTAACAAATAATTATTCAGATCGTAAAAAGCGCTTTCTTACACTTTGAATGTAATAATTACATTAGATCATGTCGTAGTCTTATAATAGAACATTGTGTATACTTTTTAAAACAAAATATGATTAAAAATCAAGTATGAAATACTTACAATTTCCGATTATTTTCAAACTACACTAAGGAATATTTGACCTTATTTTTTTTTTTTATAAAACATAATGGACATCGTAACTGAATTGATAAAACGATTGTATATTTAATTTAATATTCGGATGAATAACGTCTTTAGAAAATACACGAGGGGAAAAAGCATAAAATAATAATACTGACGAACAGTATGGCGTAGAGATTATGCGAGACTCGGGATACTGTAAGCAAATCGAAAGGAACAAGAAATGTTAAAATAAAAAAAAAGAAAACGTAAGTATAAAATGCCCTTCCACTGATCACGTTATTAATGAAAATGAATTTTGTTTAAAAATAAAACCACAATGATAAGTTAAAAATACCTAATCGCTTGAACATTTAAAACAAATTTGTCATTTAAATATTGATAATTATAATATGTAAACCGTAAATTAGGAATAAATCTTTTCTCTAAAAACATTCAATGGATATATTATTTTATATTTCATCATCAAACAACTTACCCATAGATCGAGAACTCAACAGTCAACATCTTATTATAAATAGGAATGATAATCGGAACAAAGTGTGTCACAAACGTGCGAAAAATCACACATTTTTTACCGTTCAGTATTTAATAAAACTACAAAACTTGATGCGACGGTTACAAATTCAAAACACCTATTGAATCAAACCAAAAATAATATACTAACGGCCTTTTGTATCGATATAATAATAAATATTGTAAATACGCGTTAACTGCACTATAAACTATTTCTTTTAGGCTTTTATAATGGATACCGTTCGTTGTGCATGCCGACGAGAGTGTTACGGGTAAGTTAAAATAATGATGTTGAACAAAATATTATAAAGTTTAACAAACTGCAAACATATTATTCTTTATAGCTTCGCTGCAGTCGTATTTATATCGCATTTCAGAACTCTGTTGGGATAATTTTTTTTGTATAATACCGATTTTGTTTTTTTTTTTATATCGAATTTACTCAGACGAGACATTTAGGTACTCGTTTTTCATAGAACGCCATAAAAATGTTACACTGCCGAGATCGTATTCAGATGCGTTTTTACGAACAGGAAATGGCGGTGTTTTTGGCTCTAACCGTATTTTTAAACATCACGTTTGTCGAGTATCGATCGCACACATTATCTGCACCTCTACCGCACTTTTCGAAGGGACATAAAAATTTCATACTGTTTTGATTTAGAGGAGGACAATATTGATAACGCGAAAAATAATTTACAATAACGTTGTATTATAAAAGTAGACGAGAAGATTTACTACTGGACAATAATATCGCGTTACGATAACGGACTGACTGCGAAGATCACACACACTCGCTGTCGAACGATCACACGGGGGTTTCAGATTGAAATCTTCCGCCGCGATTTCGATAATATATATATACGTATGAACGCGGCGAAAAACGAAAAGAATAAAACCGATTCCCCTAGCGCGCATAATCAAAACGAAATACTGATTTATAGCGAAATCCGAGAAGAAACGTAGCTGCGGATACCTATTGTGTGTATACCCACAGAAAGATAGAACGAATAGTGATTGAAAACAAAAAAAAACACAACGATAACAAAACAAAATTTATAGACGTTTTATCTAAAAACTCGGACCGGTTACAGTTTCGTAACATAAATAATAACGACGATAATGCGTAATTTATATATTTTATTTTGTAGGCGAACAAAAATCTGACTTACAAGTGTGTATCCAAGTGGTGCAATAGTGTGATGTTATTATGAATAGTTTTTGTTCACAACCAGCGCGAGACTGATTCGCTCAAAGGCTGCCTAAGTTCTAAAATTACAATTTTTTTTTGAGCCATGCAATTGGACTTAAGCCTCGCTAAATCAAAAACACTATTTGAGTCTATGTATTCGCTTCGGAAAATGCGACCACACGGTTTTTGTGACCGAGACGCGTGTTTACGTGGTGTCTCGCCGAGTGTGCCACAAGGAACAACTTTTTGTCTTTTGAAAATCAGTTTTTGAATTACTTTCCTCATAAGCCGTAAATTAAATTATTGTTCTTAATTTAACGAGAAAAAAATTTAATATAATTATACGATTTTGGTTTTTCTGTAATTTGTAAATTTAAAATATCCATTTTACGAGCATGAAGATTCGTCTTATATTTTTCATAACCGAAGCATACCCATTCAATGGGTTATTTAAAAAATTGATTATTAAAATATTTATATGATTTTTTCGTGCAACTGTGCGGTTTCATTGTAAGCAACACAACCTGTTCTTGAGTATCGACGACGATTATCTTACCAACGTGGTAATTTCTAACGATAAAATGGACATATAATCACATTAGCAATCATTTAGTAAATATAGCTATAAATATTATGATCGTGTTAGTATACTGTTCATTATACGAGTAGTTGAGCACGGTTAAACACTTTAGATGTTATCATGAGAAAAAAAAAAAATAGGTAACGGAATACACCCCGTTGGTGAAAACTTATCTAGTTATTTTTTTTTTCCTAGTTGACCGAAGGAAATTTAATCGAATTGACTTAACTCATCGCGGTTAATTGTTTACATTAACTTGCCCCACTTTGTTGGCGTAAAAGACACGAAAATCCGGCACACTTCCCCGTATTTATTCTTCCAGAAAAACAGATCTCGCTCGCAAAACATACAAGCGAATCTGCAGTGGTGCCCGGCACAGATTCGCCGGAAAACGTTGTATTATAGTCGGTACATTATATTATAAATATATATATATATATATATATATATAGTGTAATATATTATAGAAGAGAAGTTCTGCCGTTAACGGACGAGAATAATATAAATTATGTTCGTTTTTTTTTTTTCTTCCTTTTTCCAACGATACCGCCTCTACACTCGGCGTAAGAGCGAAATGACCTTCTCGGGGTCGGTTTTCATTCTCCTGCCAGTGCTCGAGAAACTTAATTTTCAAATTTATTACGGTCAGACGTACGAGGTCGGCATATCAAATAATTATTTTCGATGTTCCATTCGAACCCAACACGCACAATCGTCCCGGGTGAGCAGAATATACGAAATATAGTGACTTAAGTTCGTCCGATTTACCGATGTTCGCGGACGGGAAAATAACGACCGTATTTTTATACAGTCCGACACGATTACGATGAACGCGATTAAGAGGGGTCTGTCCCGGCATTTCTTAAGGGACAACCACGAGGTAAGTCACGAGGTAATTTTATTGACGAAAACGTATCCCTCACGTTGTTAAATTATTGTAAATGAGTTATTATTATAACTTTTGTCACACACTACCGACTACACCAACAGTCACGAAACTAAATCGCCTATTTTAAATTAAATTATACGCGCGTTAAAGACTTTTGCGAGTTCCGTCGGTACAATGAGAAAAATGAATCGTTATAATCTTTGAAAACGGATTAACAAGTGCAAGAACATTGTCCGTGTAACCGATTTTCCACATTTTTAAAAATCAATTTATAAAACACTACTTTTGATGCTTAATTTTTATTTTTTTTTTTACATTTTCTTCAAGTAATTACAATTAATATTCAAGTAGTACACAGGCGACTTCATTCAGAATCCAAATTTGTTTTCATAATTTAATTTCGTCCACGAATTTCAACGTATTGATGGAACTCGCCGGACATGTTTTAAGTCTAAAATATAGAGGAACACGGGCCCCTCAAGTGCGTCGGATACCCAATGATTCTACAGAGAGTTATTAAGTACATAAACTTAAAAACGTTTGCAGTATTTCGTAATCGATTTTGAATTCGTTAAACAGAACGCGTTTACTTTATTTTTTCTTGGAAGCAAAATTACATTTTTTTTTTTTTTTCTTAAATTTGTCTCAAAAAATAAAAATGTTTTTTTCATGTTTTCCAAACATAATTTTTAATATTGCCCCGGTTAAAAAAAAATTTTTTTTCTACCGAACATATAGATAAGTTCTTGTTAAGCTACGCAAATATGTTTACAAAATCAAAATCGGATTTTCGAAGCGTCTTAATGATTTTCGTCAGGCTTTTCTAAACAAGGAAAATACGGGGTGTATCCAACGTGTTTAAACATTGAAGGTTTGTTGTGCTTTGTGAATAATAATAGTTCATTGAAAGCCGTACAACATTATTTCATGTTATCATCGCCAGTTATTAAAACTATTAAAAGTACCTCGCTAAGTCGGTTGTTTTGATCTCGGAAAAAATCTTACAAAAGTATAGAAACGGTTGTCCAACAATCCGTTTTCAGTGGAAATTAATCGTTTCATTTGCTTGCGTACCTATATATCATATTTATTAATTTTTTTTAAGTATTTTCTTCACAACAAGCCTCAACCTCGTTGTGTTAAATATTTTATGTTTTTTTTTTTAAACACATCACGTTAAAATAAAGAAAAACTTGTATTTTTTCGCTGACGCGAAGCGAATCGTTTTTGAACGCAAAACTAAAAGCATGTTATGGAAATAATGTGAAAAATAAAATTCTTCTCGTCAGCCTATAAAAAAAAAAAAAACCACTCTTACGCCCCGTTAAACTCTATTAGCGATCCCTTAAAATGTTTTTGCGTCCATTTTGAAGCATATTAAAAGACATATTTATTCTAACGACGATGGGATTAGTTTCTGGGTCATTGACTAAATATTCTGTACATCATTACGTGGTGACGAAGTTATAACACTCCCATGCGGTGTCAATGACTTCGCCGGCCGGTATCTGTTTGCAAGACCTACTCAAAAGACCTAACCGAAGTATACCGGTTTTGAACGGTTGAGTGTAATTAACATTCTCAGTTTATCAACATCAAACAATAATGATCGTTCCTGGCAAGCAGCTCTCTTGAAACTTTTAATTGCAGCTAGTTTCCAATTTCAATCCTATAGCCGAATCGTTTTATTTTACGTTTCTATATGCTGTTTGCTCTCCACTGTTGCGTAGATTTCAGGTTTTCTGCAGCATATTAATTCCAAACAGTGGGCCGATTTGACAATCGCACGTTTTATAGAAAAATTTCGCTAATTTAAGCATCAAGTATATTGATAAATCGAATGCTTTTTTTTTTCTAATAAGATTTTCTGCTGAAAATATCAAGGAATTAAAGAGTTCTATCATTTATCGTATAAACATTGTTTTGCTAATCTATACTCCCGAGTTAAACATATTTACCAACGAATTTATTATTTGCGTCGTATATATGCAATAAAGGAGAAAAATTTAATTTTGAGATAAAAAGTTTAAACATTAACGGTGTTGTTTTTATGGGTATAATTTTACTTAAAATTGGAAAGCGCATAGGATACTCGGAGTATTTTGCATTAGCGAAATTATTAGGGTATTGAACGTAGCATTCACGTGGGAAAACTAATAACAGTGGAAACTTCATAAAATGGAAATGCTTATTTGGCACAATACTTTTATTGGCGTACAATTTTAGTGACCTTGTACTTGTGTCGCACAATAATCTTGGAAAATAACGGAAATTTTGCGATTCCTATCGAAATAAAATGTGATGAGGATCAGTGTACGATGTTTTTAGTATGTATAAAAAGGAATTGGAGTTCAAGACCACGGTTACGGTATGGGGGTAAATAAACATAAGAATTGTTTATATTTTTGTTTTAGTTTACGAGAGAAAAAAAAAAAGTCTTCATAAAAATATCAGAAAAATCCGCTGCGTCATCATAGTACCAGACTATGAAATTATTATTCCGATTATTTTTACAAACACAATATTTAGTACGTACGAAGATTTATTTTTAAATTGGTTCATATTATATAAGTTGCGCATGATTACTAAAAGTACAATACATACAATAACAAAAAAAATTATACTATACTGGACGTAAATAACGGTTAGATAGTAAAAAAAGTGTTTTGTACGCAATTGATCGTTACAAATAAAAAGTACCTTATCTAAATTAAAACTGACATTTTGATTAAAGTATATCAAAAAGTTATTTAGAAATTTAGATATTAAAATGTGAAATATTCTATTACAAAACATTTTTTGTAAAATAGAAATTATTATATAAAAAGAACAATGTCGTTAAACTTATAAAATATAATAACAAAAATTAACATTTTAACATTCACAACATTTCCCAAATATACGGCATTGCGATTTTTTGTCATGATGTGAATTTTAAAGTGTGTTCAAAGATTATTATAATGTGAATAGTGACTGAAACTTAAAAATTATAAAAAGGAAACTTTTTTCGTAATAATACTTATTGAAATTCTCTTTTTATTCATTTTTTTTAAATGAGTTTATTTTATTACTTATAATTTTCATTCAATTTAAACTCAGTGTTTCTATTTCGATTATAATAAAAACATTACGAATATAATACGTACATACAAACAGTATATACAAGAAAATTATTTCATCCTTCTTAAGCAATTTATTGAACACCTAAAAATGCATACATTTATTTATATTGTAATAACTAGTCAAATAAACGAAAAAAGAGCGTTCTCAAAACTCCAAAACAATTTTCGTATAGGCTTAAAAATATATGTGATGTAAAATTACGGTAATAATCTTTTTCTCGAAAATGAAGAGTATTCGGTAATTGTCTTTTAACCCATTTTCCAACAATTTGGCAACATTTTAAATATTTAGTTAAACATTTTTAGTGTATTATTTCTGATGGTAAATATGTTTAAAGAACCAAAAAAACTTTTTAAAAAGTATGTTTGCTACTTGTGTCGAATGTGACAAAAAAAATAAAAATAATTACACGAACGTCATGTACGACGATATGCAATTCGATAAACGTTTCTTGTTTTCTTTATAAAAACCTAACTGTGCACCATAATAGTTTCATTAATAATTTGAAAAAACTTGATTAAAACACGTAATAACATAAAAATGTATAAACTAACAAGATATTTGTGAGTCACTGTTCCCGTTTATCTGTATGTTTTTCTGAAAAAATTTAGTATTTATAATAACAAAACGCAAGGCCGCCCCAAAAAATGACAGTGGATCTCAATGATTCAATAAAAAAAAATAAAATAAATGAAAAAATGAATTCGATTTACTGCCATCGGTTTATTGTGAGATATAAATCCAAATGGATACGTGCATCCTATTCGTTTATTCCGTTCAACGATTAATCTACGGTGACGGTTTTGAAATAGTGGCCCAACCGTGTGTCCTGAATTTTAAATTATACCCCAAAATACTCCGCATTTGAGCGAAACTATATTAAAAAACATAAACTTTATCGTTCCGTTCGCAAAGACCTCAGTCTTGAAAAAACGTTACACAAACAATAATAATAATAATTTTTATGGTACTTTAAGTAGTGAAAAAAAAAAAAATTACAATAAACATCATGAGAACAAAAATGTTGCAAAACGAATTTATGGTGATCCGCCAAACGTTGAAAATTTAATATTTAGCGGATTTATATTTTTGTCGGTTCGGGATGGATAAAATGTACATATTTTTTATTTTGCGAAAATAATGTAAAATATTTTTGTATTCATTGATAATTTTAATAAAATAAACACAAGTAACAATGGATACGGGGGGAAAAAAAATGTTAAACAGTTAAATAGCATCCTTGCACCGTTCAGAATCGAGCGTGCTATCGTTTTTCAAATAATGATTGATCTGTGTTTGTTTGCTGAGCTAGACTTAAAACATAGTCCGTTGTTTAGAAATTCGGGTTAATTTGTACAAATTCGTTATAATTTATAGAGTGGCACATTGAGTTTATTCCACTATGTTCACACCGACTGGTGTTACACGATCTGTTTCTCACAAAACCTTTAAATGTACATCGATTTTATAAAATTTAAAAAGTTACCGATCTGACAACACTTATTTCGATTTTCAGTGTCACAAGATATATAAAGGAAAATTCCCTATTTCACAATTAGTTTAATGTGAACTGAATCTAAGTGCTATCCAAATAAGTGAATTTTGTAATCCGAGTACGATTTATAAGACACAAAGTATACGCAAGACACGAATACAGTTTATTGATTTTATAATCAAATAAAATTACTTTGAGATTTACAACGAAAAACTAATCGGATTATTTTTATGTTGAACTGATCAGAGTTATTTATTATTGAAATACAAATGGTAAACTGACGGACAATTTTAAAATAATATTTTTTTGTATACATCTACACAATATTAATACATTTATTACAAAATAAAATCAAAAAGAACGGAAGAGAATCGCAGTAAGTGAAGAAAATAATCCAGATTTTCACAGAATACTTCGTACACATGTTATTTTACTTCATGTTTGAATGAATTAATTTAGTTTAGTTAAGTTTTATCAATAGTTACTACCTACTTAATTATATGCATATTAAATAAAAATAATATACTATTTTCAATGAGTTCACACTCTTTGTTGAACAATAATAGTTATTATAATATTGTAAGCTCAACACTGTAGAGTCTACAACAGTACATTTGTTCTATTTCTCCATTTAATAATGGTTAAAAAGAGTCTAATCAATTGGTATAAGTAAAAATTATAGCTTAACAAACGCGAGTGTTTTAGGACCTAAAATTTAGGTTATTCAAAACGCGTATTTAAATTTTCAATCGCTAAACAAATATCTATTCGTATTTGTCTTCTAAATCAAAATTTTTGGTCACACATTATCATACTCGGATTCCGCTTGAATTTTCAAATTATTTTACCTATTGTCGTATATTGTGCGTATTATGTCATATATTTATTGTTTACATTTAAAACGGTGTTTTTTCTTCCGAGAAACAAAATACGATGTTGTTGATTCGCCCGGTATTAGAATCGTAAAACGCGTTTTATAATGTTCATAAAGTTAGGCGATTCCATTTTACTGGGGTTTTGTTTCACTGTAAAATAACGATCATTGTGTATACACCGGGGAATAAATGCGTTTATTTGGAGTCAATTATTGTTTAGCGATACATTTTTGTGGAAAACTTTTCAGTTAAAATAAATCACGCGTGACGTATTAAATATTATAGATATCCAGCTAAATGAATTTATTTTTTAAGAAAAATTATTGAAAATAAAATTTAAATAATTATGCGGGGCTTGTATTTTATACAAACGTATTTTGGTAAACTGAATAAATACGGATCAGAAAACAAATTAAAAAAGGTTATTGAAAAACACGCACAGTAGTGTTCAAACATTTACCTTCGATACGTTTATTCTTCTAACGGTTCGCTCAAATTCCAAAAAAAAAAAAAAAAAACGCCCTCGATGGAATGATTTAGGTTTACAATAACAGAGTCGTTGTTATAGGATCAAAAACGAATATACATTACGGCTTCTCCATCACGGACTATCACTCGATTCTCACCGGTATAATTGAATAACGCTTAAGTTGAAAGTTAAACAGTGTTCTTTTCTTCGAAAATGTGTCCAACTAACCGGGCGAACGCTTAAAATGCGACGTATACGTCTTAAAAACGCGAATTTTACAGTTCTCAGTTCGCCACGTAGCTGGTTAATCGAAAGAAATCGTCGTTTTCGACACGCCAAAATTAAGGAAAAATCTCGTTACGCTTTCGCACGGTCGTGGAAATGAAAATGGAAACGCGACTTTTCTTCTCACTCGCATCGAAAACACTCGCTGCCGTCGTTTTTCATCCGGCCTGCTCGTTTCTATTTTTTTTTTTTTTTTAAGACCTAGGCGATTTCAACCAGTGCTTTTTAAACACGGACAAAGCGCGAAAAAGTCTCGAGGTGGTTCACTGCAGAAAAATAGGCCTAAATCAAACTATAAAACTCAGATTGATCGAACGCGCCCTGTCTGCAGTGGCTTAGTGTATTTCCAACAGCAAATTACGACTTTGCTCCCCTAAATAACACGACGTTTCGATTGTACAATAATCGTTGTGTTTTTAGGCGTCACTCTCGATGTATGTTTTTTGATTTTTACATTTGTCGTGATATTTCCTCGCCCTTTTGTTCAACCGGCGGCGAAATATCGAAAATGCGAATAATACCAACGAGCGTCGCTCGAAATCCCACCGATAATGGATAAACTCGGCCGCGAGCGCGGTACCGTGTTCGCGAGGATCACTTGACGCGACGACGCGAAATGAAACACGCGCGGCCGCGAAACCCGGGCCGGGCGAGGCAGAGCTGGGGTTCGATCCCCCGGATAATATTATACTTTATCATATTGAATCGACCCTCGCGCGAATATAATGGCGAAACAACGTGTACGACAAAACCTTTTAAAACACTGCGTAAAAACGATATCGAAAGGTTTTATAGAACCACAGTTGTAGCGTGTTCGATTTGAGGACATTTTTTTTTTGTAAAAAAAAACCGAGTAAATAACAGATGTAGTGTTGAACAAGCGAAAACGCGGTTGTTTTTTTTCCAAAAATACACATTTTTTGAAATCGACAGCGGCGTTCGGTTCTAACCGCGCGGCAATACGGCGCGCGTTGACGGTTTTATGAGAAAACAACTCCGGCCCGCGGAGAGGAAATAACTGGACAGTTGAAAACATTTTTCTCCTACACCGGTTTTCCGCGCATAATTGATTTCCGATCTATTTTTATGAGTAAGTACCTACTGGGAAGTTACGATGGAATCCATCGGTGATCGCTGTTTACGATAACAACAGCAGATGTAACAAACGAGAGCCATATGCAGTAGCTTTTCAAAAAAAAAAATGTATTCAGATGGAAAATTTTGTGAGGAAACGAATTTTTTTTCGAAATCCCTTAGTGGCATATGTATTTTCGTGTTAGCAACCTTGTGTTAAATTTTCAAGATTTTTTTGTGGAAAATTTTATTCTTATCGAACGAAAATTACAAAAAAAAAAAAAATAAATAAAAATATTCGACAAAGTTCTATACTTAGCTCGAAAATTTCAGCTTGATCATTATTGTGTAAGTTATGACCGAAAACCGAAATCGATCGTGTCAAAATCACGTTTGCCGTAATTATTTGAGCGTTTTTCCTTAATTATTTTACGCTCGAATCTTTGACCACGCAAAGTACCATTTTTCCCCGTAAACCTATCGTTAGAGGTAGTGATTTTAAAAATTGGAGCGTCATCGAAGGAGTTATCGTGATTACATAGTGGAAAAAAAACACACATTATGTGAAAACCAATACATTCTTCGTTACACTCATAATCTGAAATATAATGCTTAAACTGCAACACTGCACTTACGCGGAAGATGCCAGCTTATTTCCCATAGACGCTTCCCAAAAATTGTTTCGCGCTAAATCAAAACAGCCTTTTCTTAAGTTAGTTTAGTCGTTATGAATCGCTGTAAAGCATTGTTTCGTCTTTTTATGCAATATAATTTAGAAAGTACATTTCTACTGATCGCTACGAATCCGGAAAAAGTAGAAGTAACATTATTATGAGGCTCTTAAATTTTAACAACTCTTCCGATACTGAACGTGGCTAAGCCGTATACACCGATTTTTAAATTATATTTATTTACACACGTGAATAGTAGTGAGAAAATAATTGGATCGTCTGAGTGAGTGTCTACAATGATATCGCGTTTTGTATAGTTATAAAAATTAACTTTTGATTGCTATTAATTATACAAAAAATTACATATTTTCGCAACAACAAATGGTAAATACACTAAAAAAAAAAAGTATTCCTTACCTAGCAAAAAAAAAATAAAAAAAAAATACATTGCTACGAGTAAATTGTAAATTTAAATTTTCAGCGATTAACGTAACGATTCTGAACGAGTTCATTCAGAATTCGAAAATTTGAAAGTTCTATACTATATTCACCGCGAAATGAAATAATATTCTTACTGTGTTTACACTGTTGTCGCACTTTGTGACAATCGTCGTATAATACAGTTGATTACTGTCGTTTACTACTGTATAGTAAAATTTTTATCACAAAAATGACTTTTTCGCATGCGACGTTAATTTTCCCGTCTCTATTAAATTATAAATTCATAATTATAATTAGTTGAAAACCCTTTTTGTAACACGTGTTGCATGTTCTGCAGTACCGTTCGCAGGTTAATGCAGGCGTAACACACCGGGAAACACGACTTTGGAGGAAACGCTTTGTATACCAATATGTTTAATTATGATAATAATATGCTTTACTTAACTTTGAAACCGTTACAAATTATGCGCAAAACCTTAAACGCCTATGCCGCGATGAAAATGTTGAAAACCATGAAAAATCGATTGATCAGTCTCCACTGCTGAGTTGCGTGGCTTCAGTATAAGAATTTTCGTCAAAATTTTTTCGAAAATATCAAAAATGAATTTTATGTTTGAAACTAATTTTCAATCAAACTTGGAAATAATTTGAAATCACATGTACGTGAGTACTTTTAAACATATCTATAATTTTAAATGTGAACGCGTGAAAAATTATATCGAATGAGATATTGTGCGGTGAACTATAAGAGTAAAAAAAAAAAAGAAAAAGAAATTGTTATAGTTAATAAATTATTTGTTATTTGTATACTTGAAAACCATCATAGAATCTAAATATAAGATTTTTTTTATAAATAAACTGAATATTAATGAATTTATTCGAGTAGTAAGAGCGTGTTAGAATTAATATCTGAAAACATCGATACTTATACGTACAGTTTTACTAGCAAACAAGCTTTTAAGTTTTTAATGTTATAATTGTTTTTAAATTTAGTTACAGTGTTTAACAAATTAAATCAATATCACAATTGCACAATTGGTTCTATATCTGAAATACAAGACTTGTTCCCCCTTTTGTAATATACAATAATCTTATTATCATATTATTACATGCATATACCTACATTTGAATTCAGTTCAAACCACATTATGGGACTAACACAAAAATATAAGCGAAAATTCGTAGTTCAAGTTAATCATTTTTTTTTTTTTTTTTTAATTTACCTACTACAATGTATCGTAATTAGAGTCGAACAAATATAAAATAAAATATTTCAAAACACGTCTTTCCGTAATAATTTTTTTAGTATAACATTATATTTTATGCCAACACTGAATCATGAACTAAACTACACGGTACTGTTGTGAAAAACGTTATATGTAAACGTCGTATAAAGTGAAATTAAACCTGACAATTTGAATTTTATTTTACTACATTTGTGTACATTTTGTTTAATACCATTTTGTTATTCAGTGTTGTTGTATTATTGGTAGGTACGTGTATACATTTTGGATAATACCCTTTCATAAAATCATTATCATACGTATACATGGCTACAGATAAATAAGCTTTAACACTAACACCAATAATTGTGTTTGTTTCTAGTTTTCACCTACAGATATCTAAATATCGATGGATTTATACATTTTAAATACATATTATTTTCGTTCGGATTTATAAACTGTGATTGCACTTTGATGACACTGCTAATACGCTATTAATCCTGCAGTTTTCGTAACAGATAGTAATTTAATTTCTATATGATTTGAATATTATTATACATAATTTGTATGTAAATTAATAATGAGTTTGTCAAAACAATTCACGTTTTATCCTATGCTTGTATCGTCGTAACTAAAACGCGCTATTTACGGGATTGGTCTGATAAATAAGTGTGTCGATGCATGCCCACTAAAAAATCCGATCAAAATAATTGAGTATTTTTCAAAATTAGTCAAATACCTACTGTTCATTTTCAGTTAAAATTAGTATACTTACGATTAGAAACTGCATAATCTTATGATGACAATTCAATTTAGGTTAATTGAATGTAACATACAAAAATTATAGTTGTTCAATTGTTTTTTAAACGTGTCCAATGTAAATTATTGTTTTTAAATAATACGAGCAGCAACGTTAATATAATATTAGGTTAACGTTTTTCAAGTAGCTAGAATACCTGTTTTCGTGAAAACAACGAAATACCAAAATTTTGAAAAGACATAAAGTGTCTATCTGTATAGTTTTTAAAAATAATTAGGTAATGTTGAGAAAGTTAACATTTTTTTTCAATTAATTTTTTTAGGTATGGAAAACAAACTGCATTTTTGCCATCGTCTGTAAATCGCGTTGTGAAATCAATAGATACAGTTTTACTCAGCTCAACGTAAAGAAAAACGAAACTCCACTTGAAAAGTGATTGGAAGTCTAAAAATTGATTCTGCGACCGCTCTATGGTTTGGACGCATACCGAATAACTTTATTCTCAAATCAATACTTAAAACTCAAAAACTCCATAATATAATAACATACAATACCGATTGGTACAAAAAGTGTAAAAAAAAAAACGGATAAAAGCTTTCGTTTTTGCTTGACGAAATCGAATTCTGTGTTGAATAGCCCGGCCGTGTTCTTTTTTCCCGAGTTTCTACGTGTTTCTCCCGGCCCGATGTAAATCCGAAACACAGTGAAAAAAAAAAAAATAACAATGGTAGGCGTTGTGAATTTGGTGTACATTTTTTCCCCGTAAACAACCAGTACCCCTGTCAAATCGATATAAAACTGCAAAAATATATACGAGGGGCCGAATTATAAAACGTAGTACATTTTCATTTTACACTTTTTTGATGATTTTATAGAAATTATGACCGAGAGAAGTAGTACGTAATGTGACGTTCTGTGTTTAAATCGATTCCGTTCCCTGCACTTCTCGAACAATAGGAAATATTGTTATATCATGACGTACTGCTGTGGAAACGTGCTATGTTTTGTAAAAATATTGTGAAATCAGTGTATTTTGTTCCGTTTTTTTCACACAAACTAGTAGTTATTAATGACACGGCAATACGTTTGGGTGTAATCCTTCAAGAGATCCCGCACAAAATTCAAAAACTTTTAACTGTTATTTCAACAAAAGGAAACAAAAGAAAGTTTCGACTAAATTTGACGGCGGTGTTATTCGAACGGCCGTCAGCTAGTTTTCCATAAGAATCGATTCATAGGTCAATTTATACGATTACGCTTCGAAAACCAAAACAGCGTGACAAAAGACGGATGTTTCGATTTCTTTACGGTCTACACGTTTTAATTACGATGTTTGTGTACGAAGCCTGCATACGAAACAAATATGTTAAATTAAATAACTCGTCGGATATTGTACTCGATACCGGTTTTGGCATTATTCTCTCACAAGATGGCTAAGAAAATGTGTTTAAACTAGGTGAAAAAAACAAATCAATAACACGCCCAACCTCGTGACTGATAAGTGTAAAACGGCGCGACCCGTTATGAATACAGTAAAAAGAACGTAAAACATAACACTTGTTTGGTTGCTATCATTATATTAATATTAATTAATGACACCGCGAGGGCCGTGACAACAAAGCAGTTAAACTCGACTAGTGAATTACGGATAAAGTTTAAATACGATTATACTTGAGTTTACTGAAAACAGAAAATTGCTGAGATTATGATTTTTGTACAAAGTTTAAACAATATTTGATACTCGACGAACGAATTGAAAAAAATAGAAATTCTGTCGAACCGCATCGGGAGTTTTCGTACGAGAAAAGCGGACTAGTATGAGTATACCGAAATTCGAATACTACGATATAATCATCTTGACCAAAATGGTCACGAACTTTATACCGCTGTATTCCTTATATCGTGCGTTATTACCCCGTTCCCGTTCCCCGCACGTCGTAATTTGGTGTTTACGGTCTTCGCTGCGGCGTTCTACGAGGTTTTTTTTTTATTATTAGTTTTCCACTGTCACGATTATGGTGGCGTTTATTTTTCCGAGTTTTCGGAGATACGCGCCGTGTTTCGGCCGATGCAAAAGTTTCTCGAAAACGCCATATACAATACTGTAACAGAATATCGCAGTTATCGCGCCCCGAGCCGTTTTTATGTTCCCGCCATCGTCTCTGTCGATAAAAAACGCGATGATCCGACAAAACGTGCACACGTAATATTATTATAACGGATACTACAACGGACGCGATAAACGTATACACATTTGCAGGCGTGCGCAGAACTTAGTGGCGGACGGGCATAATTATTGTCATTTGTCCCCCATATAACCATAAACTTTAAACAATAATTTGTATGATGAAAAAAAAGTATAATACCCAAATATTCCAAAAAGAAAATGTTTTAAGAGCAATTATAATTACGAATTTTCAAGTATTTCCCTATCGAAATCCAGCAGTCATTTGTTGGACCGTTTTTTTACTCGCACTACTTTTAACCAATAACTGCGGAGCAAAATGAACGTTTCAATTATATTAACTCGTATAAATGTTTACTCAAACACAATTCACCACAATAGGGCTTCTCACAGACTCGACCATATAACGCAAGCCTGAACAAATGTAGTAACTAGAAATTTTATAAATTATTTTAAAGCTTAACGGCGAATGCACGTTAACAACATCGAATACGAACGCAAAATCTTTCTGAATCCATATTATGGTACCTACTAGAAAAATGTGCTAAAATAGTAAAGGTGTAGCTGTTTTTATTTTATATTCATCGAACTTACCGAAACACGTTCTATTTACATTTCTTTTTTTTATTGATTAATTTTTTGACGACGATGGTGAAACTCGGTTTTGTCTCACTCGATTATTTTAATGGTGATGGCCATTTAAAGTTTGCGAGTGTTGCCGAAGTCATGCCCATCGGACTATAGATATAATACATTTTTGTTTGGCGCACCGCTGTGGGGTATATCACATAATAGTTTTAACTACTGTACAATGACAGAATGTTGCAAACTTTAGGGGAAATCGGAGAATTTAACAAACTTCGAATGGCCGTAATTTCAAAAAATCGGTGGGTCCATAAATAATACTTGCAGCGTCATAGTTTTGAGGATCACAAAAAACGAACAAATTTATTGAAAACAATTGTAAATCGGGCACGGGATCGGTTTTGTGCGTTATGAAAGTATCTAACTATTGAAAGCACAAAAAAGTTTGCATAAAAATGTTTTTTTTTTTTTTCCTAACGATCGACAAGATAAAATATTATCGTGGTAAGTTCAATCAATATACATTTCTAGTAACGATCGGCAACGACCCATTTGGCAAGGGGTGCACGCCTATGTGTCCACAAGCTGTTTTCAATATAATTTTGTTTAACGATTATTACGTTACTCTTACGGGGTATCGGGTTCCCGTTGAATTTCTCCGTAGTAAGGAACGCGCCGAACGTTCAATCTTACGCGTCTTTACGAAAACGGTTCAAAACTATTTTACGAAAAATAATTTTGTAACGTTTTCACCGCTGCCGCCGCCGGTTTTTGTCAAAATAATACTTTTAACGTGGAAACAGAGAGAAAAAAAAAAAACTGTCAACTAAACGTGTTTCAAATAATTGTATGTTTTCAAGCTTAATATGTTTTGACAATAACTTGACAATCCGCCGCTCTGATACCCATCAAAAAACTACAATACAAATGGGGGGAAAAAAAAAAAAATTATGTAAAACTCGGAAAAATTTTTATACGGTTTAGAAAACCGCCAAAGTGGGAGTAGCCCCGTCGCGCTTTTTATTCCGCTGCAGTTTTCCTTCGAAGTTGAGATTTCCAGTCCGTTGAACGTATTCTTGGCCGCATTGCAAATTGTCGAAAATTATCGTGAAAAGTGTGCGCGAATACTATCCGTGGAGATTCGTACACGAATTATTTATGTCTCGTTTTGGATAACGTAAAACTTCGTAGAAGGTGGATACTGTTCCAATTAACAAGTTGATTTTCGATAATAATACGATTCAAACTTCAAAACACTAGATGATTATGCGCGCCGTATCGTAAAAAAATACTATACTATTAAATAAATAAGTTTCGAAAAAATTATGTGTGACTATTTAAAAAAAAAAAACTACCTATAAACTGGTTAAACACATATAAAATGGCCCATAAACTTGTAAAATATATGTATCGATTGTTAGAAAACGGTCGTTTATCAAAAATTTAACATAGTTTCACAAATTCTCGCGATCACAAATGTGTACGAGTTTATTGAAAAAGGTGTAGCGTGATATTTATAATAAATCAGTACGATTACTGCTATAATTACGATTCCGAGCAAAAACAAAACATTGTTTAAGCTCAAAAACTGTCGAGACTTTATTTAACTAGTTCCGAATGAATCTATATTCTTATAACTTGTGAACGAGTTTAGTTTGAGCAATAATTTTTGGAAGTGTTTACGCCGTATTCAAACGCAACGAAGTGCATGAAATGATAACGCTATGAATAAAGGTAAAAAAATAAATAAACATTAACTGATCATCAAAATTAATTAATAAAATGGTTTCTTAAGCGTTTGTATACCTACAAATGTAGTTTCATGAATCTCGAAACTACCCGATCGAAGTTATTAAATAAAGCGTACAGAACTAAAAAAAAACATTCGAGTTTTTATTTAACTCAAAAATAGTCAAAACTGGTTCCAGTTTTCATTTAAATGTTATCCGTTCCCCGTTGTGAGAATCTCAACGGATCAAAACGATTTTCGAAGGAGTTATGGCCAAAGAGACGAGATGACGGAGTGCTGCAAAAAAGCAAACCGAAATCGCGATTACTGATTTCCGTAAATTTTCAATCGCTTTTTCGTGTTAATTTTTTTTAGACTTTCAAACAAAAATTTACGAATTTCTTCGTTGCACGTTGACGTCCTCGGAGCGCTAAAAGAAATATCGACTTTTTTCCTTTTATGGATTTCCTCCTCGCCAAGTGTATACCGCGATTATACACGGCGCGAACGATTGTTTATATATTTTTTCGTGAGATCATTGTTAAGAGATCGCGTATTCACTCGTTTTACGTGAAAAAGTGTGGAAAAAAAAAAAACGTTTGTATCGTAAAATTCAAAAGACATACGCTACCCCTCGGAACCTAAAATCTAATAAAAAAAAGTTATAACGAAAACGTTTATACGTTTATACGGTCGCACACACTTGACGAGACGGCCGCGACACGTGCATGACACGGTGTTGATTCACACTTTTTATCAATTAAAACTGACGTCTTCTCGACACGTCAACTGAACAGCGCGGCCGACTGACTACTACCTACGACGATATTATTATACACGTACGAGTGGACGCGCGGGACTGCAACGAGAGTGGACTGCAACTGACAGGCGAGGAGGGCGTGTTTCATCGATTTTTCGGATTCACGCGCGCCGCAGCGATGTTGTATTTATGCGTAAAAAAAAAAAAAAGGGTTTTGTCGAACGAAAAATACAGTTTTAACTCGTTGCAGTGTCCGGCTATAAAATATACGGATCGTTCGGCGGCGCAGGGATGTGTTAAACGGTATTATATATATATATATGTAATTAATTTCGAAACATTACGATGTACCTACTTTCGAATTATTCGTATTATTTGAATTTCAAACGTTGGCCGAAACGAACAGATTTCGTTTCGGCAAAATGAAAAGCTGGAAACACTCGCGTACGTTTGACGACTGCTGGGTCACTGGTTCGGGTATAGTTGTGGTTTAAACGTCTGAAAGCAATGCGAAAAAATGATTCCGAGCGAACTCGGTTAGATCGACCAGAGAAAATTACGGTTTCGTTCGATCGAACGAATATAAACCACCAATGCCATTTCAAGGTCCGATAAGGGACTAATTTTTTTTTATACATTTTTTTTACTCTCTCGTCACGCGACAACGGTCTGCATCAGCCAGTTTTTCTTTTCGGATTCGTAAAGTAATAAAGTTTGTTGCCTTTTTCTTTTTTTTTTCTGAATTCGCCAACGAAACTAGCACAAATAAAACATTTGAATTGGAACGGACCCTAGCAGCCATAACGTCGCGAGATCCAATTATTTGTTCGCTGCGTTGCGTGCGTGTGTGTGGAAGACAGTAATAATTTCAGTTCTCAAAACACCGTTTTTATGACCGATCTTTTTCTTTCGGTTTTTTCTATTTATTCTTTTTGTTTATTTTTTTTTGTGATTTTTCAAACAGTATTCTTAAAATTTTTCGGCGGCTTACAATTCTGTACGTTGAAATGTATGATTAGTACGTGTTTATATAATTATAAAACGTAAACGACCTTTTAAATGTTCATACTACTTTATGGTAACGAATGCGTAGTACGAAAATTTAATTCTATTGTCTACAATTACGAAATAAACACGAATAAATAAATCGAATAAAAAATGCAGTCAATGTTGCGTGTTTTCTGTTTAGATACACGTATTATAAGACGTTATTTTAGAGAATCTCAGCGATTACCTCATGTCCAAAACATTGGTGACTTAGAGAAACATCTTCAATGGATTTTAAGGGAAATTAGAATCGGGAACGAATGTGTAAAAGGTAATGTCGGTGTTGCGTCAATAGTGGATATAAGATGAGAGAAAATAAACTGAGACGGTTCGGACAAGTGATGAGGAGAGAAAAAATCAAAGCAGTGAGAGCGGGTTTGAAAATGGGTGTTATTGAGGAAAAATTAAGTAGAGAAAACCGGAGATGAAATGGGTGGAAAGAAATAAGAAATATATGAGGGTTCTTAATGTGTGTGTAAGGGATGCAAATTATCGCGACAAGTGGAGCTATAGTACAAGAGTGGGTGACCCCGATGATATGGGACGATGGCGAAGGCAATTGAAATGATGATCGTGGTTTACCAAAATGCATAAAAAAATATTTAAATTAAAAAGCAAAAAAAAAAATTTTGACTTAAAATATGAAGTGACTAATAACGTTATTTATTGAGTTTTTTATTTATTGGAATCCATTGTTTTTACAGACAGCACAAATGTACACCTGGACAGTTTAATATTGTATTAATTTAGGTACATCACAAAACGGGCAGATTTTTTTTTGTTTTCTACTCAAGTAGATTTAGAGTTGTTTCGTAGGTAAACTATATAATGTTTGTAAACAACTACATTATAACTTTATTTGAATTGTTTACACCGTTCGTTTTGGAATAACAATATCGAAAGTAACCGTGCGGTAAAATTCATTGGAATATATTACAAAAACGGCCGTTTCGCAATAATCCACAACTCGCTTGCGTAAACGAACAATACGTCGTTGTACCATAAATTCTACGGTATGAAACAGTATTTTAAAACAAAGTTTCTTCTCATTTATGTATAAACTTATAACACATAATATACGCAAGTCCATTATTTCAAAACAAAGTTCGTTCTTTTTATAAAATTATATTTGACGTTGAATTTGATTGAATTCTATTTCAACTCATAACTTGACTATAAATTAAAATCAAGACAGCTATTGTACAGTCATATAAATGTTGTATTTGTGATTTGAAAAATTCGAAATAGATATTGAACGCGAGAATGAAATCAATTATTCATTTTTGTATCATATTAACAACAATATAACAGAAAAATGTTGTATTGTGTGCGAGTATAACAATAATATGTATATTTTGTAACAACCTTGTATAAAATATGGCACTGTAAAGGCCACAAAATATAAATTCTTTTCCGGTTGTACTCAAAGTTGAAATAATACAATGACTGTGATGATGAAGTACAAAATATTCGTCAGAATTATAATGTGGGCAAAAAGAGATAAACTGAATTTTACTACAATAATTGTGTAGTTGAATTATTTTCTCGGACGATGATTTATATTATAATATAAAAAAATGCACACTGGCACAAAATGTCAATTTTAACCGGTAAACATTAATAATATAATAGGTAGTGATTAATATCACAACATGGCCGACAAGGCACACTGTATAGGCAAAAGTAATACATTACTGCACAGGAGTGAAAAATTAGCGAAAACAATTTTTAATTTATTCAAGTTTTTTAACATTCGATGTTTTCCTATTCACCGCTAATCCAAAATTTTCCCATCACCAATTTAAAACTATAAATAGAATAGATAATCATCAGCATAAAACTGTGTATCGATAAAGTGTTGTTTTTGCTTAGGGTTGTTGTTTAGATAATTGATCACGTATCAGCTCGACAAAGATAAAATAAAGTAAAAATGAGTACATTCAGGTAAAAAACTATGCAAATAAACTGAGCGTAACACGTACAAACAGCTGTAGCTATCGGTCAATAAACCGAGTTCCCTATAAGTGAAACGTTGATTATTCAACAATAAATTGAGCAAAAACAAGCAAATTGAGCGATATACGTAACGTTGTGAGTTAGTATAGACATAGTATATAATACACTGGAAGAGATTTGAATAAAGTGCACAGACATTACGTTTTCGAAGAAATATCAAAACAAGTTTTTTTCATCATAATACTATCGTGTACCCATACGTCATGGCCAAAGCCCACACACGCACCGCGGAGAATATGGAAAACGTTAAAATGATTTATGTATTCTTTTTTTTCTCCTTATTATACGTCAAAACGTATTTAACCTAAGTTAACATCTTGCCCTTAGCTCATGATGCGCAGCAAAACCATTGCGAAATTCATAGGATTTTTTTTTCTTTAAAACATATTTTAGTGTTGTACAAACTTTGTTTGCAGAGTAAAAAAAATAAACACATTCGTAGAACCACGTTTATTTCATTCGCCATAGCTAAAATCGTTAAGTCCATAAAAGAAAAATTATAATTTGACCGCACATCAATTTACATTACCACAAAAAATAATGCGCACCACACGTTTAATGTGAGCACATCGAAAAATATAATTTTAAAAGTTCAAATTTACGCGGATCTTCGCAGTTTGCGAAGACATGTTTGAAGACATGTTTTTACGGGATTCAACCATGATTTTTACGACAAATTGAAAAAACAAATTGTTTTCTTTGAAGCATACTTTGTTGAAAACACGGATTAAATTATTTTAGTTTATTATTTGACATCACTAAATGTTATTTCATATTTTACATAATTGACAGTTCTTATTGTAAACGTCGTTATATTTTGTCAATAAAATACTTATTTTCTTCTTCTTTCAAATTGAAGTTGTATTTCCATTGTTTCCATTTTCGGACAACTATTTAAAAGGGTATTTGTTTTTGAGGATAATAAACAAGATATACTAGTGGTCACTGTTATTAAACATCGAAACAACGTGAATTACAACTATAGAATCATATAATAACTTTGAATTTCTATTTATATTTCATTCATAGCTATTATTTGCGACAAATACAATTTTTATCAAGCGACGAAAATTATACCTATGTGTTTCTTTCGTTACGAAAAACATTTTTCTTTTCAGAATACAAGATGGTTAAGTGTTTGTCCCGTGGTCACTAAAATCAATATATTCATGGCAGAAACTAATTTGATTAACGATATAACCATTATCGAGCAGCAATAATGTCAAATGAAATGCGGCAAACACATGCGAGTTCCTTGCTTCTGATAGTTTTAGGTGATTCGAGTTGTTGAAAACAAACAAATTAGTATAGCTATCATTACAAATCTAAAACAATCGTTTACTGCGTCCACATTTCCTATTAAGCTTACTTTTTAGTTTTTTAGTCCGAGAGATGGGTAGTATGTAACTTTCGATTAAAAAAAAAAACAAATACGTGTTACTTGCAATCGTTTCTAGATTTTTCAATTATATATTTTTTTTAAAACTTTTTCCCGTTAAGTCTTGATCGCATATTAATAAAACATTAATTGTAAATAAAAAAATCAGTTACGGGCTATATTATTAATTCATATGTTTTGGAAACGTAATTTAAACTAAATTGATAAAGTTCATTCGTTCGAGATTCTTAAATTAGAATTCGAACTTTCGTACGCTCTGGAATTTTACTGACGCAGCGAAAAAGTAACATTTTACCTTGCTCATCGTTAACTATGTCAAGTTTAGAATGTTTCGATATTCTCTAAGATTTAGATCGGACCTATAGAACACTAAATTTAAGCGTGTATGAACAATATTCATATAATAACATGCTATATTATAACCGAACGAATCAATTTACGTAAAACAACCAGATGTAGGTACGTATAAAAGTTCATCTTCTTCTCGTGTCGTTCAGGGTTTTTTTTTAAAATTACAGTCCTTACTTTTTCCAAGACGCAATGATTCCCTATAATTTTGTCCGTGATTCCTGTTATTAGTCCGGAAATGAGGTCATTCATTTCACGTCTATACTACGTACATACTACATTAATGTATACACTCAAACAGATCATGACTTGACGTTTGTTCCTCTTCACAACCGCAGTTTGCAATACTATCGGTCATACCCCATTTGTATATATATATTTAAGTTTTCTCAAGTTCTTCCCACTCGTGTCACTCTCAGACGCCTGAGAGATTTCCGCATTTTTTAGGGCGACACGAAATTCGACGCTTATAAACAGTTCAATTTTTTTTTCCGTCAACAATCTAAATACATATTCAAAATACACTTATCGTACGAAATTCAAACAATTTTCAGTCAACTGTCACAGTCGAAACGATAGCAATCTTTTTCAGCGTTGTGTACGTACGTATTCGGTATATCGTAACACAATATCTTTTTTGCTCCGACTGGTCAATTATTCTTAAACCATAATAATATTGTATGGTATACACATCCCAATTTCGCGTTCTGTTTCTGTAAAATCCCTTTACAATCTTTCGCCGATTGATCAACATCGTGTACACACTGCAGCAGTGCGGCCTTTGGAAACCCTGCAGCAGACCCGAGAATTAATAGCGGGCATCAGGTCGTTATGATAACGTGCGACGATTAAAGATTAATCGAACTCGATTACCAGTGAGTAAGTGGTGTAATTATTATCTTGCGTTTGTTATAATTGATCGTTTACTACCCTCGTTTCGGTGTACGTACTGTGTATGCATTATTTGGGTTTTCGAATCTCAAAAACGTACCCTTTAAATAAAAAAAAACAGTTAACCGCAACAACAGCTATTGAACATGATTTTCGATCCGGATTTCGTAATACGATATCGTGTCGGTCCTGCGCTCTGACCGACGATTAGTTAATACGAAGTTATTAGTGAAAAAAAACCATTATCTAAATCACTAATCTCTTCTATTGTTACTGAATACACATTTTATTTGGCTCTTAACAATATATCTTCTCTGCTGCGGGTCAAGAGACACGTAGTTTACATATAAATATAATTTAAAATATCGAAAATAGCAAAGAAAAAAAAAAATCATTCCAAGACATTATCAATTAATCTCTCTTTTTTTTTTTTTTTTTCATACGGGCATATTATACATTTACCAGTGAATACAAGCTAGTAATCAAAGAAATTGAATGGCTTGAAGAACGACGTTGTCTAATAAACTGAATGATCGAATTGCACTTCTTTAGTGACCAATTGCAAAGTCAATACAATCAAACGTCAAGTAAAAATGTTCAAAAAATAATAATAATAACCGTATTTGCTCGATATATATAAATATATTTCTACTTGTTCTTTCGAGTACAATCGGTTATTTTTCTTCGTCTTCAATCTGTTGTGAAAACTGCAAACAAGTGCTTATTTCGTTCCAAAGCAAACAGTCTACTTAAGTAAAATCTTCACGCGATCGATTGCAGACCACTCAGCGTTATATTTATTGATGGCTACTTTAGTGTTTAAAAGTGATTGTAAACGCGATCTTTGTTGAAATTATCAAAATTACTGTAGTATAAATATCGTAGTTAAACAAACTTCATTACAACGGCATTTTTTTACCTACGCGATTACACGGTGTAGGGCCAAAAACAATAATTTTCATTGTTTATTTGTCAAGCTTTTCGCGGTTAATGAGAATTGACTCGACCGAGTTTCACCGCGTAAGACTTTGCTTTATGAGAATTATTATTTATTCCATTTACACACACAAACTAGTATATTTGCTGGCAAAACAATACGCACGGCAAGGTAGCCCGACATGTATATTTTTTTAGATTCTCAGCGTCAGCGAATAATGTATTGATTTACAATGATGTTTTTTTTCTGTGAACTCTTTTTATGGTATAAGCAATGCTCCGATGTTCAATACCTCTAATGAAAGGTACAAGGCTCTCTTATCGTACTTTGAAATACTTATCTAATATTCGAGATTGAAAAAGTTATATTCAAAAAAGTAAGTCAAATTCGACCAAAAACGTTAAACGCAAACGTGTTTTTTGTCATAATCGATTAATTGGCCATAACTTCCAAAATAGTTGATGAAACTTTTACACAACGTTTAAATAGACTAAATACAGGCTCGGTTTCAAGTGATTTTGAAAATTTTTGAGCTACGAACAGAACTTAAAAGTTTTCGAAATTTTCCATGTTCTCTGTGGTTTTTGTTCGATGAAAGATTTAATTTTCGAGAAAAAGTTTTGAAACTTCATCAAAGTTGGAAAACGGTCAAAAATTGGTCATACTTTTGACTTATTTTTAGAAAAAAATTTGCGTCTCGCACAAATTTGTTATTAAAGAATTGATAAGTTGTGTAAAATAAAAAATTTGAAAAATCTGCTTAATAGATTCCGAACGCGTGCAGAAAAAGTGTTGAAAACGATTGAAATTACGTGCACTTTTACTTTCAATATTGATAATAAAATCGTATTCACTCCTCAAATAATGGTCCAAACGGTTTGAAATTTCCACACGTCATTCAGATCGGTATTCTTTATATCACGTTTATTGTTGAATTCGGTTTATTCCAGAACGTACACTGCTGGACAACTGTAGTGCTCGCTCGGAATCGCGTTTTCCGAGGCCGCGACGGTATTGCTTTCGGATGTAAACCGATGCTTTTAAACCCGCCCAAAGCGTCGTAGCTACTCCGTCAAACCACGTACCCAAGTCTAACCTGCAGTGTTCCGGGCTTTTTTTAAAATTTCATTTTTTTTTCAAACTTGCCGTTCGTGACGCTGTTTTCGAATTTAAAACGACGTCGGTACCGGCTCGGAACGCGGCGAACGGTGTCGAGACCGACGACGCTGTAACGTGTTTTTTGTCACAAACTCGGAGTTTTTTTTAATTTTTTTTTTCGCGATTTCTCGTGTCATGACGGCGGCGGTAAGTGGCGCGCGTCTATTCACGCGTCACGCGCCCGACAATGAAAACGCGCGACCGCAAAAACGGAATCGAACAGACGGTATTGTAATAAATATCGTCGGGCAAACTCGTTTTTGAAACGCGTCGTTTCAAAAATAAACACACAGGCAACAAAAACGAAAAACAAAGAATTGCAAAAACCGAAAAAACAGCGTGTTCTCGCGAGATTCTCGCGATTATTAAACGATACACAATTGAGGGGCGACAACGTGTTAGCTGTCGACACTTGGTCGCGCCGCGACTGTTTTGATACTGCGTAAAAACGGCCGGCAAAACCACCAGTCTTTCGGACGTCTGTGTTTTCGTACGGCTGCTTTCATTTCCGTCACAATGAACGTCGATATTATACGTCCGAATAACGCATATCGCACCGTATTCGTACCGGGCTGTTGCGAGCAAACAAAAAACAATAATCGAAGCAAAACGTACGGTTTTCTGAGCTCTGGGCGCAGAACGCACAGGTCATTTAGAACGGATCGAAGCGAAAACTGTTCAAATTTATCGCGAAACGAAGTATTTCGCCGACTTCAATTGTTCATCGTTCAACAGTTTCGTGGAAAATTGATAACGCGTTCTCGGATTTCATGCGCTTTAGTTGACGCGACTGACGAAACTCGGTTTTCGTTTCGGGAGATGATACGCGTCCACAACAAAGTATCGAGCGTACCCACATTCCAAACACGTCCGAAAACTAAAAATAGAAATCCAACGGACGGCGACAAGAACGTGTCCAACGTGAAAAATACGCGATTGTTCCAACCTCGATTCGCTCGAAAACCACTCGACCATAATTCTTGATGAAAATTATGCTTTGTACGACTTAAAGTACGTGTCTAACTTTATTTTGTCAAAAACCGTTTTTGAGATATCGCGGCGACTAGAAATGTCCACCCTCCGTATTATTGTCGGTGCATACATATTAAAGAAACTTTTCAACGGGGGGATGGTCTCGGGCTGTGAGAGTATCGTTATCGGCGAAAAATACGAAGAATTGACCGTAGGTCCCCGTCGTTGAATCGAATACGTACAACAGGTAGACATTTTTATAGAAATCTAAAGATTTTCGACATTAACAGTCGACAGTTCCGATTTTCCTAGACCTGACTATAGAAGAGGAATCAAATTTGAAGGGACGCGCTCGTATACGTTAAGGGGCGACCCGTTCCGCCACGTCCCCCTCGATTCGAGCACCGACATAAACAGTCACACGAGAGTTCCACGAATATACGTCGTGCAGCAATGAACCATTTCATAAACAACAACAGTTTTACTACGTTCGACGAATGCTGGTTAATTCGCGTGACGTGTTGTAGTCGACGTTAGTAAAATAAAAATAACAAAACAAATCGGTGACCTCGTGAAAAAACGTTTCGTTTGTTTGAATATTAAAAAAACGTCACGCACCTCGCAGCACGTTCGTCTACAGCACAACGCAATGAACACGAGTAGTACCTACCGTGTGTCGCGCGGATAAAATTAAAAGTCGTTTACACGAAAACTAACCAAATAATTAATGATGTC
>CM029359.1:8598837-8631592 GCA_017140985.1 Hormaphis cornu
TTAATGGAATATTGAACGCCCGCGTCTGACCAATGATTAACACATTTTCCACGACGATTTTCAAACCAATGTGTTACTGTACAACGACGATTTCTATGTTATTTTCGAATTCACGTACAACAAAAATTGTCAACAAATTGAATGATCGAACGTGAAAGTATATATATTTTCGTGATGATTGACAATTTTTATCACGTTTCATAGCGATAATTGGTTTCATTTTTAGTTTCGTAGCAACAGCAGTATGATACAAGACTGAACGCCTACCTTGAAATTTTAAAATTATGACGTACACATCATGTCATATCGTAGTTAGATTATTCATATCAATATTGCTGACGTATGAGATTATAAAAATACATTTTGTAACGTAGAAGATATTTGGTTGGTTGGATAACGCGAACATAAAACACAATTTTTGCAGATTTGACTGTAATTACATTAGCAGAGTGTAGTGAAAGATTAATTTTTTTCGTGATCTGAAAAATTTTAATTTATCGTATTATCATTTGTAACTCGAATCAATTACTGAATGTACTTCAACATGATTAATACATGAATTCTAATTTAATTAACATTTGTTATTCCTGTAATTTTGCACTTAATTCGTTGTTTATGTAATAATATCTGTTGATACTGGAAGATATTTGCACATGTCCATTCATTACATTGGAAATGTAATGAAATAAATATTAAAAGATGAGATCCTTTTTGTTTAAAGAAATATCTTCGCAAAATTAAATAACGATAAATATTGGGTTAAAAATTATGATTCTTTGACATTTTTAAATACGAACAGTCATATTTTTATTATCTGAATAGCTCTTGGTTGATGGTGTACATTATTAAAACCTATTATATTTGATAGTAAATTAATTTAATTTAATTAATTATAAATCTGTTATTATTAATATTTAATGTACCTAAACGTGCGAAACATAATATTTATAAGTATGAAAACCGTGATGAACCAAAAACCAAAGACACAAAACAAATTTCTCTATATTATACACAAACGTTTCGATAGTTTGGACAAAAAAAAACGTTTTTTTTTTTTTTTCGACACATTTATACTCATCAAAATAACATCGTATACTTTTTGTTTTGTTTAGCATTCTATAAGAGTTCAACAAAATTGAAATAACTGTTATTAGAACCTATAGCCCATACTTACAAATACTCAAACAACACACGGATTTCTACTAATTTTCGAGCAAAATATGGGAAAATTGAAATATCTTTTATAAAGTCGAGTAACCATACGTTATAGGTAGAATCGATAAAAATCAAAATCCGAGGTTAAATTTCGCTTTAAACACGATTTTTTTTTAGAAATTTATACAACCGTAGCCCATAGACTGTGCGCGTAGTATAATCGCGAGTTTCGGGTCAATAATGTAGTCAACGCGTTACAGCGTAGTTTTAAGGAGCCATTGTTCGGGGGCGTTTGGTGTTATTAGCATCGCGCGTTTTATCTATTAATTTTGGCCAAACACCTGCGCGACTTTACCTGCGACCCGATGAAATACACAGGTTATATTGAATAGATTGCGTGCGGGTTAACATTAACCGCACAGGTACAATACAATAGTTATTGATGTTCGTATATATATTGTTTGCTATCGGTTCTTATTAATTATTAAACCATACGCGGCCAGCGCAGTGTATATACAATATTGTCAACGGCGAATTATGACAGTACAACGGTTTTTAGGTCAAAGCCGATGATATAGTGTGTGAACTTTTTGTGGGTAAAAAATGAAGCTAAATGTACAAAACAGTTTGTTTAATACGACTGTGTAACAATTTTTTTTTTTTTTAGCAAATTTGCAAAAAAAAAAACGACCAAATTGGTCCGAAACGTAATTCAAATACTATTCCGTTTACTCGCAACGTCCATTCAGCAATGAGGAACACAAACTGTGTTGGACAAACACATTTTAGGTTTGAAACACGAGTTCGTTTTAATCGTTTTCGTAGTGCGTTACTGGAACGCTGTAATGCGGCACAATACAAATCACATGTGAGTAGCGTGCGCATTTCAAATAAACCTTTATCATCTCGCTGTTATTTTGAAGATTTTCACTCAAATAACTCACTCGAAAACCACGGAAAAGCGGTCGGTTAATTAAATTACAAAATATTATACGCCTGACCACTTGTATATATATATCTGTTTGGCTAGTCGAAAAATAGTTGAGAGAATCCGAGTATTTGAAAAAAAAAGCAAAAATAGAGATCTCTGTAGGTAAGGTTTCTATGAATATTTCAATTCGTTCGCGGAAAATTAATTGCGAACATCAAAATGGAGGAGAGAAAAGATTGAAATAAATCTTACATAAAAAGTAGTAATAATTAAACACAAAATGTATACAATAATTAAATGGTATGCAAACCAAATCTTTTATCTTCCCAATTATAGTCGTGTTACTACAATTACTGAAACGAAATTCGGTGTTATATTACATTACGAATTATTTTTCCGTATTTTTACCAGCTCCCTTTGTACATTTCTTGCCGCGACACTGTTAACGGAAAAACAAAAAAAAATTTACTCGTACCCATGTCCAGATGTCCAGTTATAGCCGACGGACACAACGCGTTATAAGGTGTTCTAAGTGTACGACACAGAAACCTAAAAAACCGACAAATCGACCAAAAAAAAAAACGTGCTCGAAAATCGATGTGCTCGTATGCGAGTTTGAGACGCGTAGTTATAGACGTTTGACTTTTTCCATATTTTTAGATTCTGAGCGCGTAGAAAGGAATGTGTTGTTATTACGATGTTTTTTTTTTTTTCTGTGAACACTTTGGCTGTTCCAATCAAAAAATGCCATAGTGCAAAAAAGTTTGGAAAATGGACTTAGACTGCACCTTACTTTAAGCTTTTTTTAAAAATTTTGACCGATTTTTTGAAAAGCCGCATTTAATCTCTACATTTGTAATCACTTTTAAGGGTAGCACGGGGCTCCAATCTTTCTGTTGATTATCAAAACAAAGTTTAAATTTTTTTTTGATAATTTTTTAATTGTATGCCGAAAACGACGAAAATCGGAACATCAGTAAATTTGATTATTCATGTTTTCGAGTGGAATGAGTGATCTGTGATCAATGCGAATTATAACACAAAAAAAAAAGAAATACGATTCAAGTTGAATGTTATTCAAAACAATTTTTAAAATTTTACGTATTCAGCGAGTTTTGATCGTAAAACAAACAATTTTAGACTAAAAACTTCAACGGAGTATTGATCCGAACTTTTCACGCAGTATCTCTTACAATGTAACGTAGTTAACGTAATATCGCATAAAAAAAAAAAAAAAAAGGAAAGAAGGAAAAAAAGGCAGTAAATTTGAGGTCAAGCGAAAAGTTGTTTGGCGTAACCTAAAATAGTCGTATTTCAGGCAATGAAGGTAGTTTAATATAGCTGATCTATTTTGTCAGATAATTTGGTTCTTACGCAGGACGTATACTTCACAATTGCGAATCTTTTTCAGAATCGACGACCGATCATTGCTTTCGGATATTAACCAGTGACAACTTCCGAAACATCGGTCTACCCGAACAAATTAACACACTCTAAAGCGTTACGCAAAACAACTTTTCGACCGTTTTCAAATTTACTCCCTGCCCTTCCTTCTTTCCTTTTTTTTTTTTCTTATACGCTCAATGCAGTGGCGCAATCATCGAGATTGGGTATAAGATCCCGTGTCCGACCGCAATATTTCTCGTTTAAATTGACCGATGGTAAAATTTTGAGGCCTCTAAAATTTGAAAAATATTTGTTCGTATCTCCCCCAAAATGGAATGCGCCGAGGGCGAAACGCGAAAATGACGCGTGGAATTTCGCCGAGGAAGCAACGCATTCAACGCTTCGCCAGAACACGACGCGGTCGCGTAATAATTACTGTTATAATACCTGCGAATAAAACCGCGTGCTTGAAAACTCCACTTTACAGGTATACAATATCGTTATGACGCCTCGGACATTTTGTCCATCCGCAGAACGGTTCGGGCGGCAAATAGCGCATTATTTACACGGCGACCAAAAATAGAATATATTATACTGCTCGGTCACGTGGTTTTGGCAAAACGACGGCTTTAAATAATGTTTATAGCGCCCTCAACCCTTATAACACTAACAATAATTGTCATTATTACATTAAATAATTGCACCCTTGCCTATAGTCGAACAGCAGGTGCGCCCGTTCGAACGTATCATATAGGAGCGACTAGGGTTTTTTTTTGGTGGAAGAGGTGACTAAATATATTTTGTTATCACGAAACCTCCTAATAACGATTAGCCAAACGGGTCGAAAACGATTTAATAAATTGACAAAACAGTCGACGGATTCGAGGTATTTTTTTAAATGGTGCGCCGTCGTTTCTTTAAAGTTCAAAATTATCTGTCGATGACTAGACTGGTTTCGCGAGGTTTCGTTACTCGGAAAAAGAGTAAAATCATATTTCCCCGCCTGGCGTACGAAACCGTGACGAAGTGACGGGATTCGGATGTACAGTTTTCCGGCCGAGCGTATTATACAACGAGTGTTGACGAGTTAAAAGTCCAGTTACTCGAAACTTTTCAACTTACCGGACGACTACTTGTGCGATTTTAAATTTTGCTCGACTTTTAATTAAACTCGGTTCTTCTTATTTGTCTTCGATCACGGTTTTATCCTAACGTAATTTAACCGTTTCCGATCGGATTCGTTTCGACCTCGTGGCGATCAATCTCCGCACCACTAAGGTTAATAAAAACAATCGGTTTTGTCGTTTTCATCGAATGAATTCGATCGGTTCGCGTTGAACTTTTTTTCTACACGAACTTGACCGATTAACAAACAAAGTTTGCATCAACTTCTTACCGTGTTCGGAAATACATCATTAATGACAATAACGACCCGACGAATAGCCAGCTAACCGACGACAAGACAGTTTGTATTTGTAGCACTGCTGCGGTGGTGTGTGCAGCAATACGCAATCGTGGGTGGGCTAGTGGCGAGAGTAGGCCCAAACTCATAGGATTCGCAAGAAAAACATTTACCGCTCCCGGCTTTTCACCAACATCTCTCTAACACATCAAAACTCGAACAGTCGCGTGCTAACATTCCACTATAAAAGGATAGTAATCTCGGTGGTTTTTGTTTTTTTTTACATTTTCAGATCGTCTAACTCGTGTGACGAGTTTTCATTTGTGCGCGCATTTTATTTTTACTGTTCAGTAAATCAGAATTGTTTACGTGTTCACAACTGTCGTTTCTATTACGGTTCGACGTCACATATCATAGCAGATGACAAGTTAACACAGTGATAATTCAAAGTTTCAAACTAAAATGATTACACACATCGAGTGAATGAAAATTCCAACAGAGTGCAAGTATACCTACTGCCTATTTTGTTGCACATCAAAACTAACCGAATACTCTATGTGCATGCGTGAACGATAGTTATTTGTGGAGATACATTTTGTTTTAATCTTTAAGAAATGACAATACTCGAATTGGCAGAAACATAATCATCGACGTTTTTCAATCATTTTTCATCATAACATTTACGTGCAACTTTAATTATGTCAATAATCAACTGTTTTCTCCGATAATGCACAAGAACGCGCTAAATGTTGTTTTAAAATTATTGACGGCGATTGGTTCCGGCTTTGTTTTTTTTTTTTTTTACATTTTTTTCATTTTTTTTTACCAAACAACGTGAAACAACGCGGGAAACAATATCGCCGAAATCGTAAGACGTATATTACTTACCTTTTTATGTACACAGAAGCAAGGTTTAAGTGTTATTATTATTATTATTATTACGTTTTAATAATAATATTCTCTTGAGAACTGTATCTGAATCGATATTCTGCGCATTGTTTGCTTTTCATTTTGTTTCGTTACATTGAATATCGATTGGATAACGTGTCGGGGCACGTACCGATAAAGCGAACAACAAACACGCTATTTTAAAGATGTTGATTTTATTCTGATAGCATAATTGGTCGAACCACTGGCGAAATAAATTATTTTTTATGTAAAAGTATGGAAATAATTTTTTTTAAATTCTTTTAACAAACAGAAGTCGGTAATTACCTATCTACGGTTATTTTTATCATCAAAATTCTATTCCATCAAAAATAAAGCGATTTATAGTTCCTGTATCGAAATGCGAAACGGGATTTTAGTACATCGTTTAAAAAACATGTACATAGTTTTTACAGTATCTTGTACGTATCAACTTTACTTACAATCCACGAAAACACGCATTTTTCTAAAGCTTCATTTATGAATCGAATACGTCGAAGAGAACTTAAATACGACGTGAGAGTAAAAATGAATACAAAGGTATTATGACAATTGTATGAAACCACCGTTTTATCTAGAATTTGGTTTATTGAATATGTACTTTATCATGTAAAATACCTAGAATTTTGAATAGAAACACGACAATAAAAAATATTTAGTAGCAAATCCTTTCATAATGTGTCTGATATAATATTCTCTGAGCAACTTTTGTGAAAAATTAAAAAAGACATTTACATCGTTTTCGAAAAATATACAGCTCAAGGGATTTGGGTCTTTACGCCTGACCCCATCTGAATTATATAGGTAATATTTAGTAAGGTAATGAAAACGAAGAACTGCGCTGATGATTGAAAAACAGATTGGATTTTTAGCCTTTGCCAAAAGGACACATATTTTATAAATTTTGTAAGATTCTATACTTATAGTATCATTGGTAAAGTCATTATCATTACTATAGGTGTATGGCTCAATATATTAAAACACAAAATTTTATTTTTTTTAATGTATACTGTAATGATAATTATTCTTTTTTTATAAATTATAGCTTATATTGTAACATTGATCCTTCATTTTGTAAAAAAATTTGGTCACTATCAACAATAAGAATCGAATAAAGCGAACGAAAAGATTTATAAATTTGAGCTTATATCTTGAGCTGGTTTTTGCTAATATTATACTACTTGATTTCAAATACCGGATTATTTTTATACTTTGCAATTAGAACAAACGTAAAACAAAATTTATTTTATTGTTCTTCATATTCTTTGTTTTTACAACAAATTAAATTTGAACACGTACCGAGATAATGTTACTTCTCTGGAATAGCGTAAAACATTTTTTAGTACTTTGCGCTTAATTAAAAGCACCCTTGCAAAAATTTCGCAACAAATGATAATTAAAATGATTATGAACGTACAATATTATCGTATCTTACGCGGAATACTCGTTTATGGATGGAACGCGGTAACTATTTTATGGTTGGAAGTCAAGTAGATGGCAGATTCTGCGTGTCTCCTAGGCTTTTTAACGTTTTATACGGGAAACTTTTAATCTTTTCGAATACCTTTTTCAAGTTTTCAAGTTAAGAAATTAACTTAGAGACACCTATACTTAAAAATACCAATCTTGAGAGCATAGCATAAAAACCAACGATAAAACATAAAAAAATTCTCTATTTGGTATACAAAATGAATTCTCGCCATTTTTAGTAAGGGAATTGTATTTCTGAAATAAAAAAAAAAACCGTACGTACAAAGAATAGTGTGAATAGATGAAATTCAATATATTTTTATTTAATCGCTTTATACTCATTGAAAATACATAATAATATAGCTAACAAATTATCTAAGCGATAAAATACCTAGGAAATGGCGAACGCAATTAAAACTAACAACAGCTGGAACTTTAATTAAAAATCACCTGATAAAACAACTATATTATTCAGTCGTTGATCGTCGAGTACAATAAATAAGTGTAATTTGAACAGGGTAAAACAATTAAATAACAGATTCGTAAGTTCTTTATTATTTGAAATTCACGTTAATACAGGTCACCAATTTAGTGTTTTTCCTAGAACTAATTTTGGATACACGTGGACTTCATTGTTTGCATGCTTGTAGCATCGATTATAAATACAAAAATAATTACATTTACAATCAATGTTTATAGTGAACAATAATTAATACAATACATAATATATAAAACACTCAGTTTGTATACCCATCATAAATATTTTCTGTTAGGTTCAAACTGTTGGGGCGATTCATTTAGTAACACTGGCAATGTGAAGAGAGGAAAAAAATTGGTTTAATTTTTTTTTTTTTTTTTATTTGGACAATTCATAAGGATATGCGTGTTATAAACTATACGTTGGGGGTGTGGTTGGTTTTTAATTTGTTCACATAGAAACAACTTGTAAACATATTTTATAATAAATCAAAAATTATGACAGGTTTTTTGACGGTTTAGTACGAACTGCAGCGGTACACGTAAATGCACAAAGTATAATGTGTTTCGTGAATGTCGTTTATAAAAACGTATTTCAAATTAATCAGAAAGAGAGTACAGTGACGATTTCGGTGTGCACGCTACGACACACTTTGTACAATCTGAATATCGAAATCAGAGTTTTTACCTATTTCTTCATTCGTTTGTTAACACATGACAATTTCACAACTTGTACAAAGCGTCACGCGTTCAAATGGTAATAAATATTTTGTTTTAAAGTGTATCGAAATGATTTTTTTTTTTTTTTACTCAATTGTTATAAGCTCATTCTTTCAGTCTCTTACAATATTAACGCCGTGTTAAAATACTATTGTATCCGCAAATTTAAGCCATATTATACGGTGTAAACACGGTGAAAAAATTCAATTTAAAAAATAAACTTGTGTGCTACGAAAAGTCAGGGAAAATAACATCAGGAGTAATTTGCGCTAATCTATGGCTACTCAACGAGATAACAGTTCGATTTGAAATATAAGTAAAAATAATTTACATATTATGTAGTTTGCACTAAAATTTAGATGGTTTATTGATAGTTTGTTCGACGCCTGTTATATGAACTATGTCGCGTTATATAGGGACATTGGTTAAAATACGAACACGTTTAATCAATAAATGGTGTGCACCGATAAGAAACGTTCAGTCGACACAGCGTCTTAAAACTGAAAATTGGGAATGTAATATTTTGGTGTAATTCCGATGGTTCCTATAAACGATTTCAATTCTGTGTGAACCATAAAAACGATTTTTGACTAGAATTATTTTTGTGCGAACCACACAAAGTAATAAAACTTTAAGACTCGGCGTATGTTATAAATCGGATTTCGGCTAATTACCGCGTGGTGAAAATAAAACACCAACAATAATATACATTCCGGTGCAAACCACCGACTCTTCCGGGAGATTGTCCGAACGTAAACGGCGAGAAGGCCGGAATTCAAAATTCGGTAATCTGTAAAATCTGAATCCTCGGTTTTAAGACTTGGACGCTTTTCCGCTACTAGTTTTAGTTTTGTTATTTTCTCGCTAAACTCGTCAAAGTACTCCGTTTAATTAACTGCGAATGATTCGTCATACGATTTGCACTTTTTAGGGGAGTGAGTGCTATTACACACGGTAAACACCATAACACCTTTGTCTTCTTCTTCGTTTTCGTCCTATCCAACCGTTCGGGGTCGGCCACCAATCACTTTGACCTCCACTCGTCGCGATCATTCACCCCTACACACCACACACGCCGACAGACTTCAATCGTTTCCATCAATCTCTCTATCGGTCATTCCACTTTTCCCTTCAACGGTCATTTTCGCGAACCGCTTCGGATTCATCTCTCTCTCTCTCTCTCCTCATCACAAACCATCTCGGTCTGTTCTCCATCATCTTCTCCGCTGTCGGTGAACCTGCCCCAGTACACGATCTCTTACGTTCGTTCGCTATTCTGCCTTCCGTCGTCACTCCGCTCCGCCCGTCGCGTTCTCGTTACTCGTGCTGCGCGTCCTGTTCTCCCGTCAACCGTCCAACGCCGTAAACGCGGCTGGCCTCGCTGACCTTTTCGTCACGTCGGGAATTCTCTCGTCGGTCAACAAAAGACGCCAGACACAGATCCTCTGCATTTCACCCTACCGCGCGCTTAATACTACGTCAAAGGTAACTTTGCACCGCAATAACGGTCCTATACAGACGATCGTGACTATTTATTGACGTGTCGCCGCGAGTTTCAACAAAACGTAAAATACGGTACGGATTTCGAAACTGGACAATTCTAGCCGGCACTGGGTCGGCGCACGCACTTACCTCGCATTTCGGATACCGTTCCGGCGGCCTGTTGACCTTCCATCCGAGCAGCGGCGGTATGCAGATGACGCCGCTGAATATCCAGACGAACGCTATCATGACCATGGCCCGGGCCGGCGTCCGGTCCTTCAGGTAGTCCACGGCCTGCGTGATGGACCAGTACCGGTCGAGCGCGATCAGGCAGAGGTTCATGATGGACGCGGTGCACAGGAGCACGTCCAGCGCGGCGTGTATGTCGCACCACCAGTCGCCGAATATCCAGTAGCCCATCAGCTCGTTGGCCAGCGAGAACGGCATGACGATGATGCCCAGGAAGAAGTCGGCCACGGCCAGGCTGGCGATGAACCAGTTCTGCACGTTCTTCAGCGCCTTCTCCGTGACGATGGCTATGATCACCAGCATGTTGCCGACCACCACGACGATCATCAGCATGATGACCACCACGGACGCGACCACTATTTCCGGCACCGAGTACGCGGACGGGTACACCGACTCGAATATGTAGTACGTGCGGTTCGGGTCGACCGCGGTCCCGTTCCCGGCGGTGTCGTTCAGCTGCAGGTAGCCGCCGGCGGTGCCGTTCCCGCCGCCGCCGTCCACCAGCAGCCCGAACTCGTTCGGGACGATCTTGAACAACATTCCGGACACGCCGGACAGGTTGCCGGCCGCGGCGACGGCCTGCGCCGGATCCATTCGCGGTGACCCCGCTGTTCTACGTCGACCGATCTACGGAGCCGCGGACCGCCTCGCACGCCGGATGTCGCGCCACGTCCGCCGTCCCGGCCGCGGCCCCTTTCTCCGAGTGTCCTTCCACCAGACGAAACTCATGGCCCGCGCGGTTCCGGATCGCTGGAAAAGAGAGTTCGGGAGATTAAATTCGCGATACGCTGCGGTGGGTGCCGAGGGAAGGACGGCAGCTTTCGGTCTTTTAAACTAGCTGGAAAGCGGCAAAAGACCGGCCGGTAAGTACTGACACGCCCAAAAACCAGTGAACTGGCAGTGTTCGCATGCGCCATCCAAGGCGCAATCACCTCGGATCCGCCGCCACTGACTTTTCGAAACGGATCAGCTTAGGAAAACATATTCGTATATTACAATAAGGTTAACGTTGTTTCGGCTACAAACCTTCGAGACTATGTCTACTGAAAATACGGATATCGATAAAAAATTGTAAACGGCGGCGGTTGAAAATTCGCCGTCCCGAAAAGCAAAACGTAAACAGCTCGCGTGTTAACGCGGACGAGGCATACGCGACTACTTAAGCCGCGCCACCAAGTCCGCGTCACGTTCCGCTCTCTTGGCGCGACGCCTAACTGCGATATTGAAACGGATTACCGATACGTGGAAACAATACGCGCTTTATACACACAGCAAGACGGTTTGACGTGGATTTTAAAAATCGCAGTGTTTCAAGTAGAATAATTGAAAAACGTTTTTTCTCCTACGTAGGTAATTCTCGAAACAACGTGTCGTCTTATCGGTAACACTTTTACGGTTTTTCGTGTAGGTACTATTATATAGGTGCCACCAAAAATATTGACAACCGCGTCGTGGTAGGGGCCCTGTCTGCGGCATAAAAGACTGCTGCGCGTTCCACGAAAACTGCGATATTTTAACCGGGTTTTTTTTTTAAAGTACAGCTCGTATGAAATTATTGGATTAGCCGAAAGTGTAAAATAAACGAATCAAATTAAAAAATAAAGATCGATTCGTAATATTTTATGAAAAAAAAAAAAAGCGACTACAACGGATCGATGGTGGAAAGCCCGTGTACGCTTCGTACGAGTCACTGCGGGTTCTGTTTTAACGGTGACCTTTTTTATATGTAAGCCATATATGGATCGCTCACGAAAATTACGATTCCGAACGAGCTCAGTGATTCGTTCTGAATTACAAAAAAATTCTAATTGGCTCGAATTTAACGTCAAATACATAATCATTCCGGTAAAGTGCGAATTTTTCGAGAAACTGGATCACGATACGTCAGTTTTACCTGTCGAAGATAACGTGTGAAAATTCCATTTTGAAATGAGTTTTTTTTTTCGTTTTTCGATCAAAACTCGAAAAATATCAAAACGTTTTAAATCAAGTACACTTATGGGCCACCTATCTTTTTCGTGGTACACATGTGAATGTCGGACCATTCCTTTCACACTCAAAACGGTTAACACTTACAAAACAATGTACATAACTATTTATTTTATTTTACGTCTTCGGATTATATGAGCCCACTGAATTGATTCGTTCGAGATCCTATATTATAAAAAAAAAAAATAGATTTCTCACTAGACTGAGATCCGAAAAAAATCCACTCATAAATGCCAACCGAAAAATACTTCGTCGTGCGTAAAACGTGTTTTTAAGCTACATCAATAAAAATGAAAATCGAATGGTTAATTTTTTATTCAACAAACAACGGTGGTACGTAAACACCTAGCAATTACGTAGGTACCTAATCACAGCGTTTAGCGGGAATTTCTTTGTTCGAATACCGTTCAAATTATTATTTTGAAACGTAATTCACTCCTCGATTATGGTGTCGTATTGAACTTCAATGTACTTAATTTACTGATTTACATTTGAAAACAAATTCATTTTCCGTAGCGTGTTTTCACGAAAACCGTTTTAAACTCAAACGACGTTCAGACATGATATCCCAAGCCCAACATTATTATTTATCGTCAGAAATCCCAATTTATTCGAAACATATGTACGGGTGGCGTATAATTTTTTTTTTTTCAATTTAACTTAAAATATTTGTTTTATGCCGACTTCCAAAGTTTCGTTTTCCGCGGAATAATAAAATAATAATAAAAATATAAGATCAGGGCACTCAGGGGCACGCTTTGTCGTACAATTCCCTATAGGCGTTCTCGTAATTCCTGTGAGCTCCGGTTCCGCAAAACATGAAAATATTTACTTGAAAACAAAAAACAATAAAAAAAAAAAACAAGAACCAATTCTGATGGTTTCGGTAGTTTTGACAAACTAAATGTTGATATATATTAATTAGTACTGTTAAAACATACGGAGGGGGGGGGGGAATTGTCGTATTGGATAATTTAAAAACTCTTGTACTTTTTGGTAGATCGGTAAAAATCAGAGTATTTTCAATAAATTCAATAAAATAAATCTTTTAGGTTGAAAACGTTTAAAAACCATAGAACATAAATTTGGTGTCAAATCGTTTTAGTAGGTTGTTTTTTTTTTTTTTACATATTTTTAGCAACCACTTTTCTAAAAGTTGTATAAATTTTTAAATTGTTTATAATGCTTCTCGCATTCAGTAAAATTTTATATGTTATTCTGCTAAAAACGTTGTTTTAAGATTTAAAATTTTTTTTTTTTTTTAGACGATTACATACATTGTTAAATCATTTTAATATTTTAATTCTACTAGTCACTCCTCAAAAATAGTTCGAATTGATTGCAACTTATACAACACAGTAATTAAAATTTAACCTGTTTTTGAGCTGAAAAACGATGTATCGTTGCTTGCAAATTCAATACAAACATATCAAACAGTACATTTCAAACCTGCGACCAACTCCACCGGTGAGATCACAGTAAATTTTTATTATTAAGTATTACGTTGTCAAATGAGTATTTATTAGTAAAACGTCCGACTGTTTCCGATTTATAGACAGATTTTCTTGCCATGCTAAAAAAATTACTACTATAAAAATGCTGAAAAAGTCATAATATATTGTTATAATATGGAAACAGTATTCGACTATTAAAACAAATGAGAAACAGAACTTTTTTTGTAATTCTAATGGCAAATAAATTGCGCATGTTAAATAAAATTCTATTATGACCTATTTTAATTTTTTTGTTTACTAATAATTTAATTTTCGTCTATTAGGTTGTGGGCCGACCGAACGTCATTTGTGATTTTGCGTTTTAGCCTATTAGATACCTGCGTGTTTTATCGTTTCAATCAAGCTCCGAAAATAAAACAAATTTTTATTATTCACAAAATGCGTTTAACGGGGCCGTGGATTTAAGAGTTTAACTTCTTAGTGTTTTGAGCAGAACGAGTAAATTTATTTTCATTTTCAATGTTTGAACGGAATATTACAATTATTTCTGACCGTCAATGTCGAGGTTAATTAATTCGCAATTCACTAATATTTTTCAAAATTAACGGTACCGAGCAAAATTGGATTAAGCACAAAACAAAAAGTTACTAAAACAAAACAAAAACTATAGATATTACATATAGCGCTATGCACTTTACCGAATTGTTCAAAACTCTGTTGGATGTAGTAGACAACGGTTTTATATATTCGGTTTTTTTTTAATATGTATATGTTATCCATAAATATATTATGCCCAAATAAAAAATAATGGCCGCTATTTAAATATTTAATGACTTTCTGGTCGTTTATCGTACTTTTTTTTTTTATCTTTCTTTGTCGCCGAAATAAAATAATAATCATAATTGTTTGTTACTTAAATTTTCACAGTTATACGACGGTCAAGTTAACGTTTTCTCACTGTTGCAGGACCATAAAAAAAAATAATAAAGGACAATAACAGCGCTGTAAAAACAACTTAAATTTGGAACAAATACTCACTTTGCAATATTTACTATACACGATTCGCAATGAAGAATTAAGGAAAAAAAAAAAATTTACTTGCGTTTTAGTGATAATATATAGTTTTATACGCTTGAGAACAACGAGCGTACGTTTACAACATCGCCGTTTAAACTAAACGAGTTTTTAAAATTAGGGCACGAAAACCTGGAGATCAGGCGGACGTCCCCGCGGAAACACTGGACACGGCTGTAAACTATTTTATCGCGTTAAAATAACCACGGCGAGTGCAAAAACGCTATTAACTTAACGAATCCCTCCGGTAAAACGTATCAAAATTAATTTCAGTTGTTTCGTGTACGACCGAAATAAGTGCCTACGTTGACGAGAAAACCAAAACGAAACCGTAAATTGTAGAGATTCCCGACGTAGATTAGATGCGCGGTTAAAATTCTCAAATTATGTTTTTAAACACTGTAATACGTTAAACTTACGTCAAAATTAACTTGTGTTCCCCTGTATTATATAAAAAAAGATAGGCATCGCGCAACACTAATTCACCATAAAAACTAAAAGTAATATAATTTACAGTTGCTGCGTTCGGATAACAAACAGTTTATCTACTAGAGTTACGTGATCAAAATGAAAAAGTTTTTATTTTAAAAAATAAAAGACGATAACTCACATATATATTTGTCGTTTGTTTGGTCGGAAATTTCATTTTTAAAAAAACGACAAACTCTCGACGGATCAGAGTAAAATTATTATTTCGGTGGAATCGAATTAATTTATAATAATGTTACATTGTTTTACATGCTGATTTGATATCGATTAAAAGTCGTAATGTACAATGAGGTACTTATTCTTAATTGAAAACACTGGTGTCGTTGTGACATAAGAAACGCGAAAACTGAATTACTGAATATCGATTATTTATTTTCTATTTTCTCTGTTCCAAAATGTTTACACTCCATTATGTAAATTACAATATTTTATTAGAATGTACGTCATGCGAGAAAAACACGTGTTTGCTAAAAACAACATCGTGTCACAATAACAGCGTATATGCAGGTATCATTGCGTTATATTGTTGTTTTCCATTAAATTGAATCACATCTTTACGTCGGAAATCGCCTTGTGTATACGAAAATATTAAAAACGTTTGTGTACACGTACTGTTAACATGAGAAATATTAAAAAAACAACGTTGGAAGGTTGTGTAATTAGAGTTATTAATTTTTTTCAAAGCAGACGTTGAGTCGAGAGTTGCAGCTGGAGAGTAAAATAAACACGTAGAACGTAAATTTATATCAGTAAAAAGTATACATAGAGTTAAATAAAATTTAATTTAACTCTATATATATATTTTTTTAATTTGATGTAACTCTCAGTTCGATTATAATAGGTAATATTGAATTTAAATTTTTACCCACCCAAATTAGTAACGTACTCCACTAGTTATTGTGACTCCCATGACTCATATTTTTTTTTAAATATTTGTTTTTGTGTTTATTATAATTTTTAGTTTTCGATCCAGAATAAATAAATTAAACGAAAGAAACCACCTAAAACGTTACGATAACGTCTGTTTTTTTTTTTTCCAGAGAGGGTGTTGTATTATAATAGTGAGCGGTAAAAATAATTATGCAAAATTGCGTTTAAATTGCGGACGTTAATTTTTCGCCGAAACCGCAATGGACTGTTTGTAATATAATAATTCTTCTTTTTCTTCTTCTTGTTTTTTGGTAATTTTGGCCACTAGAGCCGTCCCGACATACATCCTTGCTTCCAGTTTTCCCCGTCCGATGCCTGTAGTCTCCAGTCCATTACACTACAACTACAAAAATTTTTCGCCAAATTATTCTCTCGAGCACTGCTAGTTTTTTTCCATCACTTTTTCTTAGTTGTTATGTTTTAGCTCCATAAGTAATTACGGGTCGCATTTATGTGATGTACAATTGTAATTTTAACCCCTATGAAAGTAATCGTGGTACTTTCGCAAGACCATAGAAGCATTTATTTCCTGACTGAATTTTCGCCTCTATTTATTTTTTGATTCCATTTTTTTCCGACAGTGTAGACCGTAGGTATTTGAATCGTTTGATTCTTTTGAAATTTCGGTTATTGACATCAAGAGACGAGTATAATCCCAATCGTGTTTCCTACGACCATCTATTCCGTTTTATCCTCATTAATATGAAGTCCAACTTTCAGAGCTGCTTTCTTCAGTCGATATAATAAATATTTTAATCCATCTTGTGATTTTTCCATGATCGCTAGATCATCTGCATAGGTCAGAAATTCTACGGAAGATTCCTGAACCCTTTAACCCCTTCTCTTATTCTACGAAACTACGAGGACTCGTTTCGACCGCGTCGCGATTCAAATTAAGCACACGCATTTCATGTTCCCGTCGATTTATAATTAAATTTTGAGGCCGAAATTTTGGGACACTTGAGCACAATCAACCGTATCGAGTTTCAGCTATATTATGTAACATACCTATATTACAAAAACAACAAACGACATGCGAGGGATTTAATTAACTTTTACCGGATTATATGTCGTCAAGTGTTGTTTTCGTCGTCAAAGTGAATAATAATTATAAAAGGTTTGTGTTTATCGGTTCTAGCGTTTTTGTTTACGTTTCTTCCGTACATAAAATACATGTACATATTCCTTCTCTAACGTTTTTTGAATCCACCTGTTGTGTTTTCTATGCTCACGACAATGTCTGGGCGACGTTTTGAAAATATTTTGTTTTTTTGCCGAAAGTGACGATCACTAAACCACCCCACGTCGTAGTTGGCCTTGTACGATTTACGCTTAACATTATTTGCTATTCTCGATCGATTTACTATGTCGTAATCCATTCGCACGTATATTTTTACTCGACTTTCAAAATTTTTACCTTTCCTCCAGTTTAACATCTTTACGGGTTTATATTTGAAAAAAGTGGTGAAAAATATTGCATAATTTGTGTTGCTGATAATATGTATGCAGTGTGCCGTGTTTCAAAAAAATCTGACAGTAAAAAAGATAACCGTTTTTTGTTTTTACCTATTTTAACTCCCTGATACGGGTTGAATTTCGGAAAACCATTTGTAGTCGCTCACCTCCGTCAGATGAGAATCCTCTATGAAAAATGTTGACGGTCTAAAGACCCAGCGATTTGAGACGTGCGTTGATATACCTCAGTCAGCCGGTCAGTTTACCTTTTAATGTTTTTATATAGTTTAATATGTGCATGGACTCATTTGTGGACACGACCCAGCAAAAACGGTTGAACCGATTCCACTTTAGTTTTCAGGAGAGTAAAGCTCCACAGTAAAAGCTGAGCATCGACCAATTAATTTTTTTCGAAATCGACGGATTGGTTTTTGAGAAAATTAATAGTCGTAAGTTTTTGCCGTTTCGCACTGCGTAAGCGCTTACAACAGCACGATGATCACCGTAACATGTCTAACAGAATCAATTAAACTACCCAGATCGAATTAAGTTTCGATTGCTCCGCGATAAAATGAAAGAAATAGAACTTCAGTCGTAGGTCCTGCAGAGAGGAACTTTTTTCGGTCAACATTTTTGTCGAGATGAAGGAGCGATCGATTCGTTACAAACGTCATACCACAAAAAAAGTTCTGAAAGTGGACGTATAGACGGCACTATTGTTGTAGTTTATTTTGGAATTTTGACTATTTTTTTTGAGTCGAGATCTGTAACGTTTTCAAAATAATGCGCGAAACGACTTGAAACTCTCTCGTCTGCGATCCCGTTTCGCGTAAGAACATCTATCAAATTGTACGTACAATACCACGAACAAGTCGGAACGTAGTTTGGAAAATAGATTGAACTTTTTTTTAAATAACCAAAATATCGAAACCACCATGAATTACTTGAAATATTCACAAGTCGTCAGGACGGGTAAAACTGTATAATAATTTTACATCACGCTTACGTTATTGGAATTTGTTTCTTGACGGTTTTACGCGTTTTTCGGAATCGATAAAGACGTCACAAGAAACACTTTTTAGCAAGACATTTGACGTTTAAAACTTTTCGGGGATTTCGGGCTCACCGTGTTCGCTCGAAATCATGATTTACTTAAGTCTGTTCAGCATTGCTCACGGGTTTTATTACAAACATAGAGGTACGCAACACGTTCGCCATTACGTCTCGCCCCGAACTTACTCGCCCAAAGCGAAACTGTTACACTCCACCACAAGCTTTCCCGCACCTAGAACGACTCATTTTATTTTTTCAAATTTTCTTTTACTGTTACCTGACCTATTATTTTAATATTATTATTCCGATTTTTTTTTTACAACTCGCTATGGCGTTGAAGTAATCTCCGGCCGCTACGTGTTTTTATTCGGATATCCTACGCGATAATCGCGACTCTTAAAAGAACAATAGTTCGTTTATGAGTTATGCACGGCAACTCGACGTCGTTTACCAACAGTATTATCATTAGTATATCGTTGCAGGATTTTATTACCCACTCCTCGGGGGTAATAATATACTAGTATACCCCCGATAATGGTATCCTAGGGTATTTCAACACCACCAAAGGGTAAAAGTATCCTAAGACATATTACCCCGGAAAATTTTACCGGTAGGTACAAGTATCCTAATTTATTTTTAAATTACGTAAAAATAAATTAGGATACTAGTTACTAATTAGGTAAATATATCCTGTTTTACGGGGATGAAATCGCGGTAAAAATAGTTCGCGTATTAGAACGTTTCGCGAAATTTACGCAGTAGTTAGTGATAATAATTGATAATTTTCGTTACGTTCGAATTTATTACTAATCCCGGCGAGCCGTTGATCCGCTCGCGGGACCGAATGGTATTCAAATCGTGTTTCGTTTGCCGTCTTAGATTTTGGGATGAAAAAATAAAATACAAACGAAATCCACGAACAAACCGGAGCGCGAACGTGTATGCGTATAAATAGCCGGTGAACGCCGAACAACGACGACGATGAAAATGTGTGCAGGTGAAAACTGAAATAAAAAATGTTAAATAATAAAACTTTCGCCATACCGGGAAAAATTCGCGTATCGGGTATCCGCCGAATTGGCTCTTGTTTCGAACGCACCGTCCGGAAACGAACAGACAATGAGCACAGCCATTCCGCCGACCTACCTACCTTTCATGCCGTTCGAACAATAAAACACACGTCTCGTTGAAAATGTTTTTCATATTATGCGCGCGTTAAAACAACACAGTTCGCGGAGCCAGCAGCGGTGTCGGCGGCCCACGCGATCGAACGAACGTAAATAAAACGTTATGCAAAACGGTTATTTTTTGTTCGTTTGCAGATAAATATTTTTTTTTTTGATCGATTAACCGTTACTCGACCGTTGAATTGATATTACGGAAGCGTAAAAAACTTCGTTAAAACAACACTAAACGTTTTATAAAAATAACATAGCACGCGAGCAGAGTGTTTACCTACTTACCCGCAGCCGTCCGTCGCGGTGCCGTGAAATTGTTCAAACATGATTATAGCGTTTACATTTTTTAATAAACCAACGGCGATCAATCAATAAAAATTTTCAAAAACTATTTCTTGTAAATTCTCAAAAAAAAAAAAACTAAACATTTTGAAGGAACTCGGTGAATTTATTTATTTTTTCGCTCAGAAAATCAGCCAACTAAATATTTCAAAGGTCATCAATCGATAATTACGTTAAATTAAATCGCTTTTAAAAAAATTAAACTAATTGTTAGAATATTGAATATGGGGGAGTAAGAGAGAATATCCGAAAGAGATATTCAACTAGAGTAGTTATTAACAATCGAATTTCACCAGAGCGCGTTCTATCCAGTACGTTTCTATAGCAGTAAACTATCATAGTAGGAAATCTTAGTTCCACCGCAACTGAAACAACTAATTTTCGTTTAGTGAAAAATGATTACGATTCAGAATACCTGTCATTGGGGGTTTTTTTTTATTGAAATTTTGATTATTAAAAAAAAAATAGGTAACCGAATGCAGCTTTCGAAACAAGTGACCTCACATTTTTAGATTATGAGCGTTTTTTTTTTTTTTTTATCTACTTTTTTCCGTCGAATCAATTATATTAATATAAATGAAAATGATCAAGTGTAAAATATGCGAATCTAAAAGTCGGTACGTATTGTACAATTATTATTTAATTACAAAATATGAACAAACGTAGTAAGCGTAGTAGTATCGTGTGAATGAAATTGTTCACTCGGAAATTGATTTCAGCGAGCGGATCTCGTTGTTAGTACATTATAGTTATTACCGTAATTAATTGTTGCCTAATTTATAGCTCAATTATAACTTTTCCACCGAATACGACGTTTAACGTTTTTGATATTTTAATAATAATCGCTCGGTACGAACGTGCATCGAATATTACGAATAATATTATACTATTATTTATACAATACCCCTGCATAAAAGTACAAAAAAAAACATTGTGGACAAAACTTTTATTACATTTTTTTTTTTATGATATCATAACGTGCACTCAATCGTAAGATCAATTACATTTTCGCACACTCAAACGTAACCCAAAATTCGATACTCAAATATGAGTATGACGCGTAGAATATATTATTTTGTGTTAATATGATTTTTTTTGTTCAATAATTAAATGTTTTCATCATAAAATGCATTGACAAACTCAATGCGTATTTAAACTGAATTTTATTTTAAGTGTTTAAAAGTTATAAGTTTTATGAATTTATAAGTGTACGGTACCAAGACGACGATACGGTTACGTTGATAACGATTTTTGTTTCGATGTATTGTTTGTTAGTCAGTACAAACTTTAACGTACAACTGCACAATACTTTAAAATCCGAACACGGATGACTTGTTGAACACAATTTTATTGTTTTTTTTTTTTTTTTTGACAGAGTGAGACGCAAATAACTAATACGTTTTACATAACAAATAACCGTTGTAGGTTCCACACATTTTGAGGAATTATAAACAATTCAGATGTTTGTCGTGTTAAAATATTGTGTTACGTTCCTTAAACACTCTCAATAGTTTACATCAAAGTAAGTTGAATTTATGCCAAACAAATTTATAAACCCATTATTTAACCACACGTTTGGTGAGTAAACACATTTTATACGATTCGAAACTAATGCACGTTTATTATGATAAGTTGGTCGATTAAAGTGTTCATAAACCATCACTAAACACTTGTAATGTATGTTAAAATTAGAATTAGAATAACTGTTTTTGCAGAACGAATAAATTGAATATAATATAAAATGAGAAATGCGTTTCGTTTGTTGCAAAAGAATATTAGCTCCATGCAAGATAAGATATTAAACTGTATTTGGGTAGTTAAAAACAATCATCGTTTTACATTTATCACGCTTGCAGCATCGATCTATAAACATTCAACACTTAGCGTTAACGTAACAACGAAAAGTCAATTATCAATTACAACAGTACATAAACGATTTTAAATTATTATTTTATATCATGCTATAAGTTTTAAAATAGTTCGAAAAGTTTTCAAATTGAAAAACTTTGAATGTATATCTAAGATGTTCACATTCTATGAAACGTTATATTTTCAAATTATTTGTTTCAAGTTCTCAGAAATGGAAACAATAAAATATCGGGAATTGACAAATTATATGTGTACCACTAAGAATATTATTTATGACTATTATGACGTATCGTGTTCAATGCTAATTAATTTTAATCGTTCCTATACGTATTAGAAATTTAAAAACAAAATTATTTGAGGAAGAAGTATTCAGTTAATTTTTACATTTTTAAAGCATTGCAAAATGTATTAATTGTAAATAACGTTTATAAAAATACTTCAATATCCGCTTATAAAAATGATTGTAAATGAACTCGTATTTCGATATAATTTGGCAATTCTAACGGGCTAAATAAATTTCAAGGCCAATAATTAATGTTCGTCATTTCTAGACGTTATAATTAAAAAAAAATTATCAGTAATTAGCGAAAAAAATTTCTTATAAAGTACGATCCACTATGGGCGAACATCGAATTATTTTGTGGTATCATTAAACATGACAGGTATAATTTGCCTCGAAATGTTTGATACATTTTGAATTTTTGAAATTTATACCGCACAAAATAATAAAAATTAAAAAAAAAATAGAAGATTCAATAAATTCATGGCTACCGTCAAGGTCCAAAAAGCCCTTCTTATATCCGAAGAACTCGTATTTCTGAAAAAAATATCATCGTCATGATAATACCATTGATTTTATACAATAAAGTAAATTAAAATATAAATTATTACATAATCAATGATACACATTCCTCTCCTGGCTCTCACTAAATCTCTTTGTATACTTTCTCTCTCTCTCTCTCTCTTTCTCTAATTTTCTCGGCTATCCTCAACACCGTGACGCGTGTAAACTGCAATCCAGAGATAGACGCGTCTAGACGTTTCCCGGCGTCGGCGCCGCTCGGAATCGAAAATTGTTAGGTGCACACGGAGGTCACGACGGGAATATTATGATTAAGGTCCCATAAAAAGAAAAAAATATGCGAAACGGGTGACGACGACAACGACGATTTACGGTGCTCGAAAAACGCGTCTCCGTTAGGGTTTCACCGGAATTTTCCGTTTCGTAAATCATAATCACGTTTGCGTTGGAAATATATATAGATCACCGAGAAATAATAAAATATTATGGCAATTATATCTGGTTTCAAGAGCTGTCGACTTAAAAACGAAATTTTTCTTCACTATCTAGGAAACGGATTATTCGTTTGGATAAAATTTAGAGAACTTCACGGTTCTGCATGGTACTTGACCCTGTTATCGTTTTTCCTACAGCGCCTTTGATCACGACTCTTATTGCATGTTAATAACAAGTATTACAAACTAGCTGTCTTGACCCGGCAATGCCCGGGATTCAGTTGGTCAAAGCTCGGTAAATTAATTCCAAATTAAATTTAAAAATTGAGCACACCAAATTACACAAATTTGGAAACCCCGTTTCACCACCTAAAGGTAAGAATTTTAAAAAATCTTCGTTGTATAAGGAACCTGTGTGTGTGTGTAAAATTTCAAGTCTCTAGTGGTTTGGGCTGTGCGTTGATCGATATATCAATACTTGAACTCTTTTAACCCCTTTAGGGGTTGAATTTTCAAAAACATTTTTTAGGGGTTTGTCTACGTTATATAAGGAACTTCTATGCTAAATTTCAAGTCTCTGGACCCAGCGGTTTGGTCTGGGCGTTGATGAGTGAATAGGGGCGGTCTCCTATATGTATATAGATGATTGTAGCTCATATAGATACTTAATTTTAAAATATGTTCAGGATATTTGGTACATACGTGGGCGTAGCCGGAGCGGAGGCAAGGGTTTGAGGAGAATAAGTCCTCCCCGACCACGAATTTCCCCCTTTTCCTAAAACGCATTACCCATTGACTTCAAGTCTATTATATAATTAACTATAAAATTTGGTTTACTTCAGGCCATTCTCAAACTCTCGACGTTAACTACGTCAACGGGTACGCTAAACGAAGATTTGACAACAGAAAAAATGTTAGACTTCGTTTATGTTACCAAACGTATTGTAATTTATTTTTCTCACATTACCTTTGTTCGTTTTCCTACACAATACTTACGCACCAAATACATCTATCGATGATCAGAGGGATACGTACCGGGTTTTCTAAGTTAAAGTCACGGATATTAGGTATTTCTAGCATTACTCATCACTAGATGATCGAATAATCTATGAAAAAGGATTAATCTGGATATTTCCCGACACCCAGTTATTACCGAGCGGAGAATCGTGTGAAAATGGACGATCGGATCCCTCGAATATTTGCACTTACGCCGTACAATCGTAATGTGTTTTAAGGGGAAAATTCAAAACGTGACAGTCAATATGATTTGCCATTTTGTACGGATGTAACGAAAATGTATAGTTGAAAATGATGTAGACGAATTCAACAGCGCAAAAACATTTGAGTTCTTTTATTAATTTTTATTAACTCTTTTGAAAAACTTAAAATGTTTAGTGGGGCCAACGCGCTAAACTATTGACTGTCGTGCATCATTACGTTTGTTCAAACACTCTTTTCTAAAGTTAAAAAAAAAACCATGCACCCTCTAATTTCACGCTCAGATTTTAATAAAGTAAATGAAAAAATTACAATATCTGAGGTGTAAAGCGTTTGTTTTTTACCGATGGTCTATCGTGAAATTTTTATTAATAATAACAATAAAATAATGGCACATATCAGAATAAATATTTTGTGGCCGGGTTTTTCTTTTTCCAACCTTCTTGTTAGTTTTATTTTAAACTACGAGTTTTATAGTTATTTCACAAAATACGATTTTTTTTCATCGTATAATAGTATTAATTTATTTTTTGAATAGGATATATTTTTTTAAATACCTTAACTGTGCATCATATTGAACAAAATGTGTCACAGAGTTTAAAGATTATTATGTTTCTCAATTGTATTTTGGATTGAAAGCTTAGTAAAATACAAGTCTTATGAAAATTATTTAAATAAATGATTATAAGACAACCTATAAACTCTTATTAGAAATTTTTTTAAATTTAAAGTTTAGAGTGTAAAGACTATGCGAGTTATATGGTTCTAAAGTACACAGGTAAATAAATTTTTATTATAACCATTTTAATTATAGGAATATATATATAAATACCGATCGTGCAAACAAAAAACAAGATATTACACCTAACTTTTGGTAATTTATCATGTTGCTAAACGCCAGATTAATTAATTCTAAACATTGTTAAAAGTACTCATTTTCGTTACTAAATTATTAAGTTTAAGACAGTATTATATATTTTTCCATCTTCTGAAATTTTCAATGCAGCGTTGAATAAATGTTTGAACCCAAGTATGTGATGCTCATAATATAATATTTAAATAACAGATAGTTACGGAATGGCATCATATTCTCACGGTGATAACGAATTCGTGAAAACGTTTTTCGTATTATATCATAATGCCAATAAAACACTATTTTATTTAAATAATTTTATAAATGTGACATTTACCTAAACGTAACTTGTTTTTTTTTTTTTTTTCAATTATTTTAAACAAACGTTGCATGAAAAATATACACAAATCATTTGTTCTTTTTTAATTTTACAAAGTCGATGTTTTATTTTTTAATATTTACCGCAAATTGCTGGTGCTTAAAAACAACCATAACTCAAGTAAAAACAATGACGTTGTTAGAACTGTATGCACGTTATTTTTTTCAAATTTAAATACTTAATGTCGTTGTTCACTATTATTTTAAATATTATCTATTTAGTCAAAAGTCGTGTTTTTTTTTCTTTCAATAGTCGTCATTAATAACACTGCTAATTAAACGTTCCATACATACGTCGTGTTAGAATAATAAGAAGTTTATTCTATTTATATTTATGTTTGTTTCTTAGAAAAAAAAAAATACAAATTTATAATTATATTATACATCATTTATTGATGTAACTCGTGCAAATTCATTATATTTTTAACTGACTTCGAATAAACATAATATTTTAATTGAATTTTCAGGAATTTTTAATCAAACGACAAAATTTGTTGTTATATACTGTATACGTTGTTAAAGTGTTAAAAATAATTATTACCTATATTAACTATTCTACGATAATCTAATTTGTTTTATAAAAATTTCGGTTTTATTTTTTGTGTGGCTCCAACGGATTACATTGAATTTCTGTTTCGTTAAATCAAACGTAAAAATAAAACGGTTTTTTTTTTTACTCGAATTGGGTTTTACATCGTCTATCTGAACAACAATCAAATGAAACTATATTTTTAATCCGATGTGATTCCAATGAACAATGTTCCGATAATCGAACTAAAAAATAGATTTAAAAACAGTATTTCCGTTTCAGGACGTTCAGAGCGAATGTATAAAAAATATAAAAGCAAATCATATTGTAAGCATTACTCAAAAAATTTTTTTACAACGACTATTTTTTTTGTAAATAATTTTTTAATTTATGATATTTTATTTATTTATTTATTTTTTTTTTACATAAAAAACGCAAAGTATTTTTTTTTGATAAACATATGGAAATCCATCGACAACAGATTGACCTCTATAATACTTTCGTCTTTCATATCGCATATTCGCGTAGGCTTGATAGGTATTCTACGGAGAATGATTTATTGTAAGTTTTGTGCCACCGGAGTGTATATTACGAAAAAAAAAAGGTCTTATTCCAATAAAAAAAAAAAAAATACAACGTCTGCAGTGGCATACGTTCGTTTCAATTTTTCAACTTCTTTTTGAATATGTCTCGGATATTGTGAAACGAACGAAATAAACGTACAACTATGATAGAAATTTACAAAATTAGGTGTGTTCTTTAAACTTTCGTGCTAAAAATAAATGAATTAAATAGAGGTTAATATCTACAGGTTTATATCATTTTATTACGCTGCTATTTATATATATTATGGATACCTAATTATTTTAAAATGTAAATTTGACCTTCTGCGTTTATAACTGTTATTACCGTAATCAAAGCTTCAGTGGCGTAATCAGGATTTTTTTTTGTTGGAAAGGGCTGAATAGTGAAAAATCCCGTCATATCGATGCATCCGTTTGTATTATTCAATAGGCAAAAGATCATTAAAATTGAGCGTTCCCAAACAAACGTTTTGATTTACCGTCGGCGACGGCGATTTCAAGGTCTTGGCAGCTACGACGACGGGAAAACAATAGACTATCTCGTAAGCCCGGTAGACTAGACACATAACCTCTGTCCGTTTTAAGGTCGGTTAGAAATGTACAAGAAAGTCAATTGAAATCGTCGTCGCCCACGGATAACGTAACGCGATAGGTAAAAATTCGCGTACAATATCTACTTTTTACGAAGAAACAAATAGATCTCGAATTCGATGTAAATTCAACGGTGTTCAACCGACACATACTTAAATATTGTTTTGTTTTCGGCGAGGGGCTCCAATCCACTCGAATACGTCTCTGCGCGCGACGTGGAGATCGGGACGTATAGTCTGCGGGACAGTTTGTTTGGAAACAAGACAGCTGGCCACAGCTCACAGTGGACACACACCGCCGTCCGACCGGCGAGCCGACACCGCTCGATAACGTCCCGTGCCGCCCGCCCGTCCCGACCTTTCGTTTGCACCCGACTTAATCGACTGCCGCGTGCACACGGTGGGACGAGGGGATGGCACCGTGCTAGGCCAAGTTCCTTCCGCGGGACGCAATCCTAGGAGCCTTAATAAAAAATCCGCGTCGGGGATGCTCGCGACGAGATCGGGGCTTAAGTTCGAGAGATAAGCTCTAAAGGAAATCTGTCGAACGAATTTGAGCGTTCCATACATTATGACGACGGCTTACAGAAAAACAAAAATCAATCGGGCACGCTTCGGAATTCAGTCGGAATTCAGTCGGAGGTCCCCCGACGCCCCCCTTCAATTATTGAACCGCGGCCGGGCGAGGGGCATAACGGGCATAACGGTTTACCAGGGGAATCTCGCCCTAACGATATAATATATATTTATTATATATTATAATATAATTATATTATGATATAATATAATTTATATTTATTATATATTATATAACAGGGTTACTATTATAATTATCCCCGGAAAACGTCGACCCCGGTGTAATCTTCCGCGGGTTTTCACGAAACTTTTCAATTTAATATCGTCGTTAATATATTCTGTAACTTTTGATAGCTAGGATAAGAAAAGCAAACTAATATAATATCATCAACTATATTATTCGATTCGTTACGAAAACCGCGAACAAAACACGCCACTTAACGATGTTTGCCAAAAATAATCTTGTGAAAAACAATTTTAAAAATTGTGTCAAAAAAAAAAAAAAAACAATATATTTCGTAGAGTAAATTACCTACGTTTTCTTTTTTTTTTCTTTGGTTTGTACACTTTGCAAAAAAATTAAAATTAGCAAAGCACGCGAGTTATGCCCCATAGACAATTCCGATACCGAGTATGATGCTTTCGACGCGATCGTAAATGTTAAAAATGATTATTATTTAAGTTACGGCAACATTATACACGACATGTTTTCTAAAATTGCACCATTCAGCAGCACTTCTGTTCATCCGTTTTAATAATAATTATTATGAATAGTGTTGCGAAGCGGTTCAGTGTTATTGAAAAATAAAATAGTTGTAGATCACACTGTTAGTTTTCACCGTTGTGTTATTTTGATTATTGAGCCAATCATTTGGTAAACGTATAGGATAGTTTGGAATGTTATATTTTATTGAAAAGAAGACGCGTTCAATGACAAATTGTTTAAATTTAAAAATATATATTTTCGAAACGTTTAGCGGCCTGTATAAATAATGCGAAACGAAAACTATTCAGAATTTCTATTAAATCCCACTTAAAAAAGTGTGTTACTGACGTACTGAATATAAATTTGCTTCTTACTATGTACATACCAATAGGTACATAAAAATAAAATTAACATTATACAGTCCTAAACCACAATACGTTTGAACAAAATAAAATATGATCTAATTCGTATATTATTCCCCATTCGGTTCAATACGGGGAGGAAAAATGCTAAAACATTATATTTTCAATGCGTATAAAATATTCAACTTACGTTTATTTTTCATTGTATAATAGCGTATGGAATTCGATGAATGGTAAGTAATACGTTTAGACGTTCAACTGATATTATAAAACCATTGTCATCTGACGGATATTGATGCGTTTTTTTTTCTCTCACAGTTCTCAAGTGCCTATTCAATCGTACAACAATGTTTGCCGAAACGAAAGTGTCGGACACGAAACGCACGTAATTCATTTACATCAGCTGGATAACGCAAACTTTTCTTCCTTGTTTCCTCTGAAACCGTCGTAATAGTGTTTATATATATTTTTTTTTTGCGATATTATTTTCGGTTTATACATTTTACTACAGCGCGCTGAAGTTGAAAGAACGAAATAACCGTTTTTTACATAATATACTAAAAGCTTTTTAACCGTGATATTAAAAATACGTTAATACTTTTTCTGGCAAATCGTCGTAATTTTCGTGTACCGGTAATTATACTGTTTTACCAAAGTTTTAACACGAAACCGTTGGCCACTAATTACTTCGGTTGTTTTCAATAATGCTTTTTTTTTTTTTTATATAATTATTATTATCGATTTTTCCGGTGTACAGCGTCCAGCGTTGTTCGCCATAAACGATTTTCAACGGTTTCGAGAAGCAGTTTTTAACGGCGTTTCTTCGAACTGCTCGAAAATAATAGCGAAACGTTTTTCAATGTTTGGTCGAAATTCTCGACAGTTGTTAACGAAAAGCGTAAGCGTAACTCTACGAGAAACAGAGTCGAAAAACAACATTGTTTAACACCGTTCCCGACTCTCCAAATAGCTTTTTGTAACCGTGATTCGATTGCTCTTAAACAACTATAATATAGCTTTCATACGTGTTCGGACACATTTTTTCCGTAACTTGTATCACTACGACACCCAAACTATTCTCCGACATTGATTTCTATTTTGAACCATTGAAAAAACACTTTTCCTTTGTGATCGACAACGATTCGACGCGTAGTGTATAACAGATTGTTTCAGTTGAATTAATTAATCATAGAAAACCAATAATCGCGAAACGTTTGGAGATAATCTGAACAAACGCAAATAGTGTATTGTCCGATGATCTCTTCGGTATTTTGGGAAAGATTTTTAATTTTTTCTAGACGTTCTACAGATATAATCGTAAAACGCGATACGACGTAAAAACGGTTTCGGTACACAAATAAATGTACACGACGGAAACATTACAAGTGTGTACACTGTACGGCTTGTTTACGACGGGAGTAATTAATGTTAAAGAAAAGTGCAAGTTCAAACAGGACCTAGCAACTTTTCGACGAGAGACGCTTTCTACCTTCCCGAGGCCCGTCCCGGCGGAATTTTAAGGCTCCACCGAAACGTGCTCGACGCTGAAAAGTTATGAGAAAACGTTTTTCGCATGTAACACTATAGTTTTCGCGACTCTTTTATACAGCTACTCGATACGAGCGTGATGAAACACCCGGGGTGAAAGTGTACGCACTTGTAGGTAAACCTTTTTATTTACAATATGTGTGCTCGATATATTGTTGTACGAATTATTATGCATAACGTATTGTACTGAATTACGAAACTTTAGGAATTAATTATTTTAAACTATACAGTTAGCGGTCTATACAGCGAGGGTCCGTGATCCAGCCCCCGTGACCCGCGATAAAAAGTTTCGCGTAAAACTATTACGCGTTTGGCGAATGAAAACTACGCAACCTTTCTCGGATGGTTTTTACACTTGAAACACAGTCGTGAAGAGCAGTGATTTAAAAAACACGTTGTAAGATGATGTAGTATTTTTGAAATTTTAAAAAATTCGAAAATCGTCCGAACGGGAGCGACTGAAATTTCGTATGAAAAAATACCAACACTCACGTTTCAAAGTACCTATGTAACAGACCGTATTCGAATTCTTCGTTTGAAAGAGCGAAACCTCTTCTGGAGAGCTCCGGATTTCGCGATTTTGTAGCGAAACATTTACGATTGGCAAAACGAGCGTCGTGATATTTTTTAAAATTACATTTTATCGGCGGTTTTGACAACATTGTAGAAATACACCACTAGATTACATTAGTTTCGCAAGCAAAACGATGAACCCAAAAATAAATCTTCTTTTCTATGACGACGCCGTCATCATATTGATAATCGTACAGTTGACGCGCGAACGTATGATGAAAATTTTTTTAAACACAATATTTTAGAAATAGTTATATCGACAGCAGCGCTATCTATCAGCGTGTCTGTATCAATACGAAACCATCGAGTGTAAATATTACAAATTTTGCCCTTTAATTAATAACTTTCACCCGTTACATTCTCTTGATATATAAAAATTTTGCTGACTCTATCTCGGTCGAATCGCATATATTAGAGTACCTACTGCAAATACTCTCGAAAAACAATACATCGTCGATTCGTAATTCGTAATAGAGAGAAAAACAACGTGGATTTCTAATCTGCAATGACAATTACTGTTAGAAGAACCTCAGTAACCTCAATATATCCCGCTAGAAAAAATTGCCCTGCATTTTAGTAAGACGTCAGAGAAAAAGTTTCCACTTATTTCCATTCTTAAATGGGTTTAAATGATGTTCAAACGGTTTATAAAAAAAAAAAGTAATTTAACTAAACATCATTTGTTTTTTTTTTTTTTAAGCATTTTACATTTTTTTATTCGCATGGTTGCGCTAGGATTTTTTTTAATTTTGAGAGTAAAAATAACTACCAGTATAAACACTGCGTAAGTCAATACAAGAAATAACTATGTTACTATCGATGAAAAATTCTAATACCTTGACCGAAAACTGTAGAAAACGCAATTCCAATATAACTTCATAAACGTGTAATTGATCATTTTATCATTCTATAATTTTAACATTTTTACAGTTTTTCAAGTTAATGATTCGCTCTGTTGATATTTTTGTAAATTCTAAAAGCGCGTTCTTACGAAACCGACGTTTTTGAAATGAAAAACACATGCGGGATAATAAAAACATCGCGTGGTTCAAATTAGAATACAACAAACGTATTTTTAGAAAAAAAAAGAAACAAAATAAACAACAACAAAATAACTTTTGTCCTACAACAGAATCGTGTGCCTGTTATAATATATTGTAATATATTCCATGTATAATGCAACAATATAAATGGCATTTAATGACGCGTCTCGTTTTGTCCAATCCGTTTTTTTTTTTCGTATTCAACGGCGATTGCTTTTTTTCGCGGGATGCTTTTCACAGAGCGTTTTACAACTTTGATTGCGTTTACGTAATTATAAGAGTCCATACCGTTTTGGGCACTCGGCAGTTTTTTTTCACATAATCGCACACCATCATCAGTATGTTTTTTAAATTTTTTTTTACAACGATCGTACAAGAATGAAAATTATTTGTATTATTCAAACGCGGATAGCCTAATTTCGTAAAATTTAGCAACGAACAAAATAATTTGTCAACCGCACAAAAAACGGAAAAAAAAGGTCAGTATTTTCACGTGCATTCTGTTTCGAAATAGCTATAAACAACAT
>CM029359.1:8631992-8671510 GCA_017140985.1 Hormaphis cornu
TTAATTCAATTATACCACCGTTCCGGTGTTATTGATTCGGTCGGATGATTTGCGAGTTAGTTTTTGGACCGTTCAGTTGATTTCGATGAACGCCAGACGTTTTGAGTATTGTACACTGCAAAAACCACGTCTTTGCGATGATGACAGAACACGTAAGATTAATAATTGAGCGATTTGAACCGGAATTTTTGTGTTCACGCAGTTATTTTGTTTCGCGGAACCTTCAATTTTCCCCGTTTAAAAACATCAACTTCCATCACGAACGTTAGAAATCGACACTTGCAAATTTTTGTATCGCGTTTGTACATTTATCAAAAATTACAATTTTCAAAATTCACGTACACCAAAATTATTGGCCAGCACTTTACGCGTTTTGATAGCTGAAAAGTATTTTTTTTTTAATTCGTAATGATATCGATTTAAAATTTTTACGTCGACGCTCTCCAGAGTCAACACAAAAAGCGATCCACGAGTCGGCTCGCGTGCGCACTATTATTTTCCAGAACTAGCATTTATCATTGTTCAATCGTCTCGTTTTCGAAAAGAAAATACGCGTGCATCGCTGTGACGGGGGTTGTACCGGTAAGGGGAAGAAATCGTGACGAAAAGACGTATAAAGGGCAAAAGAAGAAGAAGAAGAAAAAAAAAAAGGCGGCATTGTTTGATCGTATTATTTTATTCTCGACGTCGTCGCCACTGACCCATTTATACTATCAATTATATGTACCTGTCTCTTTTAACGGTGACTTTTCTGCCGCAAAAATCGACCGTCGCCGGCAGGGTAGATGCGAGAGAACGCGCTCACAGTACACGGGACCGTGGACGAATTTAAAAAAAAATAAAATACATTTTATAGAGGAAATATTGTGGGGTGTGACGGATTTAAAACCCGAAACGTTTACTTATCAAGAGAGCTTAACCTGCTGAAACAGCGAGTAGACTCAAAATGTTGTATTAAATGTTTCCTGCCAAAAGTAACTTTTCGTCGTACGATATTTTGGATTTGATCCGCCCGCCCTGAATGTTTTACTCGACGTAGTGATCGGACGAATTTCCAAAAAAATCAAAAGCTAGAACACTGCAGAGAGGAAAAAAAAAAAACAGAAAATTTGACGCGTTATAATTGTATACGGTCCGGAACGTATATATATTCTAAAGATGGATTTATTTTTTTTTTATCATTCTTTCATGTAGTATATAATATTAAGTTGTAGTAACTTCATAATATTGATATTTTATATCGGTATCATTATTTATTTATTTTTTTTTTTTTGTCAACTATACTGTATAATCGGCATAATAGAAAACAATATCTAGCTGGTTATAAGTGTACTAAAAAAAAAATTACGCCTACTAAGGGTACGAGTAAGTTGAAGATTGATAACATTGTATAGCGGACATACATCGATTATTATTATTTTTCAAAAAAATTTACCGTTCGTAATGATATATGATTTTGGCGTCAAGTCAACAAACTATCGAAATACGGCGAAATACACTTAAGACGTAGGTACTCACGTTGCCCTGGAATCATTCGATTTCGTGTCGTCGCGCACAAGACCATTCGATCGTTTTTTACCGTTGTAGGTACTACTCACCTGAGGAAAAAAAAAATCATAATTTAAATCACAGTCATTTTTATTCACAAATAATTTTCGACGATTTTAAACGGTCGTTTCGCATTGAAACAAACAGACGGACACGTTGACACCGTCGCAACCGTATTGTTTTATGTCGTCGAAAACAGAACTGAGGAATAAACGCCGCTGTCGTAATTTCGAAACCTTTTTTTTTTTCATACAGAATTTACTTTTGAAGTTCAATCTCGAATGTTCGTATTTTTAGTTATTGTTTTTGTTACGTATTATGTACGAATCACGACGGTTTCGCACAGCCATTTACGACAACGGATAGCTGTTGTTCAGCATCCATATAGGTGCGTACGAGCGGAATATATGTATGTGTACACACAACGAAGAACAGATGTGCGTCGGCAGATGAAAACGATTTCGAAACGTCAAAACAACGCAGACGCGACGACTCGCTGTGTGAGCCCCGTGTGACTTTGGCGCGGAGAATTCCAAAGAAAAAAGTGGGTCGAAGCGAACGAGCTTTTGTCTATGACGGATCGGCCTCGTTTCGGCGCTGTCGAGCGAAACAGACGACGGCGCGGCTCGAACGAACGGCGACGGCGGCGTTCTCGCGCCACACATTCTGTCGTTCTCCGATCTCGCTGTGCTCGGAAGAAACGCGTCACGACGGTAGAACGAACAAAAGAAAATTTTCAAACTCGTACACGGTAAATTACGACTAAAAATACGTTTTTTATAACATACCGTGTTGACGATAAAAATGTTTTAACGTTTGCTCTCTCTGTCTTGTGGCGATGATTGAATTTAATTCGATAACGAACTTTGACGATTCGTTTCAGTTTTTCTCTTCACGCCGTTTTTTTTTTTTATTCGTTTGACAATTATAAATTTAATGTTGAGTAGGCAATCACGAGAAAATAAGTAAATACCTAACTTAACAGCTTGTTTCTGCTAACGTTTAAAAATGTTTTTTTATAGTAACTAAAAATTCAAACGTTCTTTCATAGTTCAGTCTGGACAATTTATTTTGAAAAATAAGTAGCCACTCACGTATTCCAAACGAGAAAAAAAAAATTCCAAGACAAGTCTACTAACTAACGGTATTGTAATTCGGTTATTTCAGTAAAAAGCTACGAAAGTTCGATTCAGTGGGCTGGTCACCTATAAAGCAAATCGATATTTAACGACAATAATTTTAATTTCAGTGATATTATACAAGATGACTATGTGGTTGTTTTCTCGTACGGAGTACGTTCTTTTGACGACAGTCACAAGAATCCAAATCGACATAAGCTAAAACGAAATAAAATTTAAAAAATGGACGGATATCGTGGTCACTACCGAATGTCCATCGCTTTCTTACGCAGCGACGAGTCGATTCGATCGATTTCCCGCGACGTCGTCAAAAGACGGACGTGCAACATTTCTTTCGGAACGTCGAACAGTGTTCGCTATTTGCGGACATTAAACGGCTTCATTGTTTCATACAAACTTCCCTCAACTATTCTGGGAGCACATAGTAATGAAACGTGCGAGCGACGGTGGATGAGGTTGTTCCTGAGTCCCAACTGGGAAGGGTCGGGTTTGATTCGACGTATGGTGTTAATTTTCATATTACAATAGCCTTCCATAGGCCCTTTCATACCCAGGTCGCTTACAAGCAACGTAGACGAATAGTTGAATAATAATTTTATTTAGATGTTAGAGCGAACAGTTGTGCACGCCGGATTTATATGGTCCTACAACGATTTGAACTGTACGACGGTAAAAGTGCAGTGGCGTTTACGCTTTGGGTGGGTCATTGGCGTCAAAAATGCGGTTAATCCTTAACATATATTATCCGAAGGGCAAAGACAAATCATTGCATTTTGAAATAAACGATTCTGAGTGAGTTATCTATTCAAATGAGTCCTGAGTGAAAAAAAATATCGCCAAAAAAACACACATTTATATATACGTAAAAAAAAAAAATAGTATATTAGGTATACCTAACAAAAACTTTTTTCGTCCGTTTATAACGTACTAAATTAATTTAGTACATACAAATTTGGAAACCACATGGAATAATTTTATACAACAATAGTCTGATAAGTATAGCCGGAGTTCCGACGCTGGCTTTGGCGATTTCACCATTTCCGGTGTTTTTGACACATAAATCAGAAAACAATCATAATCTAAAAAAATGTTTCAAATACAATAAAATTTAAAGCGAAGATTTCGACTTTTACGTGATATTCAATGTAACGATCGGAGCACTCCTTCAACCCGAAAACGTCATTACGCGCCTGAAAAATTCAAAATTTTTGCCGTAAAATTCTCAATTTTATTGGTTTTTTGGATAAAACACAAAAATTTACCGAAAAAAAGCTTCGAACAAAGTACCACCGGAGCCCATAAAAATTTTAGAAAAAGTACTGATTTTGAAAATCATAGAATTCCTTTTATACGAAAAGTTGTTGACAGAAAAAAAAAAAATTAATTACATGCATTCCTCGTTCGTCGCTCAGGATCTAAAATCCGATTGTTTTTGCATAGTTAACAGAGTTTTGAACATAGAACGGTAATAACGACACTTATTGATGCGTTATGATAATCTTCACAAAATTTCGTTTAAACATTTAAGATTCTGAGTGTAGGGAATAATGTATATTAGGTTTAACACGGTGTGTGTTTTTTAAAAAATGTTTTTAATCACTATGAAACCACGATAACATCTTCAATACATTGCCCCTTCAAACATTTTAAAAGTCAGGACCTTTTCCGATAGGTTGACAAATGGTACTTTGAGTGGTCGTAGATTTAAGTGTAAAAAGTTACAGTAAAAAACTAGTCAAAATTTAAGGAAAAAACGTTAATAATTATTATTTGTTATTTGACACATTCGATTTAAACTTAAGTCATGATTTCTACGATGATAATTAGAATAATTAGCTGAAACTTTCACATAATATTTAAATATGTCTGGTAAAAAATTAAAGAGATTCGGAAATTTTTTGAGCTAAATCTAGTAGATCTTTTAAATTTTCAACAATTTTCATTTTTTTTTTAGTTTTTGGTCGATCGAAAATTAAAATCGTCTTTCTTTTCTTCGGTTTTTTTATGTTTGTACCTTGAATGCAGCTAAAGCGAATCAGAATTCATAAGATTATCTTCGTTATGACATTGTGTTGTACAAATTATACCATTTATCTTTTATAACAGCAGTTGAAAACACGAATATTTTTTTAGGAATATAATGATGGTAAATTAGTTACCAAAACGAACACGTACTCATGACGAAGAATCAAAATGAAACAACAAGTACGTTTACCTGTATGTAAACGTAATAGTAACGTTATAATGCTGTCGAAAACATTTCGAAGATCGTAAATTTTTGAAGTTTCGTCGGATTTGAATTTGGTTCCACCCTCAGTGGCGACGCGTATTCCAGTTGACGGATCAGCGCACGGAAATTACTTTTACCTACCGACCACCGCGAGAATTCCAATCGTTCGTTCCGTTCGCCCGGACGGCGTTTGGGCGGGTCTTTTGGGGTAGGATGAAGGTGAAAGTCTCGGGAAATATTTGCTCGGCGACGGTTTATTGAACGATTATAACCGCGTCGGCGGCGGCGTGTAATATAAACGGCACCACCAAAGTCCGTAACTAAATACCGATGGTAATAATAATAATAATTATTATTATAATTATACGAGGGTCGGCGACGATTTGGAAATCCATAACGCGAAAACCACTGTAAGCTGCCGCCACCCGATCGTATAAAAAAAGTATATTTTATGGGGACGTACGGATTACTACTTTTCACTGTAATTATCGCAGACGTTATTGTTGACGTTACAAGATCCTTACGATCGCGGAACAATTGGACGTAACAACGGAAAAAACGAGCCATTTTACGCCATCGGAAATGCGACGTGGTGTAGCCGTTGTTTTCTCGCGAAAATCAGACGCGGTTTCCACTCACCGAACGTTGAGCACAACGATACCGGGTAAAAGTGAATGGAAAAAGAAAAAAAGCCTCCTCCAAGTCGTGTAAGTCAGTTTGGTGGAGTGCCGATTTTGGGCGGATCGCCGCTTTGGATGTTGTGGTGATCCGAACGTATTAGTTAAAACATCTGAAAGCGATATGATGAATAATTGCCTTATGAAAAATATATATTCTGAGCGAGATCAGTTATCTCTAGCATTTAACAAAATGTATCAGTTAACCAACTATACCACCTGAAATATGACTGTTCAAGTGATCGTTACTCCAAGAAACTTCTCAACGACCTCAAATTTCCTCCCTTTCTTTCCTTCTTTTTTTTTTTTATGCAACACTACGCTTACAACTTGTACTACTAGGCACTCTTCGATTTTTCGCGCTGTGACCTTTTTCGATGCGGATTTTCTGGCGGTCAATTTTAGGAAGAAGAAAACTAAAAAAAAATGTTTCGATCAAAATATAATTTAAAGCCAAAATTTGAACTTTTTTTGTGACTTTCGTCGTAAAAATCTAACCACAGTTTCTACACGAAAACGTCACCGCAAAACTGAAAATTTCAAACTTTTCACCGTAAAATTCTCAATTCTCTTATTTTGATTTATGGAATAATTTAAAAAGTATGGAAAATTTCGAGAAACCAAATTACCGCCGGAGTCTGTTGACCTATCAGAAAAGTTGCGCACTTCGAAAATCAGATCATTCCTTCTACGTACCCGGAAAAGTGTTAACAGAAAAAAAACTTGTGAAAATTATTTACCAAGTTGCTATCGCATTTGACTATTTAAACGTAAGACTCAACTTCGCACACTGTAAAGCATGCGACGAACATAGTTTAGTGCCATTAATTTTAATAAGAGAATATATGTATGTCCAACGTCTGATTAAATAGCTTAATATATTAACAGTTCAATGTTTGATGAAATTATAAGTTCTAATGTTTTTGTAAAATATTGAACAGTTATTAAAAAAACAGAAAAATAAACTAATTCCATGTTCTCGTGATAAAATTTAATTGTCATTATGAAACATTTTATATTCCATGTAAATATAATGAGTACAAATTATGATATCATTCTGTTTCATAGAAAAACCGCGTGTGTGTGCTTGTGACAATTAATTATGTTTGTTATCAAACATAGCAACTATTATCGACAAATGTATATTGTGTTGATTCACTGATTGTGAAAAATATTGAAGTGAAGACGTGTAAAAATATTGATTATTCCATGGAAACTTACTTAACTAGTGAAAATAAAAGCAAACAACAATAAAAAACAGACTAAAAATCCTAATTTAGTAAATTAACAAAAGTTTAAATCAATGATTTATATACGTATAAACTGTGTAAAAAAACACAGTGTTTTCCACCCGATGTATCTTACTGGAATACAAATAGGTGAAAAAGTAAAATTAAACGTTGACCGAAGCAAATTGAAAATATCTTACTCATTGAATCAATAAATAATACACATAACTTATTTTAAAGAAATTTCTTTAAAAAAATGCAATATACAACAAAAAAAATCGAATATTTTACATATTCCGCTTTGTTAAATTGTTTATAGGCATTAAAAGACAAATAAGGGTTTATCCGCAAAACGAAAATTCATGGAAAAGAATGTATTTCGCAATGTTTTTGGAAAATATTAAAACAAATTAGAATTTTACTGTATTTCAATAGGTATATTTTAATGTGTAGCCTTTGTTTTATAGTAGAATACTAGTTTTACGTTATTGTTGTCATCCTGCGGAGAAAAATAACAGTTTTGGATTTTCCAAGAGAAATGTATTTGGCCTCTCGGTCTGCAATCACCACCGCGTGGCGCGAGGCCGGATAACGGAAACGTTATTAATAGCAGACGTGAGCTCGGTACTGAAGAGGCAGTTGAAGTACCCGCTGTCAGCCTTTTTTTTATGTTTTTTTTTGTTATTGTTGTTTTTTTTTTTTATACTCCGAGTTGAGTAGGTATTTCAGCAGCAAATAAAAATAATACAAGAGCGAACACCGGAAAGGTAATAAGAACTCGTCTAACGACTTCCTAAAAATTAAACTTCGGTGCACAAACGTTATCTTTGCGTGCGGAATTTTTATTTCGGCGTGACGTTTAAAAAACACGCTCTAATCACTCTACTCAATGGACTTTTACGATGATCCAGACCGTTAGTTTCGGGTATTTTCGAGAAGGTCCGTCGGGCTAATCGGATTAGACTTTAGTGGTTTGAGTTTTATGCAATAAAAGAGTTACCATACGATTTTGGAGTACAAAAGCACGCGCAAACAAAAGCGTCCGGCGAATTGAGTTAATTTAAACACAAACCGAAAACAAGTTTACTTTTTATACTTATTCGAACGGTGAAGTGGTTTTTTAGATCTGAGCGCAGCCAGGATCGCATTGTTTTTAAAAATAATGTTTTTTTTTTTTTTATTCTCTGTAAACAGAATTTTACGAACAGAAGGAGAATTGTCTAAGTCTTACTGCGTGGAAAACGTTGGAAAACTGGTCGAAGAAGGAACTTAATTTTTTGATTTTTGATTATTTTTTCAACACACGATCAGAAATCGAACGATTCGAGCACATCTAATTAAGAAGCGTGAAACGAATTCAACGTCAAATTGGAAACAATATTTACCATTACGGACGAAAAGTATAATAATACAAATTAAATTTTAAAAACAGTTACCCGTTTTGAGTACAATATTTCTGTACGCTTATTCATTTGAATTTGACACGAAAATTTCGACGGTAAAACGATTTTAGTTTAATGTATTTTACTACACTAACGAACCGTCGGCTGAAACTCAACGCGAACTTCCAACACAATTACAATCGTTACGATTATTTGGAACGATGAATGAGAACGCAAACGAATGTATTATACGCGAAAATATAAACTGTTAAAAATTGCATTTTCAACACAACCGTACTGGAACGATCAAAGAACAATAAAAATATGCTTATTTTTTTAAAATTTCCCGAAACTAATACTCGAAAACGGAAATTCGTCAACGGTTTTGTTTTGCGATGTTTTGTGCAGACACAAAATGATAGCGAATATGTATTTTATTAGTCAGACTTTAGCAGTCGTTTCGTCTCGCGGTTTTTGGCGAATAAAACGTTTGAGTCGGTATAGGTACCTATAAACTTTCGGTTATAACGAGTGCTGACGAACGGTATACATGGCGGATTTTCGATTCCAAGACGAAACACAACTCGTCAATAATATTGCAAAACACTTATTTGTACCCACAACATGATGCGTCGTGTAATTATATATTTTGTCTTGAAAAACAAAAAGCGTATACTTATATAATAGTGACTTTGCTTTGTAGTACGTCACGCCTTTGGGTTGGTCACTGCAATTTGGAAGGTGCGATTATAGACGTTATAACAACATATTTGTGATCGCTTGCGAAAGTATTACGAATCTGAGTGCGAGTTCGCAGCGAGACAAATACTCAACTGTGCACTGAAATTTATACGACTATTTTATTATAATATTTGTGATTGTTTATCGTGTAAGTCGACAAATTACTAAATCACTATATTATTTCGTTTCACATGCCCTGATCGTTTTTTACTGTATATTTCGTCTGTAAGACAAAACGCATTTACTTCTAAAAGAAGGTCCTTCTTATGAGAAACTATCAAATAGTGTGATTTAACCATTGATAAATGTTTAAAGAACGCAGTGAAAAGGGTAAAATATTTACGCCCTATGAAGAAAACTTGTGTATTTTAAGCAGTAGTTTTAAGAGAATTCGTATAGTAGACTTCCTTACGATGTTTGCGTTTGTTGATTAAAACTAAATCGATTCCGATGGTAACTGTTTGAACAAAGTTTCCGCGCTTATATCCAACTAAAAAATAATATAGGTCAGAAGTTACGGATATTATTTAATAGGTACTGCAATGCGAACGTTGCGACCGTCCAAAAATTAACTAATATTTTTTCATTCTAAGCTTGAGTAGGTATACGTATGGTATGTACTATGAAGAATCGATTATTTTTTAACGTAATACGTGTTTTGTATTATGTTTGTATAAAAAAAGAAACACAAATTTTGATAGTAAAAAATATTACGCACTTTTGTGAATGAAGAACGAACTGTGCGTTCTCGCCACGTTTTTGTGGCAAGAACTAAAAAAAAAGTTTTAATATCAACGCTGTCGGGCGAATTAAAATTATGCAGTTGGTAAAACTCAATTTAGTTAGTCATACAAATTAGATTAAGCGCCGTGAACTTAGTTGAGAATTTCGGCGAGTATCCTCCACAAAATATAAAGTAGGTACATTTAATAGTTTCAATCTGTATCGTTTTAATGTAACCATGACGACTATAAAACGGTGTATTCCGTTTTAACGTATTAATTTTATTTGCACTATTTCTAATTTGAATGGTTTTAACACGACGTCATGAAAACTGACAACTTGAGTACTCAATCACCGAATTTAAAAGATTCGTGAACGTAACATTGGTGTTGAAAACCATACAGAGATAATGTCTCGCAAATTGGCAGGATTATTGAGGTGTTATCGACTATGACGTGTCACGACTGTAATAATAATACGACTCGTAAAAGAGGCTTTCACAAGACACACAGTACAACAAAAAATAACTAATAGTCAGCAAGTAATTTATTTGAGCTAGTCTTTCACGCTTGTGTGCCACAATGAAACAAACATACTGTAATGTTTCAAACGTTATAGAAAAATAAACGTTTTGAATAATGGACGTGAAACATTTTGCAGAATTCTCCGAAAACATTTTATTGACACGATGGTACGACACAAAAATAAAATGAATAATAATTTTAAACGAAAATTTGAAATTAAACTATCGAACCAACGTCTATTAATTTTAGCACGGAGATTCGTGGAAAACGAATTCAAATTAATTCGGAAGAATAAAAGATTATCGCACGAACTGTATAGGTACTTATTATTATTGTGATTGTATTATAAATAATAACGGTGAACTTTTTGATGGAGAGAAGATCTCAATTTACATAATATTTTGCCGAATAATAGCAGCAACAAACACTGTAGGTCGTAAATTTTTTACACGAACATGGTGTATTTCGTATAAATAATAAATTGCGAATCATCAAAATTATAACAAGTTTGGTAGCGACATTAAAATGTACAAATGATAACGTCGCGTAATAATATGTTCTCTATCGGTTGCCTATACGGTCGCCAAACAAATGTCAGTTTAACGTGACGGGTATGAGACGTGTTTTTGTTTGATAATTCTTATCGATACGCGCTCATGAAATTGTTGATAAACTACAAATCCGAAGTTTTCGGGCAAACATTTTAATACGGCGAATACAGGTGACGACGGTAAAGAGTGCTCTATGTATCTCACGCGCCGGAACGTGTGTGGAAAACTCAAAAGCCGGCGGCCGTGTGCACGAAGGGACGAAGGGATAACGACGGGGGGACGGCGCAGTGTCTAAATGACTTTTGGCCTCACTCCCTGCCTCGACATTATCCCTTCGTCCCTTCGTCACCCCGGCAGACGGCCGCGCCTAGCCCGTCGACCACGTGATCCCGCGTCCTTCCCGGCGCGTTGTTTCTTCTTCGACCAGAACGAAAAAAAAAAATATAGCCTCTTCGCGTCACACGTTCCTTACCGGACACACAAGAATCGGAATTCATTTTTAGACTCTGAGCGTTTAGCGAAGAATGTTTTTTTTATAGAAAGAACGGAACTAGATCCTAGATACCGTTCCATATTGCATAAGAATCTGTTCTTTTTGAGACTCGTTCCTTTCAAACATTGGCATGACTCTTTTGGAGGAAAACGTACGTCAGTGTCAAACCAAATTCATACAAACAGCAGCTGCACAATAATCCGTGGTAGGCTTTCGAACTCTTACAATGCATTAAAAATAAAATTTCTCTATTTTTCATTTAACGATTACGATTAAAATAACCGTCCGGAATTTCGCGATGACGTCGAGACCACGCGGTTAAAATTCTGGCTTGTATTACGTGGAAACGTGGCGATTTCGATGAGAATCACTGTTTGCGTGAAACAGTATTCGTAATTTATACTGAACATCACGAAAAACATAATCGTTTGAAAAAAACTTAAAATTACCTACATTAAATATTAATTTAGATAGCAACCTACCCTGAACGTTTTTCACGCAATAGTTCTTGAAAAGTAAAAAAAATGCCTGTACAATATACCCATTAAAATCAACTGCCGTGGCATCGTCTTTGGCATACAATAAATATTTTGTATACAAAAAGTTTTTACCAAGTTTTGGCCGAAATCAAAATTTTATTATTGCGATAATTGCATTATTAAACGAAGCAATTATTTGTAGTTGATTAGTGTATAGTATTAAACAGGGTACGCATAATTTGTTTTTTTTTTTTTTTTAACTACTAAAAGATTTTTTCTGACTCGCGTTACATTTTTAATGATGGCGCATCATTAAAAAAATTAATTTCACGTTTGTTGGACGCGTATAGTAATAAAAAATAAAACATATAGCTTTAAGATCGTAAGAAAATCGCTCTCGCGTGATAGCGAAATAAAAATTTTTGTCGACATTTATCGCAAGCTTTGATTTTTATTCGAATTAAAAACCGTGTAGTCCGGGTGTCATTGAATAGTTTCGAATCGTCGATACCGTTAATGTAGATGTCATTCATTTTTTACAAAAGTATTAAAATAATATTGAATCTGTTATCATAAAAATTAAAATTCCCAAGAGCTTACAATAAATACAATAAATTTGCCAAAATACTTCACCTGATACGATATTGGATAACTTATAGTTTAACGTAGTTTTATTATTTTGTTTTCATCATTTAAAATACCGCATTGTACTTGAGCTGTTGTGTTACTCTAAACATTTTACAAATTTGATCCGATGTTTTTACTATGTCGTCCGTTTACATATTCTAATCTATTTTTATTTTTTTTTCATTTAATTAAAATTGCAATTCACAATACCATTTTGTGTTGGAAAATGTAGGTGTCCGTTCGAGTGCAGACTGCAGAACGTAATAGTGATGGACGAAATCGAAGATATCTTTTGGATACAGGATTAACTCGGATACAAATCGCTGTAGACCAAAGTAATCGTGTCATCTATAACGTCGAATTAACCGAACGGTGCTTGTGTCTCAATAGAACCGAAATTTAAAACGTACAGTTATAAAAAGTCGGCAAATATTTTTGTGTGTTAAACGATTCTAGTTTATGACGTGTAACTCTAACGTGGAGAAACAAAGAAAGTGTTGACAATAAAAAATACACTTTATTTTTCATTATAGTAGTAGTTATAGTGAAAATTATGCTCATGCGTTTGCGCCGTGTCGATCAGTGACAATCAACTCCTCGGGTCGTACCGACTACGCGGCAACACTAATATTGCATACACGCGACGCCGTGCATCGCAATCCGTCGTGCGTCGCTGTAGATTCCTATGAGAAAATAATAATATTAAAACTACTGTTATCATTATCGTTTAACCCGAATTTTATTTAAGTGTTTTGCACTAGTGATGGGCTCAATCGTACAGTTTAAGTGTACATTAATAGTGTATACAGTCACCGTTTTCTCGGATCTTTTTAAATGATTTATGAAGAAACTGTAACACGAAAATCAGAATGACCCTGCACCAGAGTTGGAAACTAGCCAAACATCGGTGCAGCACTGCGAAGACATAAAACGAAAACAAAAATAAAATACTTTGCACGCGTTTACGCTGATTATTTTGAACGGGCGCGTGTGATGATTACACGGTGCACCGCAGACTCGGTTATTAAAAGAACACTTTCGATAAAGTAGTATTTTCTGCGGTATGAAAATTTCGAACGAAAAAAAAAAAAACAGTTTTAAACACAAATGCGAAACATTATTAAACACAGAAACACGTCATATTAGTTAGCATAACACGCCAACAGTAGATGATCCGCATTAATTATAATAATATTTTCAAACGTCGTTCTCGACTTTTATGCAGATGATCACCGTGGATGTAACGGTACACCAACTACCGATATAACAACGGTACATACACACACATAGTATTAAAGTTCCTCCGTCAGTCCAAACGTCACAAATCGTTTGCATCGATATTTAAAAAAACACTTATTTGTATTGTAGCGCCGTGATGCTTCACGATAATATGCTAATGCGTGTATTGTGTTATAAGCTCGACACTCGGTGTAACTTATGTACTTTATTTCTGTATTCGTTCACTCGACTGATTTTAATTCAATTTTTGTAGCACCGCCGTAAGAATACGCGGATTTTTATATTCGCTAAGATTTCCGGAAATTGCAGCTCGCTGCCGAGCAAGGACAACGACGGAAATTGCAAGAAAAAAAGTACTCGTTACGATTTTTATATTTTTTTTTTCTCTTTTGAACTTTTTCGTCCACCGAACCACGCTATGAGATGGGGCCTGTAAGTGATTCGGACGTCGATGTTTGAATTTTCGCAAGTGTGATACGTTTTATACGTCACGACTATTTTTGTTCGATCGATATCCTCGCTACGTACGTGGAGACATTCGTGTATAAATACGATGAAATTTCCGGAATTTTAATTCAACGAATTTTTCATTTGACTTAGGAAAGAAGTTTAAGAACGGCTCGTAAAATTTTGATATGTACACGATTATGTATACGTGACGGTTTGTTCGATTAAAATAGATTACAGTCGTTTATATACAAATTTAATTTTTCGATCTTGTTTTATCGAATAAAAAATATTTCCTTTGGTAAATGTTGACGTTATTATTTTATAAAAAGTAGAATTTAATCACAGTTAAGAATGAAAACCAACACAATTCCATGAAAATATGTAACACACAACGCATTAAAAAAACGGTAGGAAACATTGAGCAGTATTAGCGAATGTGGTGCAAATATGAGTATAATAACAACAACTACCATAATATTAAATAATATATTAATATGTACGTCATATTGCAAAACCCGCTCCACTACGAGTTCCTGTCGTAAATAATGTATGGTCATGTTTGAGAATTCTAATTTTATGAAGCTCACCCGGAATAATAAAACATATTTTGATTGAAGTTTTTGATGATTTATTTATAATCGGAAACTATTTTGGAATTCCAATAATATAACAAAAATAATAATAACGAATACGTTAAATTTACTACGATAATATGCTGACACACAGAATCTCTGTAAATAATTGAAAAGTGATTTGAAAACATTTCTTTGAAAAAATATTTACTAAATTTTAAAGTAGGAACTTTAACAAGAATTAATGGGAGGACCATAAAAAAATTGAATTTTCTTAGTTGTGATATTTTACGAAATCAGTGATAGATAAAATCAACGAAAAACACATTTTGTTTGATAAAAATTTCTTATTATGTTAATCAATTTCAAACGGAACACTCTTTAAATTATTTTTGTTGGTTAAGGTATATAGAAATATTCCATCAACAAGAAGTTTCAAAATCGTTTTGAACGTTAACTTTCAATACCTACGTGTATTAGTAATTCATAAAATTATTAGTCTCAAATTAAAAAAGTGCGAAAATAAACAAGCCTGTGATCATTGGAAAATCAAATTTATTAGGCTTAGTTGCCACTGAGATTTTCGATAAATTTTTTTTATGGTTTTTTAATTTTTTGAAATATTTAAGTATTAGTTCATCAATGACCAGTAAAACATAATATTACTATAAGAAGTATTAGATTCCTACTGATTGAGTGTTTTTTTCATAAAAAATTTAATTTTGAAGACTATCGTATGCGTTACTGTTGCAATCGTATAGTAGTAATAGTATGCAACTATATTTTCAATGCACGTACAATACTTCAAAAGTTTTTTGAACGATTATGGTCGTTGCAATCCGCGTCCGTTGAACAAATCTCTCGTCTTAGAGTGTAATAATTCATAATTTCATCAACTGACAGCCGACTTTTAATTTAGTATTTTGGATTAATTATTAAAAGTGAATTTCAAAGAGGGCGAATTGTATACATACCGTTTTTCGCACTCACCGTCGTGTTTATTACGTAGAATTTTTTTCGTAGTTACTCATAAGAACAGTAAACGTTTCTGTCATTTTTAACCCCATATTTTATAAAAACAAAAACTTTAATCGTTTAAGTATTGTAGTTTAAATATGTTTAGGTGCTCTTACGTTTGTTATAACAAAACGTTAAATTTTATTTAAATAGTTGTGAGAGAAATATAAAAACATTTCGTTTGCCGTTGAAACGAAATCGATTGAAGTAACTTTTGAAAACATCTTCAATATTACCCGAGTGTATTGTGCTCGTGCACATCACGTTTCCACTTAGTTTGGAATTACCAATTTTTACGAGTGGTTACACAAAAATCGCGCACGAATGGTCTCCAAAGTTCTATATCATAAAAACAAATTAAAACTGAGACTGTAAATCTTTAAAAAATAACATATAACCTACTTCTTCTCGTGATTTTTGAAATCGTTCAACCTTTGTAGAGTTTATAAATGTAATACAGAAAATCATGAATCTTTCGCCATGATAAATTATAAATACTTTATGTCTTATATAAAAAAAAAAAAGTTTTTTTTTTCTACACGTTTTACTGTACTTTATAATATTTTATTGCGTTATTAAAATGTTTTAACTTATCCTACAAAGTCATGCGAAACTTCCAATACATTCTGTTTATTTATTCTGTTAATAGTATAAAGTATAAACTATAAGTATGATCTGTTGTAAAACTTTTTGCACTTAGTTAAATCATTCAGAATCATATACTCTTGTTGTTAATGGTCCTCATTTGTTTTTTTTTTTTGTTTCACATTAAATCATAATAATATTGTGAATTATAGCAGACACCGAATTAAAATTTCATGAACGAATTTCGTCGCACGCTACTTTACGAGTCGATTTTCGCCGACCTTTTGATTATTTTGCGCACGGGTAGTGTGACGATGATTTCATAACTCTGGGCAAGGTTGTAAGCGATAACAAATGCGTTGGGATTTTTCGAATTTTATAAAAACAATACAAAATTATAAACCCAATTATAGTTCTCTGGGTTTTCGAGCGTACGTTTATCTCTTTAAAAAAATACTAGAAGACTACTTAGAAGAAAATTACGAAAGAATATGCGAAAAAAATGTTTTAGAGTGGAGAACATGTCATACTAAGAATAAAACCGTGTAAATTTAAAATACGAAACATTTTCTATATTTTAAGTGAAGTTATTTATTAATAATTACTAATTTTTAGTAAATTTACTTTTCATTCGGTGATTTAAAAATTAATTTTTAACTTAAATGAATTTTTTTTTTTTCAATTAACGAATTAAAAAAACGTGTTGTTAAAACAATTGGATTAGATTTTAGGAAAACTGCCGTAAAATACATACATCATTACAACATACGTTGATATTTTTATTTAGTATACCGGTCACTGTCACATATTTTATTAAGGGGTTTTTGTCTCTCTATATTTTAGACCTTAAACATGCGTGGACCGGAGTTAACAATGAAAATGGATTTCGAACGAAATTTCTTCTGTGTTTCCTACATCGCCATTTTTAATTGAAAATTTTTCATCAGTTAATAAATTACTTGAGTAAAATAATCAAAAATAACGTATCAAAAGTTGAGCTACGTAAATTAAACTACGTGGAAAACAGAAAAAATTTTCTCGAGTATCTCTGTCTCTACTGACCAAGCGATACACATAATTTCATCGTACTGACGGAACTTTTTCGAAATTCTTCAACGCGCGTACGGTTTAATTTAAGGGTTTTCGACGGGCGATTTCCTCGCAAGACTGTCGGTGTAGTCGGTAGCGCGCTACTGACAAGAGCATGGTGATAATAACTCTTTTACAGTAATTTAACAACGCAAGGGATACGTTTTTTTTTTTTCGATGAAATTACTTTTTGACTTTAATACGTGGTCGCCTTATTTATTTACGTTTCCACGCTTAAAAAACGCCGCGACAGAGGCCCCCCCGTCAAAAGAACTACCGTAAATTAGGCGTATTAAAAAAATCTTCGTCGAAACACACGGAGATCTTCGAGTGGGCCATAACGGATGCGGCGCTTCTAGGGCCACACCACGTTGCCGACTCCTGGTTTCTTATAGAGAGAACGTATATCGAAAGCGGTCGCGCGCGTCGGAGGAGATCATCACATCTGTAACAGGCGGCGGAACCGTATGCCGGCTGTCGTTGTACCGCTTTTCCCGGTAAAATGTATTCGTCTCAAACGATTGTGTTGTATCCACTCGCATCCTGTGCGTGACGATAGACATTGTGTCGTACACGCCCCGGGGGCAAGTCGGACGGGTAACACGAGAAAACCGAATAATTTACAAAACGTTCCGCCCGGCCGAGAAACGGCGTGTCCCGGAATCCATTTGCATTTGTTAATTTGTTCGCGCCGAGAACGGTTACGATACCGGTGTCGCCAGACGCAGGACACGGTCAAACATTTCGACCGTCGTTCGATCCCCTCGCTCGTTGTAACCATCCAAAATCGTCTTGAGATTTCCTCGAAAAATCCTCGGACTCCCCGCGATCCTTAAAAGTCTTTTATTGACTTTTCGAAAATCCCCGGAAGTAGAAAACAACGACGGTTCCACCAAACGTCCGCTGCTGCTGCGGCCGACTACGGACGTAAATCCAACCGACCGCGATTCGAATGATTTCGTGCTGCGCGTTACGTTTTAGCCGACGCTAATGAACGCATCGCGGTATCATGCGTAGTGAACCGAAATCGGGGACCTTTAACAATCTGGTTACCAATATTGTGTTCCACAATTCGATATCAAAGTTTATAAGATTCGAAACAGACGAGTAAAAGTTACGATAACCGTATTAATTGCAATAAATTGTATACGTTTTGTTACGTCTGTTGACTCTGTAAAACACCTGGGGGTGTAACGGTTGATCGTTATTTATAATGCGATGATGACATTGGATTAAGAGTAAAAAATAAAAATGAAATGTGTACTTTAAAACAATAGTTTATCACCGAACGTTATGCGAATTGTTTTTTGTGCACAATCAGTTTTTTACTTACGCAGTCTCAGCTGTGTGAGGAGTGCTCGTAACACACATTTGAACGTACAAAAAACTACTAAAAATTTACCACTTATAATTACATTCAATAAACCATTTTGTACAAATGCTGATATATTTTGTTCATAACTTGAGTTAAAAAAAACAATTTTACGCTAAAAAACCGTTTTGTAATTTATATTTTTAAGATTGATTCAATCGTATTTATAAAACTCGTCGGAAAATCACAAGTACTTTTAAAAATAATAAAAATGGATTTTGGTAAAAGAGACCACTTATAAATAATAGAGTATCACAATAAAGTATAAATTTTAATATTTTTCACATCTTTTACTCTTATCAAAAGTATGCTATTAAAAAGGTAAAACTGTCGAAGTAAAAATAAACTGGTTTTTCGTAAACTCGTATTGCCAGAGAGTAATCGGTCTTGTCAATTGTTTTTTTAATTATCGTTTTTTTCTTAAGTTTGAACACATATTACGTCAATACGTATGTTAAAAATAGTATACGAGAACTCTGGATTGCTCAACAAGCTTTGCTTTTTGGAGACGAACCGTGATGTTTCAGTTATTTTTGTAACGTGTCCCATATTTTTTTTTTTTTGAAATTACGATACGAGTTCCGTTCCATCCTACTCGAAAGTTTAACGATCCGATAGAGTTATTGACTGAACCTTAAATTTTATCGTCCCGTTGTAATTCGCTACCCATTGGTTCCATAGCGACTTATCGAACGTTCGCGCGACCCGACGTAACGGTTAAATCATACCGGCAGTACGATTATCCTAGGATAATGTTACCGTTTTAAGGGTAACAAAATTAAAACAACAATTCTAAAATAATCTCGCCGTAGGTGTAAATCGTGTAGGATTATCTTACTCCCCTCGGTAATGATATAATAGCTAAATTTTACCGCGGACTCACCCTAAGATATTTATACCTACTAAATATTCAAGGGGGTACCTTACGATAGTTATTCCCCCGGAGCACGAAACATTTTTTAGGGGGTAAATACGTACCCTTGGATATTGTCACCGGGGGACGTATGATCGTACAAACATCCTATAACATTACAACAATATCCTAGAATAATGACATCGCGGGGTACGAATATCCTAGGACAGCCTCACTGGGTTGTATCTTTAAATTTTATAAATACTAATTCAAAACCAGCCACTGTCTGGCGAATCCACCCCACAGGTTATTAACAGCAAGTTGTAGTTCATCCGAACCGAGGCGAACGACAAGACGCGAAAACGTTAAGAACCGACGGCGGGCGAACATCCTCTCGCTGTAAGATGGTTTACGCGAACGGACGAGTGCGTGATGTTACAAACCTTTGCGCAGCAGCCGCACACCATCTTGGTAACGTCTCGTAACAACAATAAACGGTAGAAAACTGTAAAAACGGTCGCGATCGGCTCGTTTTTTTCTTCTTCTTCTTTTTTCTGCTCCGCTTATTTCGCGTCCGGCATACGCGGCAGCGCACAATATTTTATGCCCGACACCCCGGGACATTTAATACGGATTTATGAATCCGCGTTTCGCATGTGTATTTTTCTTCTTCTTCTTCTTTCCTGCGTCCGTTTCCCAGATATCGCGTTAATAACAACGGGTCTCGTGCTCCGCCGCCGTTTGTTCGCGCATTTCGCGAAATAGATCACGGCCGACGTTGGGCGCGGAAAACGCGCTTTCGTTCCGACGACGCGGGGCATAACATTATCGCGGTGCATTCCCAATGTAGCGGCCGGTTTAAAAATAATCGGTTTATTCTTTTAAATACACATGGAGTTTGCGCATTTATTTTTTGTTGATTTCTAACAGATATAGAACACTGCGCCGAGAGTGTGGGATGTTCACGACGATCCGACGGACGGACGTAGATTACTCGTAAACAGACGAACACGACAGCAGTGTCAATAAAAAGTAGGCCAAAAACTACTCCCCGGATGTTATGTTAATAATAATTAGCCGGTCGAAACCGGATGAAAAGAATGCCGGAATCACTCGGCTAGTTGGATGCTGTGGGTCGCTGTTTCGAAAGGTTTGTATGGAATAGTTGTACATTAATCGAAAAATCGCTTACGAAAATAGCGATTCTGAGTGTGAGCTCGGTGACTCAAATAGAGAAACAGAGAGAGTATGTGGGGAAATAAATAAATCAGTCACAAAGTTTAGTTTCGTTTGAAAAACAATGAACGTGTTTTCTACATTATACCGGCCATATTACAAGACGCTGTGATGCCGCGAATTGGATATGCACTGTGGCGCCGTGATTCGTGCCACACGATGACACCGTACGAAATTCGGCAACGTCACTTTGGGACGGATTAAAAATTGTTTAACTATTTTCAATCGTTATTTTGTACCGTAATTTTCATTTTTTCAACGAGTCGAAACAGCATACTTTTTATTTTTACACCATAAAATGACATTTGAAACAATGGTTCCGAAAAACGGCGATTGTCTGAGCGAATTGCTCACGCCATCGACGACGACGCGTTAAATGTTTCTCTGGCTGATTATAAGCATCCCAATTATACGTAATATTTTTACCTTCTAAAAAACTGTTTGATGAAAATCGACGATTTTCTTATTCCTTGAAACGATTATTTACCTTATTTTCTATTGTGTAACGTCTCGTTTGCGTTGGTAATAATTGTGAAAAAAAGGCGAATACGGTTCACCTCGATGTACTAGAAAAAAAAATAAAAAATTTTTACCCCGTTATTCCAAACACGCAGATTAATGCTTGCTAAATGTCTGCGACGTTTTATCCGTACACCGATCTTGGCGGTAGGTACTATCTTCATTCGTTTGGCCGATACGACCGTTCGAACATGGTAAGAAATCGAATTTCGCGTACGAGTTTTAATTTCGTATATTAAAAACTTGGCAGCGGTACATTTAAATAAATCGGATTGTTTTCGTTTCTAATTTTTTTCCCCCGTTCTCTTTGGTCGAAAAAAACGTGGAAAAGGAGGCGGAGGAGGATAAAAATGCGAATAAAAAGAGCGCATAGTAATTAACATGTATAACGAACGCGACCGGGACAAATGAAACAAAATCATAATATCGGTATCACTTAAATACTCGTTTATTTTTGCTCTTTTGCTGTGTCGACCGTGTAGGTTACGATCCAGGGGTCGTCGGATATTTACCGCAATAACTGCAAACCCGAGACTAAAACAATCATTTTTTCGTATTAATATTGAAATTAGTTTATTCTGGGAGTCTCTTTCTCCTTCTCGGCACCCTTCGATCCGTTGAAATATTTATGAAATTCCATTGAATCCATGGCCTGTATGACGATTTTGGACTTTGAGATTTAAAATGAAAATAGTTTTTTGTGATCAGCCGGAAGGGCGGTAAAATGTTTTTCACTAAAGTCGTGCCGGAAATTTAAAAGTGGTCTTAAAGATTGTTAAGTGTAACTTTTTTTTGGAATTGAGTCTTTTTAGTTCGGATAGACAATTGTTTAGAAACAAAACGGAATTTGAAAACCGAAAATATGATATCTTCTTATCAGTATTTTAAATTAAAATAACATTTATATTATTCCGCTTTACAAAATGATTTTATTCAAAATATAATTTTTTTTTTCAATTAGAGCTCATCTCTCTCCAAATGCACCCGCCTACCCGCCCCTCCCGGAGTGACGGAATGCCCCTATAAGGGTTAACAACCACACGGGTTACACCGTTTGTGAACGTTATAGCGGTTTATTGTCACCGTAAGTAGAAATATCGCCATTTTTCGAACAACTGATTCAAATGTCATTTTATCGTGTCAAAATTGAAAATACGCTTTATCGACTCGTTAACAGAAATAATTACGGAAAAAAAAAAAAAGTGGTGATTTCAAATGATTCGTCAATTTGTCCTAAAGTGACAATGCCGATATTCGTAGTGCATCAGGGCATTGGGCGGCACGAATTACGGCACCGCCGCGCCACAGTGCATCCATTTCGCGGCATCACAACGTTTTGTAATATGGCCGATATAATGTTGGAAGCACGTTCACATCGCATTCATTCTTTTGGTCATTTTTAGTATAAAGTTTATTTTTTCGTATAAAAAAAACCAATTTTTTTTACATGTGAGCGAAATGCTCACACGTCAACGATAAGGGTTACAATTTTAACGTCACTAAGGACGGGTTGGAAAAAAAAACACATATCTGCCCGATTTTTTGCGAGATCGGTTCGTTTTTTTTTTTTCACCAAATTTTTCCTTTTTTTTTTCCACCGCATTTTCGTACCGAGGCCCGCGGATTCGGGAAATCGTTTGCGAAATTCACCGCCAACTATCGCGCTTGGCTCCAGGAGTTTCGGGCTGATTTTGATTTCTGGCTCATTATTCGCGAACGAACATAAATTAACGTCGACCGACCTCCTCCCTGCACTCTTATCGCATCGGATAACGTTGTCTCACGCGGGACCGGTCATAATTCACAACACTCATCCTAATTGAAATGCCAAACGACGTCGACGACGCAGCAGCAGCGTTCCGAGACGACACTGCGCTGGATATTGATGTTATTTTAATAATCGTATGGGCGTTTTTATTTTCAAAACCTTGTAATTAACATTTAACCCACATTCCGTTGTCCTATCGAGCTGAAAATTTTGCGCACAGCTTTGTTTAGGAAGACAACACGTTATGAAAAAGTCAGTAAATGGAGCGGCTAGGGTTAGGTTTTTATTTTTGTGATCACTTTTTCTAGTCAAAAAAAATGCTCCAATTTTAACGTACAATACCTCAAAAGATAGATCCGAGATGGTGCTTTATTTGAAACGTTGATTATTTTTCGAGACATTCGTTTGTGTTCGAGTAGTTTAAAACGTTTTACAATTTTTTACATTTAAAGTGCATCGAAGAAAGTATCGTTTTTACGGTAAAATAATGTTTTTTTTTTTTTTCGTGAAAACTTTTTCGGTCAGAAGTACTGCTCCGATTTCTAAAGCCAGAAACATTACTGAAGGGTGGACGATAGATACAAATAGGTCGAAAAAAAAAAAAAAAACGATCGATCAGATTTCTTGAAATTTCCTTACTCTTTGAGGTATACCCCAAAATGCAGAAACAAAATGAGAATTTTACCGGCCAAAAGTTTGAAGTTTTCACGTTCGTGTTGAAGTTTTTGTGCGTGCTCCGGTCTTTACGTTGTATACCACGAAGAAATTGAGATTTTTGACTTTAAATTATACTTTGTTTGAAACTGTTTCTTTTTTCTCTGTAAAAACTTCGACGGCCAAAGGGGGGTGCGAAAAATTGTAAAGTGCCGTATTCGACAGTACACAGTAAACGTTATATTGCATAAAAGAAAAAGAAAGAAAGAAAGGGAGTACGTTTGAGGACGGCGAGAAGTTATTCGGCGTGGCGATTACCAAATACATCAGGTAGTATATAAAGTCGTGATATCGTTTTTTGTTAAATTTTGTTTTTACCAGGACGTATACTAACTGATGACTGAGCTTGCTCGGAATCGTTTTTTTTTTTTTTTGAAGGCCACGGTTTTTTGTTGCTTTCAGATATTAAATAACACGTTTAAGCCACATCGTCCACCCAACCAAAACGTACACTCCGCAAACGGCACCATTGGTAGCGAGACCGCGGCTTTTTTCTATTGTTTTTATAGTAAATCACGTAGACATCGAGACTGTCTGTACCGCATACGTCGTTTTGAAAATTATAAGAAAATTACACTTATATACGTATTATGTGTTATATTTTGTAAAAAAAAAAAAAAACCAATTTGAATACAGCCCCGCCGTTCCACTCTCTTCTCCTCCGAAAATGAAACGGTTACCACGCACGTCTCCCGTGCACTGTAAACAGCATTTCGACGGAAATAACTGCGCGTCGCTCATTTTTTTTATTACGTCTGAGAATCATCGACGTTAATATTGTATTATCAACAGTAAACGTCACGCGTTTAACCCTCCGGGCGCGATTCGTTCGAGTGGCGGTTATTTTATTACGGCGTCTCGAGCTCCTTTTACAAGTGTATCAGTCGATTCACATAATTTGTTGACGTTTTGTTACGACGTGCACTGAATGTGAAAGAACGTTGTAAACGAAACATCGGTCCGTGAAAATCCACGGTTTCCACGCGGAAGTGAGTAAACTCTTGTAAGTGTTTAGCTTCTGTTTTTTACCGTACTTGTATCATCGCGGTGTTGTAGAGAAATGTGAAAAATTGTGAAAAAATGCCCTGCAGTATCACAGTCATCGACGAACAAATTGTAGACCGATCGCGGTACATTTCGTCGACGATTATTGTATACGAGTAAAATCGATTATTGTCTATACACTTGTTGGTAAGTATCTCTATTTGTCCCTAATCCGGTAAAGACAATGGACGCTCGTAAAAAAGTGCATTCGTCCATAATTTGTTCGCAATAATATATCGTTAATCATCGACATGTTTACGCACGATTGAAACTGATAAAGTGCAAACGTGGTGGAACTGTTTTTGGTCTAAAACGTCTTTCAACGTTTTGCAGGAATCATTGAACTGAACGTGTGGTTTTCGTAACTATTAACTCAACATGTTTACAACACGCAGTTTTTCAAAACAAACATTTTTAATTGGTTCAAAAAATCAAAATTTCGTTCCTTACAATTATCACACAGAAAAGTTGTTGATCTACGCAATTATGTTTGCAGAACCAAAATCGTAATCAAAAAGCGTCTTTATTTACGTGTGTGTCTATTATTAGACTAAGCAAGGAAAATAAAGGGCGAGTATCCTTTCTTTTTTCGGAAGAACAAAACTACAAGCACGTTTGAGGTTGCGCATCGACTAGTTTTTCTTTCGAAATCGATGGAGTAGTTTTTAGAAGGGCATTAAGTGTTTCTAAATTTGTCGCCAATTCATGCATCGTGTGCTGGCGTGTAACTGGCACTTTGGGTCTTCGAGAAATTCATACATTTACCCAGGGCTTTGCATCCGAATCAACTCAAACCCGTATCACACTTAAGTACCCATGAAAATTTTACCATCACAAACCCCTTATGACCCGAATAATTTTTCTTTACAACACGCCCACATTAACCAATGACCCGAACAGATTTGACTTTTAAAATTGATTCGATACGTCATAAGCTATATGAGATATTTGCTTCAATCGCTGTTTTTTTATTTTGAGATTTCTGGTAAAATTAAATATAACATACATGCGTTTTCCGTTTTTTACACGAAAGTATTATTGTTCTAAAATCATTGGTTTGGATTATACCAGCACATTTTTAATTCCAATTCCAACGGATAACGTATAGATTTTACGAAAATTTCCAGTTAGTTTTTAAAATGGTATGTGGCAGAAATCGCCTATATTTGGATCATTAATAAACAGGCTCCGACATCCTTCAAAAAAATTGTTATTTATACTGTGGAGTTAAAAAAGCCGAATATGTTATAAACTTATAAATATTCGGAACCCGATAAGGCGGCAAAATGTAGGCGATTTCTACCGCGTTGGTTGCATTTTAGATGAAAGGGGCAGAGGGGCATTAAATTCCCACTGGGTGACAAAATATTAGGGGTGCTAATTTTTTGAAGGAAAAAACTTTTGAAGTTTTCTAATGTATGTGTTAATTGAAATTTTGTTTCGTGTGTTTTTTAATTATTTTAACATTATTTTAGGACCTATATGACGCTATAAAACTCTATTAATCGTCGTCTTTCTCGTATTATAATCGTTGGCGTACTAAATTTGATAATATCCATGACTTCAACATGTATTATTCGTAAATATTATCAAGCAGTATCGTTGATTTCACTTTTTTTTTTAGAGTATAATATCCTATTTCGTTAAGGACGAAAAGTGGAAAATATAAATTTTTATTTAACGTCAAAGGCTTTGTCATATTTAATAACTAGTTTTCAATTTGTATTATATAAGCGTAAAGAGCTTATACGGTCATTGATTGGGGTGGGGTTGCCAAATACAGTTGAGGAAAAAAATAAGAAAGACCAAAAATATTTTCCCAGATGCCTTATATTCAGATTTTTTTTTAAAAAATTTTCTACTAAGAGGTTTCTGTTCCTCTATATTGAAGACATGTTTGGAAAATTCCATCTGTACGTCCGAGTTACGCGTGGATAAAAAAATAATTATGAAAAAGATTTGAACAAATCAAAAACGAAGTGTTTCTTATTGTGGGCCGTAACGGCATTTTTCAAATTTTTTTTTATTATTTTATATCCACCGCAATAATGCAGAAAAAAAAAAAAAAGTAATAAAAATCGCTTATTTTATTTATACACTGCACTATATTTTTAAAAACGCAATAACATATCAATTGTATTTTAAACTTTTAAGATTCAAAGCGCAACGAAGATTGTAAAGTTTTTACAATGATTTTTTGTTAACACTTTTTCGGATAGAAGGAATGCTCCGATTTTTAAAATCAGTAACCTTTTGAAAGATCCATAAGCTCCGAGCCCACTTTTTTTAAAAAATTTTTGAATACTTTTTGTGCTGTACCTCAAAAAAATGAAAATTTTCCAGAATTTTTGCGTAGAAGGAATGCTCTGATCTAAACGTTGAACACTACAAAAAAGTTATGATTTTGGCTTTAGAGTTAAAATTATATTTTATTTGATACTAATTTTTTTTTTCCGTGAACGCTTTGACGGCCAGAGCAATCGAATTAAAAATGTGTTAGTGCAAAATCTTGGAAAGCACCTTGCATAAAACAACGTAAAAAACGTAGTGTTCCGAGAAAAAAACCGAGCGAGGAAGAAAATAAAAGGAGCAAACTCGCGGTCGGTGAGAAGTTGTTTGGGCGTAGCAAAAAAAAACAAGTCGTATTTTAGGTGGTAAAGGTGGTTTAAAAAATGTAATATTTTTTGTTAGATTTAAATTTTACTACGGCGTATACCTGAACTGGCTGAGAATCGTTTTTTTCGACGGTTTATCATCGCTTTCAGACAATACGTTCGGACCACAACTTCCAAACCGCGGTGGCCCACCCAAAGCGTAATCGCGCTGTTCCGTCAAACTACGATCGCGACCTAGTTTGATGCCGGTTTTTTTTTGGATTGCAATGGTTAAACTGCGTTTTAAAACGTTTGGATTCACTTGGTTCGAAGGTCTACCGAGGTCATAAAAAAAAAAAATTCAAAACCTATTGTACTTTTAACGTCGTCGTTCCGTTTACGATCGGTTTCGTAACATTTTCCTCGAGGCGACACACGATCGAACATTGTTACGTATATGTATATGTTTTTTTCACCGAAAAGAGAACACTGTTCTTACGCAGGGCGCGCGTTGGATTTGTACACGCCGAGAGCCGGCCGAAAAACGAGTGTTCGGAAACTCTGTTCCCCTGTATCACGTCGAGAAAATCCGGACCGACGGGGTTAGATTAGGTCGCGACGTTTCCATGAAAAAAAAAAATAATTTCCCGGAAGAACTTTTCCCGTTCGTCCGCGGACTATTTTTTTCTAGCGCTTACCGTGAACGTCGGTCGGCCGCGTTCCGACGGACAGGACAGCTCTTCTTCCGTCCACCGGTTTCAGCGAACGAGTCGCGCGGCCGGACGACCACCGCGGCGGCGGCGGACTGCTGCGCCGTACCGCGACGGCCGTCGGTGACGCGGCCCGCGGCGACGGACGGCCGCCGGCATCGCGCGTTTTAAAAATTTGTTTCCCCGCGAACAAGTCGGCCTCCGGCTGTTTTCGGAGCGGCGTGGGCGATTAAAAGGAAACGAAACGAAAAATAACCCGGACCGTTTGGTACGACGACGACGCGTTGTTGTTGTTGCGATAAAAAAATTGTTTTAGAATTTCGCGGAGACGCGCCGCGAGTGTGACGGAACGGACGGCGATAACGCGGGCGTCGGACCGAGAGCGGACTGGCGCGTAATACCGATAATAATACACTATACGGCCGGCGCATGTGTCTGAAGTGTACGGTCGCTCGAACGCGTTTGCGTGCGTGTGTGCGTGAGAGCGCCCCTCAGTGTGACCGCGACATTGCGCGCGCGCCAGCTCCCGACGGTGGCGCAGACTCACGCGCGCGCTCCTTCCCCTCCGCGCCGCCGTTCGCGGCTATCGCTTTTTCCGCCGCCGCCGAACGTTTTTAAACTTCACCGTCCGTCGATGGCCCGCCGCCGCCGCCGCCGAACCGGCGCGCCCAGTCGTCGTGATCCACGGAGAGAAAAGAAAAAAACGACAAATTTTAAACGCGTGTTTTGCTACCGTTTCGGAACAGTTCCGAGCGATCCCGTCGTATTAGGCAAAGTCGGAATCGTGGAAGTGCTTCGCCGACGACAACGTTTGGGGACCGCTGTATAAGTGGGCCCGGAACGGCCCGTCAGCGGTGCGCCGCAATGGAGCTTACGGTGTCGGTCGAACGCCTCTTTAAAGAGCTACTAACTCGCGATGAGACGTGCCCGTTCTTCGATGGAGTTACGGAGGAACGATCGGCGGGTCCCGCGATATCGGAACAAGAAGTCAAAATGGCCGTACGCCCGGACTGGACGGGATAACTGCCACAGTCCTTAGGAAATCCTGGCCGATCGTGAGATCGCATTTCACCAGGATTCTGGATAGGCGTCTGAGAACGTTCCCGGGCGGTCGGAAAACGACCAATGTCGTGGTCGTTTCGAAGGGGGCGCACAGAGATCCCTGTCCGCCAAAGTCGTATAGGCCGGTCAGCCTTCTTTCGGTACCCTCGAAAGTACTCGAGACACTAGTCGCGAGTAGGCTAGAAGAGGAGACTAGGCCGAATATGTCGGAAGACCAACACGGTTTTACGATATGACGGTTAGCGCGATCAAGACTTGTTTCGATAGACGGTAGACAGGAAAAGCGCGTTGTAGGGATTTCGGGTGCATTTGATACCCTCGGATGGAAAGTGTTGATTAGGGACATGTTCGGACTAGGAGCATCATTGTTGACTCATCGAGAGTTATCTCGCGGGTCGCAAAGCCGTTCTGACGGTTGGGCGGTCCGCCGCGTCGGTCGATATCACCAGAGGTTGCCCCCAGGGATCACAACTCGGGCCGGTCCTCTGGAAGATGTCGACGGAATACGTGCTCAGGCCGGATAGGGACGATAGGATGAAAGTTGTTGCATGACATTGCGGTGCTTGTCTCGGGTACGGATCTCGGAGACGTTCAAGTCAGGGCTGGTTAGGGGCTCTGTTAGGCTGGGCAGGGGAGAGGGGTCTTACCTTCTCCTCGGGAAAGTCCCAGGCCCTGGCGCTCAAAGGAGACCTGCCGTCGGGGGATTCGCGATTCCGTTCGGGAATGATGATATCGTCTCGACGGAAAAGGTTAGGTACCTAGGATAGGATAGTGGATAGACGCAGGAACTCAAGGCTAAGGGCGGCAACGTCCGCGGACTGGGGAGTTAGGCAAGCCACTTCGAGGGTGATTTATAAGGCGGTATTTCTGCCTCGCATAACTTACGCCTCGGAGATCTGACGGAAAGGACTAAAGACCGGCAGGGCCATCAGGCTTCTGGGGAGCAAATAGCGTAGGGCACTTGACGGGGACGTACAAAACTGCGTCGACCGATGATCTGCAGATACGTGCTTTTGCGACCCATACGCGTGTCACTGAACTCCTACTAAACGGCTGGATTTAATTTTTATCGCGTTTCGTGCGTATGGATGGGCGGGCGGGCGATCCCCCGTGAATATTATTTGTGTGTGTAACACTCAATTCGAGAATGGTTTCGCAAATCTTTTTATAATTAATCTCGAACACGGATACTAAAATACGAAAATTTAATGGTTTTTATTTTTTCTTCCCGTCGCCATTGGTTTACGACGCGTTGAATTTTAGTTGCTCGGAGGAAAACACGCGGGCACTTAAAACACGAATTTAAATAGTCAATTTTCGTTTGTCAATACATTACGAGCGCGTTCGTTTGCGCGATGCTATTGTCGGCGGAATTGATAGAAATGATACGAATTTTTTCCATCCAGGCTTTTTATTTAAGACAGTTTTGAGTTGATGAGTTAAGCTCGTTCGAGTTTACCGTTTAATGATAAACACACCGACGCAGACAAAACAGTTTGACAGGTTTATTTTTTTTAAAGGATTAAATAGTATTGAAAACTGTACAACAATGTTATATTATAATATTTTATTCCACACTCAACGCGAAGGTAGAGAGAAAAAAAAAAAAGGTTTTTTCCAATACCTGAAATCCGCACCACCCGTACGTCACGTGTGTGCTGAGTAGGTTTTTTTTAACCGGAGAAATTCATCGATACCTACTGTAATTTTTTAACGTCACCGCGTCAAGCCACTTCGGGGTTTTATAACGTGAAAAAAAAAAAAAAGGTAATTTATTCGCTCGTATAACTAACTACTGTCGCGTATCATTTACATACAGTGTATGCGACATTATTTGTACAATGGGACACGGCACTTGTCGCGGAAAAACGAAAAAAGGACGCCGTGGACTTATCACGGTGGTATTATATTATGTGTAGTCACCGGAATCGAGAAACTGTACTGCGTGTATGAATAATTATTATGGGACCTCGGTTCCGTTTCGTCCGACCGCCACTTAAGTGTAAAGATTTTTTTTTTTTGCCCTTCAACGCGAGTCTTTTGGTTCGTCCGGCCGGCGACGAAAACCGAGGGTGAAAATAAATCGGCCTCACTGTGCGCGTTTGATGTAGGTAAAGGTCGCGCATACGTGACATACGCAACTTGGGACGCAATGAAGGTGAAAAACGTCTGGCGGTGGTATTTTTGTTTCTGACGACGAGAAGCTTGAACAGGAAAAAAAATCTAAATGAACACTGTAATTTATTTTGAATTTCTAGCGTTTTCCCACCCCAAAATGTACAGTCGGTAAAACGGCAAAGAATAGAAGAGCGTTTTTTATTCGACTGCGCGCGAGAAGAATACAATAGTTTTAAGTGGCGACGCTTTAAAATTTCGGTCAGAAGGGGGACTCCACCGCGGATTGACCGATGAAAATTTCGAGAAGGTTTCTTTTAGGAAAAACAATAACGAAAATATACATTTTAAAGACAATTTCCCTCTGTAATATTATTATTAGATATTTTATTCACCGAAATTATTAGGTGTTCAAATCAAACTCGATGTTCATTCATAAATTTTTGATACGGTAAAACGAAACCGTCATAACATTTTGTATGCATTTAAAACTTAAAGTACAAGTTTTAACAGCGGCAATTTACGTTTTGAAAACTTTAATAATTTTCCAGCGTTTCGTCACTTAACGGTGTTCAATATGTTTAAACTTGAGCCCGGAGAAACTCTTTAACAACCGTTTCTTTGGCTAAAAACAACCGTTAAGTGGCCCGCGTGTTTGATTATAGCAGAAAAGATGGATTTCTTAATATTCATTGTGTTCATGCTCTCATAAATGAGTTTTACGATCACGAAAATGTATGTTTATGGTTTCTATACGTGTTGTCCTAAAAATTATTAAGTATACATATATATATATATACTACACACGTGGAAAGGACGAGAATCGCATACAACGGTTTTTGTAATGGATTAATTTTTTTTATTGACTTCGTTGAGTTACACATTTTTAACAAAACACGCGTGGTTTCAATACAAAAAGTGTTCAAATTAGGCGTAACTACGCTATCGCGGAGTCTAGATACATATAATGTCCCGGTAAAACCTTTTTGAACTCCTTTTAACTGAATAAAAAACGAAGAACGAACAAAATAAACATTGTACACTTGTCGTTCTGGCGTGATGGCTCGTGGACGATAACCGAACGGGAAGAAGAAGAAGAAGAAGAATAACAACAACCGCTTTCTTCTGGAGCAACGGTCCGGAGCGAAACGGTAAACATATAATAGGCTCGAGGCTCGCAAAGTTTTGAGTGGAACAATTATTTTGAATGGGCTCGTTAAGTTTGATACACTCGGGTGAGAAACTCATATTTCGTAAAGGTTAACTTCCGGTTTGACTTGGAAACGGAAAGATGATGTGACTAGAAACAGGCAAAATAGGTGTACGAGTAGGTCGTTGTTTTGGGTGGGCCACTGTGGTTTGGAAAGAGCGGTTTGTCGTCTCACGTTGAATTTGCACCAGTAATGGATTTTTAATTCTTGTCTACAAAAATAACAATTCAAATCGAGCTCAACGATTCGAATGCTAGGCAAGTACTATCTTTCTTTTCTTCGTTTCTTTTTCTTCATACAACCTTTATACAACCGCCCTTGTCTTAGACCTTCCTCCACGTCCTCAACAGAGATCAAAGTAGGTACAATATCGAGCTAAAATATTGTCTGTAATTATACCTAAATTGCAATATTCTTATAAAAATAATAAATTTTTCCACATCAAACAATAAAATATGTTGTGAAGCGTAACAACTTTAACTGCGATAATATCAAAACTACAAGTTTTACAAAACAAAACAAGCTAAATATTGTATTGAATACTTTAAACATTTCTGTTTTTATAACTCAACGACACCCTCAATCGTATGAAATTTTTGTGACGTTTGAACTGCGTACGTTCAAATATTGTGTGAAAATTTTACGGGATGATTGGAAGAAAAACAATTAAATGAAAAATCCAAACAATTACAATATAAAAACGTCTGTAAGCAAAACATATGCTGACCACTTTTCTAAAATTTTCAACCATAATATTATAATAACGTAAAATATGACGATATTCGATTTCCAATAACGAAAATTTAAATTTTCTCGACACAACGTTAAAACTTTACAAATTCCAAGGTTCTCTATTTTATTAGATTAGATGTTTTTACTCCTTTCAGTGACGTGTTAAAATGTCGTTTAATACACTTTTGGGAATCGAGCCATTTTTGAGTTCGGGTCAGTACTAAAAAGTGAAAAAAAACTTCAATAAACCTTAAGCCGAAAGATAACCATCTCAGGCCGATTTCGAGTTCTTTATAGCACTTCTGCGTGTTAAGATCGGAGCAGATGTCCAACCACCAGGAAAAAGTACGCGGAAAAAAAAAAATTTAAAACGATTACCATCGTATCAAATGATTGCACATCCGCGTGTTGTTTTATATTGTTACGCGCAAAACGTTTTTTACGTTTCTGCAACATTACCAAAAATGCATGATACCGAGCATACATTGTTATACAGTCTATTTAACATCATAATAATGCATTTTTAGCGGTCTTATCTGTTTAATATATATATATATTTTAGAAATTTGACATTTAAATTTATAGGTACGTATGAAAAAAAATTTAAAGGCATTTTAAATGGCACGAGTTCTACCGATAGTAAATGTATCAAACGACGTTCACCTCGGTGTCACGACAATCTTTTATTCACGAGAATGTTCTTCATCTTTATTGTATAATACAGAAACATTTATTTTTTTTTTTTGCGCTATCAATATAATATTTTCCCTTTAAAAATTGTATAATGCGCCATTGACGTAAAAAGTGTATACAGAGTATCATCGGGCACTCGTTAGAATATTATAAACACCCTTTATCGCTCATGAACACAATCTACCGCTTTATATTTACATATATTAGGTGCATATTTTGTAATAATAATATGATAATAATAGCGATATATTATTCTGTGTTTATTTGTTGTAGAAGGAAAATGACTGTGGATATAAATAATAAAACGTGTGACAAAATTTCAAATGACAACTCAAACGTTGGAAAACGATAGAAAAATAAAAAAACGGTTTGAAACTCTGAGCGTTGCGAGGTGATTTTACAATTATGTTTTTTTTTTAAACACGTTGCTGAGTACCTATCAGAATCGCTCCAATCTTTATGCATACCTCAAATGTTAGACGTGATCGACTCGAAATGATACTTTACTCGAAACATTTTTTGTTTTTTCGTTATATTTTGTCTTTGCCCATAATATTTTCTCCAAAATCTGTTTAAATTTATTGATATTTAGACGCACTTTTGGAATGGGCGTGGTCTTAATGTCATAATAATATCGAAGAGTTCTAAACGATTTAAATACGGTAAATTTAAATTTCATTTTTAATTTTGCAGCTTTTGTTTGATAAAATATAATTTTATAGTGTTCAATACAAAAATATTAATACAAGCTTCACGACATATTTTCCAATACGAGTTTATAAAATTTTGATTACCCGTTAATTATATTTTTCCCGACATTTAAACGTCGATATTTTCATTTTTCAATCATCTTCTGAAGGGTATTCAATTGAAATGAACGAAATACAAACACGATAAAATTTTCCACCTTTTTTTTTTTTATGAGAAAATAAAGAACGTTTAAATTTACTATCAGTGGAGTACTTGACTCACCCAGTGAGCTAGGTTAGAGCCACATACATTTTTGGAAGCAATTATTTGTTTTTTCTTATACAAATCGAAAATAAAACAACGAACTCCACCTTCTAAACAAGTGACTCACAGAAAAAAATATGATCTGTCCACAATTTTACAGTCCCTATACTTTTGTATTTTTACTATGTCAAATTAATTTTGTTTTTTTATAAAAATTACTAGAAATACACTACACAGATATTTTTAAATAAAATCGTATTTTTTCCTACATTTAAAACTACGTAGGGTAGGATATTGAGGACAATTTGAGAAAAAGCAGGATACAACAAAAAGTAAGGACATTAAAAAAAGTAACTATGGAAAATTCCACATTTTACACATTTTTAAAGCAATGAAACAATTTGAATTGTCGCTAAAAAAATATTTTCAGCGTACATGCATCATTGCATTTTACATTTTGAAACGCAATAATAGTGTAATTTGATAGTTTCGAATAAATGTTCTTAAGGGAAACAATTTTAAAATGGAATAATATTAATCAAGTTATTGAAAATAAAAAGAATATATATATATATATAATTATATTTGTTTTTAATAAATTGTTACTATTTAGTTCCCCCATTTATAATATCTTTCAATCAGCTGTTAAATAGTTCAAAAACAAATCTATCAGATGATTTCCGATTTAATCAAATTGTTGTTAACTTATGATAAACTTGACTTTTTACTTTGCTTATCGAATAAACGCAAATCCGACATCTGGACCGGGTCGCAGATAAAATCAACGTTTTGCTGCTTTGTATATTAAGTTTAAATCAGTACTTAAGTAAAGTTCCCGTTTAAGTAAACTTCAAATAAAATAACGCCTTATAAACTTTCTTCGAGTTCTTCTTATTAATCGACGCCGTTCGACCGATGGTGTCACTTTGTCGAAGAAAGCTCAAAATTAATATTTAATCAACATGCTATCTGCTAACATTTTGTTAGGGGTTCGAACAGAAAGAGGAAAAAATTAAACACACTATGATTATACTATGTGACTTTGCTCTGTATAATAGAAAAAATAATATTTTAATTGAACAACATTTTTTTTTTTTTATTAATTTGACACAAACTTCATTTTAGATTACCTAGTAGTTTAAAAATTAAAATAAATTTAAATTCAAAGGCCATGCCTGATTTAATATTACTTTGATTCTAAAGATTTGTGAAAAAGACATTAGATTTAACATGTGTGAATGTGCGTTCATCCCGTGATAATATCGGTACACGGTACTTAAAACAAGAAAATGGATTGAATTTTTTGTTTCAGTGATTTTTGAATTTGAAACACTTTTTGAATTTATCTGCAGTAAATAGTATAATATGTTTTAATAAAAAATAGTAATAATAGTTTGGCTAACTACATTTAACTGTCGCTATGTTCTTAATTTCCTAAATAAAAATTTGAAGTACTAAGAGGACTGTATATCGTACCTATAAATCGATCAATAAAATAGATCTACAATATTTTGAATATATATTATGAAAATATGTATAAAACATTGAACATTTTGAAAATGTTTCATATTTTTATACTTGAGGTTTTCATTGAATAAAAACTTTTATTTTTAGATTTTGTGGTTCAAAAATGTACTAAAAATGTTTTCGTCGTGTATTTAAATATATTCTACACTTTATACAAAACCTAAAATGAGCCAATACGTTCCAATTGTATTCTATCTATATTTTCAACTACACCATAAATTTTTAGTCTGTAATTTTATTTAATTGAAAACACGGTACAATTTTTTAATCTCAACTCTCTGCTTTCACCACTAGCTTTAATGTTGCTTTTTCTACAGTTTACCTATATCTATTTTAAATTATAACGCCATAAATCACAAATAAAAACATAAAATGAATACAAGGTACACATCATTTCGGGAGAACATATTACGGTGTAAATACGACGGTGACTATAAGTTCGATATCTCTAAATTACGGATAAAACAAAAAGACTAACGCGAGCAGTCAATAAAGACCCTAAAGACGTAATTTTATTTCGCGTATTTGAAACAGAAACCGTGGTGGCATACCGATCGTGTTTCGAAAATCGAATTCGTATTATAATATAGATTATATATTATTATTAAAGTATCATCGTCTTGCTTTATACGGGATTTTCATGATGTAATTTCGATAGTATCTCCTGCATTCTGGTCGGGTTATCGTCAAAATTATTTGGACCGCAACAAACTTTGCGAGCACCGCACGTACTGCAGCGTTACACGCGGTCTTTATAAGGGAAATGAGTTTATTTTGGCCAGTGGACAGCTGCTGCTGTCGAACAGGAAGCGAGAACATGTCAAGTAAGTAAAATTTACCGACCGCCGTACCGAAACCGAATCGTTTAAAATCCCGAAAACTATTTACTATTCCAATAATGTTTCTAATAATACGTAATAATATATGTTTGAAGCGAATATTTGCATGCGAAACAACAACGACGCGAAACGCGGTGCTTTTAATACTATAGCTTCGGGTAATTTATTACTGTTTTGATCCACGAAAATCCACTCAAGGAAAAAATTAAAAAAAAAAAAAATGAGTAAATTTTAAGTCGGGTGAAAAGTTGTTTGGCGTAGCGATTGCGCTTTGGAGCAGGTAATTTCTTTGGGTAAGCCAACGTTTCGGGAATTGTGGTGTAAACTTACTGTTTTTAACATCTGAAAGCAATCATTACATTTGAAAAAACGATTCTAATAGCGTGCTCAGTTATACGGTATACGTAAAAACCAAATTTAACAAAACATATCAGTTAAAATTACAACTTATTTCGGTAATCGCTATACTATCAAACAACTCCTCGGGTAAGAACCCGACCTCAAATTTGCTCCCATTGTTTCCTTCCTTATTTTATTTTTTTTTTTTTTATGTAATACTACGTTTACTATGTTTAATGTTACCATAGACGTAGTAAACAACTAGATAGCCGACTCGACATTATCACTGAAGCTGAAGCAAATTGCCATTTGCAACATCGATTTATTTTCCTGGACTTATGTTGTAAAAACATTTCCATGTTAGAAAGACCACATAAAATAGTACTTATTACCTTAATTACAAACAAATTTCTTTCAATCCGTTTAAAATCCTTCGGTGAAATGTTTTCTAGTAATATTTGAAATCAACCCAGCAAACGTCACAAACATACTAAATAAATATTATTCTCAAACCAATAACTAATTTTTTGACTATTTAATTTTATGTATTACATGATGTCATATCCATTGTATTTTAATAATAAAAATGTTATAATATAATGTTATTTATTTATTTCATTTATATTGCATTTTTAAGATAGATTTTTAGTTATTTCATTAAATTAATTTAATAAAAAAATTTAATACAATTATTATAACATTTTGTTTTATTTTATAAATTGTTATATCATATACAGTTATTACCAATATTCATAAACAATGTAGACGATATATGTAACGATATATGTTTTGTATAAATAAAGAGACAAGTTATTTGTAACAGTTGTAATGGCGGCCGTGCTTTAATCTCGTACATTACGTCGTATATCTAGTTGTTTTTGAATGTTACGTTAGATAAGCAAACGCATAAAAAGATGGACCGCCTTTCCATCGAGGTTTTTAATTTAAATTTGGGTGTTTTTGGATTAAAATTCGTTAAATATGTAAAATTTGGATCGATTGTTTCGAATGACATATAATAATTTAAATCATAATCCTTAACAAAGGAATGTCAAACGTCGTTGGAATTTATTCATCACTAATATATATAAAAAAGAAACCCCCCTTTTCGCTAATTTTCAGTAAAATAAAGTGCTTTATAGTTTGTTAATGTTTAAAAGTTAATAATTGCTTGAATGCATCGAACTTTTTACTTACCTACGCGTTGTCGAACGAACGCGTTAGTTCAAACTCGACAAAATTTTCAACAATTTCACTTATTTACGACTAAACACAAAACCTCAAAACTCGTTAAGAATTTTACTCGCTGAGCTGCTCGATCTGCAGAACCTCTAATCTAAATTACAGTAGCGCATACCCCTCAAACCTATAAACGTCTCCACGTCTTGTGGCCTTTACTCACTTTTTTTTTTTTAATAGATTTTTAAATTAATTCGAAACGTTTCGTTATTGATGGTTCGGCCGTTTAAGTATTTCATGGTTTCGTGAAATTTTCTTCGACCCGATCCGCATTCGAAACAAGATCATACATTTGGATTTTTAACTTACCGACACGACACGCGTGTTTAGTTCTGCAAATGACCGGTTACACAATATTGTAAATAGATTGGGGAAAAAAAAAAACACGATACGCGCGTACGTACGTGTTTAAATGATTTTTTTCAACACAAACTCCGCACCGTAACCGCGCGAAAACCCTGATTTTAAACGTTTGTATAGAAAAACAGAATAGGTGGCATTATTTTTCAATTTAAATATATGATTATAAAAAGACGGATATTTCTTTTCTTTACAACGATTTTTCGGTCGTCGCAAACGTAACGCGTATATTCCAAGAGACACACACACGAACAAAGCGCACAGACGTCACATTTTAAAACAGACGCACGCAATCAAGTTAAACCTTTAGCTGTAAAAGGGGACCGTTTTATCTTCGGAGCT
>CM029359.1:8676510-8717973 GCA_017140985.1 Hormaphis cornu
GGGCGCCGCCGTTCGAATGGAAAATCGTGATCGTTTAACTTCGAATACGATCGTTTGTTATCCGGCGTTTCATGCCGGATCTCCATTTTTTTCTTTTCACTTTTTTTTTTTTTTGTGATTTCAAGTTGTCACGCCACTCGAACGCGTTCGCCAGCGAAACGGTGAAAAACCGTTAAAAAAATCGTGACCCAAGAAAACGAATTTTTAAGTAGATTTCTGAAAGATAAAAATCTGCCCACCAATACGATCGTCGCGGTGTCGGGACTCGTCGACAATATTTATTTTAATTATACTATCGATATTTAATAATTACGAACTGTATTCGTCAATTACGAGCCGTAAAACCACCCCGCCGTGGTAACTTTTACACATTATCTTAGGATGTTTCGAGTCTGAAACATTTTAACGAAATTTAGAAGTTTTTAAATTTGTGTTTACCATCATGACCGCGACGTAAGCAATAAACGCAGCAGATGCGTTTTCCCCGACGTAATCGATACTTTATGTTATATTTACACTGGAGAATATTGTCAACTATTCATAAACGGTTTTCGGTTTGTTTAATTTATTACCTATTAGACTGACTTAAAACCAAATCGTTAGTACGTGTAAACACATTATAATTGTGTTTTTTTTTCTCGGTCATCGCTTATGTTTTATTAAAATTAATCTAATATTTTTGTTCAGAACATCAAAACGTACTGTGTATCTTAGTCCAGTACGGTTTAATTCACACGAAGACGTTTCATTGTATCTTAAAAAAATCGATCGTATATACTAAATAGTTATAAAAAGCGTTGAAAATAATTTTGTTTTCCAGTCATATCACGAAATTCGCGACGACAGTGCGTACGTATACAATATACTCGTACAGCGACATTGTACCGAGATTTCACCTCCTCTGGCCGAAATACGCAGTTTTCTCATTTTGTCCGTTTTCAAAACATTCGGACGCGCCGTATACTTTATCGGCGACTCGCGATTTTCTCCCGACCGCGGCCGCTGCAGTTATCGCGCGGTATCGTTTATTGTGCCGTCCGCCCTTACAAACGATTCTCGCGGTACAAGTTCGCGGTTCGGAACTCTTGCGAAATTCCGTTTGAAATATCCTTTACGCCCGTGGCATATTATCCGCCATACCTGGTTTTCCAGCTGCAGTTTTCCCGGCCACCCTCCCGTCGGCGCCGCGTTGTTAGCGATGAAAAATTGTTTTGCCCTCGAAACAACGGGGTTGTTTTTTTTTTTTTTTTACATAATTCGCCAAGTCCCAGGCACTTGAATCGGAAAAATACACGAAGGCGGACGCTGTTGAACAAACGCGTTACCAACGTTCTGATATCGGCTGACAGTGTTTGAAAGGTTAGCGAAAAAAACTAACCGCGATAAGTTTAAGTTAGTTCAGTTACATCGCCCAGAGACAACAACGAGAAAATCAACTGCGATTAGTGTTAGGATAGAAAATTAAATGAACTTAACTAAGTTGAAAATAAGTCGATAATTTTTTTTTTCTGCACAAGTCATAAAATCTATAGTATTTTCGACCTACCTAAGTGGTAAGAGATATAAATGATAAAGTAAAAAAAAAAAGTCAATGAATTAGTTTTGGCTGTTGGTTCCGCTTGATAACGAATAAAAAAATTTAAAACAAACATAGGTAACTTTGCAACAACGATGGTTAATGCAATACAACTTTTCACTGAATAAGTTAAAAACAAGAATAATTAACCGGTTGAGTAAAAAAGTTAAAAAATGATCAACTTTTTAACTTAACTTCAACTTTTTAACTAGTTAATGCCCACCTATGCCGGTTGAATACCCTTAGGTAAGTAAGTTTGAAGGGGTACGTTAAATTATTTTGTAAAAAAGACAGTGTCGGGAAAGTTGATGAAAAAAATGAACCGTGAATAGTTATGTTAATTAAATTCAGTGTTTTTCAATTAAAATGTTTTAGTTAACGAAGAAAAATATAAAAACTAAATAGTATGTTAAATGTTAAAATAGAAAATAAAACAAATTTATATAATACCTTCAGAGTGATTTTATTAAGATATCATGTCAAAATAGTTGGTTTTGATGTTCTTTATGATAATCGATTTAAAAGTGTGAAAGAATTGATTCTTTAAGTTGTAAAATAAACTTATAATTGGTTTGATTCGCTGTATTCTTTTCTGAATTTTCATTTCATCACAATCCCAATAACAATAATATTTACAACACAATGTATAATATGTATACTATCTACAAGATATATTTTCTAATGTACAGCTAACAATTAACATAACTATTTGGGTTAGCTTTGGTTCGCCTAGTAAAAAACGTAATATGTAAGTATTTATCAGTAAAAAAAAATTGGAAACGTTTTTAACATCATTGTTGTGATGTGTAGTTTTGAAATCGTTCATAAAATATTATTGAAAACTTATGATCATCTATTAAATTGAATAAACACTAAACGTGAATGTGAAAATTTCGTAAACACAATAAATTCCTAGTCGTAAATCATGAGATTATTATAGTGAACAAAACGTACTAGATTTTTATCGTATAACATATAATTTAGCGATAAAATCCAATTATTTATGTTTTCGATGTACACCGAAAGAAGAAGTAAATGTTTTTGAATGACATATTAATTGAAAAACATAAATAAATATAACCATTCTATACGTCGGAAGACAAAAATATAGCTTCTGGATATAATATAAATTCCCTAAATTCGTTGTTTACAATTTTAATAGCTGACTTCTGTTATATTCATTTTGTTTGTGCCCAGTACCAATTAAGTTTGTGACCAGATAAATCTAACGAATGGGAAGCGAGATAATCGCTGAATTTACGACTAATATCTCTGTATCTTACTTATATGATACTTGATACCACATTTCAGAACTATAAATTGCTAATCTCAGTACTACTAAATAGGGTGGATTCAATTAAATCGGCAAAACGATTATAGGCATTTATGTTTTTGTATGAGTCAAACGAACGGAGTGACAAACTATTGCAATTGAAAAACCTAAAGGAAATAAAAAAAATAGTTTTTGCCGGCAAAGCCTATGGACTATTTCACACTGAATTTCTTGAAAATCTCAAAGAGCCACAGGTTTCAGTTATTCCAACAAGCAATGCGAACAGGCAAAATCACCAAGACTTAATCAATAATTTTCTCAAAAAATGCTGCGTCGATTTCTAAAAAAACTAGACCACGTAGGTACAACTTTATTTTTCCGAAAACCAAAATTAAGTCGTTCTTACCGTTTTTGCTGCCAATAGTGTGTCTATGCGAACGATATTTTATAAATACATTTATACATACAAGCATATATTATAGGGGTCGGTTTCCGGGTTCTGGGGGTCATGATCAGCGAAAAGCTGTAACATTTTTAGAAAGTCCCGTCGTCGAATTATCGAGTACTGCACAAGTAGTTATTTCTTTCTTACGGAAATCCATTAAAAAAACCGTTGGGATACGCGATGATTTTAATAATTATAATATTAATAAATGTTGTTGTGCTACGACGTTACATAACCTCGCTCGGTTAAAAGATAGTTATTTCCAAATAATAGTACAACAAAACAGTTTCAATGTAAAAACGTCTTACATAAAAATTTTATTGATTTTTCATAGTTTTTATTTAATCAGCCGTTACAGAAACATAAAATGTTTACCTCGTACCTACTGATGTTTGAGGATTCCAAATTCTAGATTTTACAAAACTATAGGTAGGTGCTGCGAAAATTTCGATATTGGGTCATTTCATTCAAACAAATTTAAATATTCTTCAAATCCGGTGTTGACATCATTTTTATGTGGAACTCTTTAACTCCGTATGATGTAAAAATCATGCTCTTCTTCTCAATCGCAATCACGCTCTTCTAATCGTCAACCTCGTATTAAAAGTTAGTTGGACAAACTAACATCAAAAATTAAAAAATAAAACAATTTAAAACAAATAATATAACATAAAATTTCTTTTTAGCCCGGCGAAACGCATCCGCTGCGTTCAGCGCTTTCGAATCGGCCGTAATTTTCGGAAATTTATTATTGTTTCACGATTTCGCGAAATACCTCAAGTGAAATGTTTCAGACTTCAAACGCTATAATAATTATAACGTAATAATATTATTATCCGTTTACGATATAAACCGCCCCTGTCGTCATTTAGACACTATTTATACTGTTTATTACACCGACGGTGGTATAATTACCGACCGAAAAGTTTGTCAACATCAAAGGTGAACGACACCGCGGTTTTTGGCGGGGTCGACCTGGGAACGGGTAATTATACGACGGCGTACCGACGGGGATCATTAGCGGATCACCGTGCGATGGTTATTAAACTTCCGTGGCGAAGGCGTCCGCGGGGAGGAGCAAATAGGGGCCCCTCGGCTTTTTTTAACTTTTCGAAAAAGCTTCAACCAAAGTGCCACCGGAGTCCGTAAACCTTTCGGAAAAGTTACCGACATTGAGTACCTTCCATGAGAAAAGTCGTCGACAAGAGGAAAAAAAGCAAGCCCAGAATCGAAAAACACGACATAAAGATATTTAAAAATATATATATTGCCATTAACTTAACAAATTTCTGCGGACGCCCTTGTAATCCGTCGTCGATCCCGGATGTTCGGGCGAACGGGAGAAGGGACGGCCGGGATTCGAGGGCGCACTTCGGAACGCCAAGTTTTGAGCGGGGCAAGGGTCCGTCCTTATGCACTGTACGCGTGCGCTGCCCTCGGAACAGTGTTTTTTTTTTTTTGTAAAAACGATCGCGAGTGAGCATGGCAGTGACGGCGTGAAAGTGCCCGGGACGTCCGAAAAACGTTTACTCGTCAAAATCTTTTAGCGGAAACCGTGACAACTGAGGCGAAAACGCACCATCCGCGAACGATCTAAAAAAAATTTAGCGTCGTTTCTAAAAAATACTGCGGGTCCTGAATTTCGCGATCGTTATTCGCTAGCAAGCGGGTTTTCGCGCAAAACAAATGTACAAAACGACCTACCAGATCGTCCGACTGTATTGCACGAACGCTGCGAGTTCGCGTGTTTTTTCTCCGCTTTATTCGCGCAAACTTCCGAGATGTCGGGCCACCGTGAAGAAAACCGCCGTCCGAAGTGTGTCGCCAAACTGCAACCGTTCTCGACGACCGACGTCGAATTCACTCCACTTTTTTCCCCCTCGTTTTTCGCGTAATATTTCCCCGCTCCGCATGTATTACAAACTCGTATCTCTCGCTCGTCTCCGAACCGAAAAGCGGGTCGATCCGGAAAAAAGTTCGGTCGTGTCCGACCGTAATGGGGCCGCTTTTCCGCTCGGAAAATCCGCGAGTCACACGTACGTGTTCACGACCCTCGTATGTACCGGCGGGCAAGTGCTCCGAGGGGGTCGTTAATAACGAGAGACTCGACGACTTTAGCCGAGCGCTAATGGCTCATAACCGTGTACGTATGATCGTCGCCCTGTCCCGTCGAACGCCTCCGTTGCTGCCTCGGTCGTCCCGTGTAACGTCGCACGGATATAATCCGTCCTAATGGTGTACATGGCCCATTTCGCCGGCTTTTCCGTCGGACGAAACACGTGACACACTGCCACGTAGAAAAGACCATTTTTGCCCGTCCGAATTCTCCGCGCTCGTCAAAACGGAAGCCTCCGGTCGCGTGCCGGCCGTGTTCAACGCGCGTTAAATCGAACAAACAAACTTTTAAAAAGTGTTTTGAACGATCGGATCGTAACACGATTGGCGACGACGATCACACGAAAAAAAGTGTTCGTCACAAAAGAAAACGCTCGAAATCAACGTACTACATCAATGTACTCGAACCGCGTAGTCAGGCACGCCGTTTTTAGACGTATCGTAAAAACAACCCTTCGACCGTCGGACGCAAAAGTGGTGGGCGTCGTCGCGTTGGCCGCGGTACCAGGGTCGTAGCTCGGGCGTCGCGACCACGGCGGCAGTGACGCGCGAAACTACCCTTAGCTAAAAAATAACAGCACCATCACGATTGTCCGCCGTGCGACGCGGGAAATATCACGTCGCGACTAGTTTACGGGGGGGATACTCGAAATTTCGGTAATCACTTTTTAGAGATTCGCACCGAAGAATGTATTGTTTTAACGTTGATGGGGTTTTTTTTTTCCGAACGACTTTGAGGGCGGTAAGGACGCTCCGATTCAGCAGGTGCTTCTCCTGAAAGGTCCACCGGTTCTGACGGTACGCCGAGGAATCTCGAGTTCGTCAGTAAAAAAAGTGAAAAAGTTACAGTAAAAACGAAGCGAAATTTAAGGAACAACGTTGAAAATTTCGGATGACGTGTTTTTAGACTTTTTTCGCCGTAACATTCGAGAATCTGAAACTTTAACGAAACGCTAAAATTGGTAAGTTACAGGTCTGGTTTGCAGCGATTTCGAAAATGTTTGTGCCAACCTAATGGTTCGAAATGTGCGCACGTTATTTAAATTGCTATTCTTTATGAAATGTTTGGACCATTTGTATTGGTGAATTTAGTTTTTACTAAATAACCGATCTCGCTCAGAATGGTTTTTTTGGAAGTCAACGATTGCTTTTAGATATTATATAATAGTCGCTACTACGTCAAATTTCTTATACGACCTCCTAGCGTGATTCTACCATTTTTTTTTTTTATTGTAAATTTGACAAATTTTCGTAGGCCACGACGATTGGGTTTCAATCGTTTTTTAAGTAAATCTCGTGTAAATAAAATCGAGCCATTTCCCTAAGTATTCAACTGTATAAGAATATATTGATGGTACCGAGATTAAGAGGTTAGGTTTGCTTTATCTTGTATACGATAAAAAAACCGATTTCAACAATATTCAAAATTGGAGCCGCATAAGAGTTTTTCCCGCAAAACGGTTTTTTAGTTAGTATTTTATGGCGTTTTTTAATCTGATATACTTACTATGATGTGTTTTTTTTTCATTTTTTTTTTTTTGTTATATCGAATCCTTGTAAATTACTTTTTGAGAACTAATTTACGATAATAACAGATCCATCGAATCAGATCGATCTCCACAAATTAGTTTAAACATTGCACCGACATTATACGCAATGTGATCGTAAAAATAATTATCTTTAAAATCGGGACAAACGTCATCGCTTATTTATTTTAAATAACTAAGGCAGATGCACTCGACATCGGTGTTTGAAAACGGACGTTAATTCGTATCGACGCTATTTATTCGTTCATCCAATTAGTACGTTTAAAATGACTTTTCGATTGAAACGTGAATAATAATTTAATTATGACTCTTAGTAAATCAGTTGGGCGTATGTTGAGTTCACGAATACATGTTTATTACTTTTTGATTAAATAATTTTTATTATGTTCACTTATATTCAACGGCAAGAGATTTAATTCTATAACATTTATTTTATGTAGTTGAATAATAATTCTTTGATGCTTGGTACAAACGACATAAGTTAAAGAAGGTTATCTAGTTTTCATTAGAATCAACTTAAAGCTTAGAAAACAATTTAAAATCGTGCATACATTTATAAGTTACTTTGTGTGGTTATTTAGGATACTTAACTGATTGAGAATGCATTTATAAAAAATTTAATGGCATACAATTTAAATTAAAAGAATAATACCCTACTACAATCACCGCTTAAGATTTTATGACCACAGAATCTACTTTAATAAAACTATTATTACTATTATAGGTTTATACAGGGTTATATTGGTTCATATACGAAGAATAGTAAGATTGCAGTTCTTACAATATGTAATTAAACATACAATATAATAAACAAGTTAAAACTATTCAACAAAACACCTCAAAATTTAATTTAAATTTAATCAGCTGTAGTTAAGAATAAAAAAAAAAAAAGAATAAAAGCTTGTGATAAAAGAAGCGGTGGGTTGAATGCCAAATTATCAATACATAACTGAAAATATTTGCATTGTTTTAAACGTCTTTAAATGTAAATGTCAATTTCTGTATTAATAGCTAAACATTTTTGAACTTCATAGCATTAATACATAGTCACATACGTATTACCATTACTGAATAAGCGGAGTCGACAATAATTAAAATTAATAAAAAACAAACTAAAAATAAATATTATAGCTAAACGCACGTTGGTTGATGTTTAAAATCACAACTGTAGAAAAAAAAATACACATACGTTTTGAAAAATCCATATTTGAAACATTTTATTATTATTTTCTTTTTACCAGAGAACAATACATACAAGTTCGAATAAAAACTGTGATAGGTAATACCTGTAGGACATACGCGTACAACGTATTGTGGACAAAATTAATACAAAAAGCCATTTGAAAAACTCTTCATTAAAATGTTTTAGTTTGTTAAGAATAACAATCTTAAATATTTGATTACATCGGTTAAATAAATAGCGTTTACATTGATAGGTACTTGTTATTCGTACTTGAATAACAAAACGGAAAATGAATATTCATAATAATTCTCATAAAACTAAACCGAAAGCCTTGCGGTGAAACTCGGTCGAGTTAATGGGACGCAAAATGCTTGACAAATAAACGATGCCAATTATATTGTTATTGGTCCTGTGTAACCGTGGAAGTAATGCCATTATAATAAAGATTGTCCAATTAAGATATTTTTATTACACAAATTTTGATAATTTCCACGAAGATCACGTATACAATCACTTTAAAACACTAAAGTAACCATCAAAAAATATATCGTGGAATGGTCTGCAATCGATCGCGTGGTGATTTTACTTTAGTAGACTGTTTGCTCCGGACCAAATAAGCACTTGTTGGCAGTTTTCACAACAGATTGAAGACGAAAAAAAGAACCGACTGTACTTAAAAGAACAAGTAGAAGAATAGATACCTGTAAGTACATATATACCGCCGAGAAAATACGGTTATTGTTGTTATTTTTTGAACATTCACTTGACATTTGTTTATATTGACTCTATCTGTAGTAGGTTACCAATGTACAATATGATTATTCAGTTTATTATAGTTTTTTGGACAATGTCATTTTCCAAGCTATTCATTTTCTTCGATTACTAGCTGGTATTCCCTAGTAAATGCATAATATGCCTTTATGGAAAAACAGATATTAATTGATGATTTCTTGCAGGTACATTTTTCAATCATCAAGTCTCGATGACTAAATAATTTTTTTAAAAATTTGTCAGACGACGCATTTTAAAATTATAATTTCCGTCCGAAATCAGCACACTATGATAATTAATATACTTAATAAAAACAGCCTAAAACGGTAATTCACAGTACCTATGGTAAATTATATTTGATTACTTAAATAGTTATTTAAACCCCTGAAACGGCTTCATTATTTTAGTGACGTTCAGGGCTTTGTCGGGTCATTTACTTTCTTTACGCTAAAACTAATACTTAAGAAAAAGTATTCTTTTTTTCCATTTTGCTTGAGCATGATATCATGTTTTTGTATTCTTGTAAACAGAATTTCCAATTTACGAATTTTTTTTTCACATTAAGGCATCGTTTTTTTTTGTATACTTTGCATGCAAATATGTGTTAAATTTGTTTGTGAAAATTTACACACAGTCAAGAAATAAACGCGTCAGATTTGATACGTAGCTTACTTTGAAAAGTAGTATGGTAACAATTAAAATACTCCCAACACAGTGTATATTTGACTGATCATAAGTAAAATACCTAGTGCGAAAAAATTAATGTTTGACTTTAAGTAAAATAATTAGTGTACGTTGTCGTAGATAATACTATTGCGGTAAAATTGTATTTTTAAGACGTTTCGCAAAATCAGAGAACAATATTACGGATAATTTGTTTCAAAATTTGTTTTCGGACATTGTACAACACTGAAATGTAAAACGTTTTTCGACACACTGATACTTATACACTATAAACTTGTTTGAAAATATATTTCGTAACGGAACTTGTTAAACATAAAATGTATAAAATGTTAAATGTTTTACAGGCACTGAGTTCCGTGTTTTCGTACTTGTATCCTGCATATTTTCTAAATAATCGAATGGTACATTTAACGAGCGTGTTTTTATTTAGAAAAACGGTTTACAAATATTATTATTATGGCACGTGGACGCTGTACGTAAAGTAATACAAATTACCAAAACAAATTATACTATGCGCAGTGTACACCCACGGTTTATATAAGCTTATTCGTTAAATGAAACGTACATCCGCATTTTAATTTTACACAGAGATTAAAATTTTGCAGTAAAACTCTACGTGCGTCCGTTTATTTCGTTTTATTTACACAGTATGGTGTATGAACTTACTGTGTACTTACAAATTTTTTAAATTAAATTAAAATGCACACTACAAAACATAAATTGCACTACTTACACTATATTATAATATCTTAAAAAAGGATAGTACAATATTTAATTGAGATAAACGCACAATCAGTCGATTAAACAATACACATTGTTTTTGTGTAAAACATACTAAAAACTATCGGTTTTAATGTGGACAATTTTGTTTATAACAGACGCAAATGCCAAAATACACTCACATTTTAAAGATATTAATGATGTTTGCTTTTTTTCTTTTTAGTCTTAAAGAAAAAAAAATGATAAATTAACTCGTTCCACGTTTAATTTTCATACCTACATTTTTTATATCGTGTGTTAAAATGATTCATCGTTATTTTTTTAAATGTATATATTAAATGCTTGTCGACTAATTTCTACGTTGCTGTTTTTCGACCCGAGACGATCGATCAGAATCGGTCGACTCTTCTCCTTCGCCTTCGCTTTTCTCCAACTATTTCGGTCGGCCACCTTTGTCTCCTTTTATCATGATTATTCACATCCCTTACACACACATTAACAAACCTCATATCTTTTTCAGCTGTTTCTATCCATTTTTCCTTTGGTCTTCCTCTACTTTATTTTCCTTCAACGATCATTTTCATTACCACACTTACTGCTTCGGTTTCTTCATCACAATGTCTAAACCATCTCACTCTATTATCCTTACTAATATCCACTACTAATTTAACACCAATACCACCTCTCACATATTCGTTTCTATTGAATAATTAAGTAGAATAAAACAAATAAAATTACATACTTAAAAGTTTACAAAACTAATTTTCCACCAAAAAAAAAGTAAAGAAAATAAAAATAAATATACGAATAATACTATAAACCAGGTCAAACCCCTGACAGTGTTATACCGAACCGTTTTGTAACACTTTTCTATCACATCTAAATATAATATAGGTGTATCGGTTAATGGACGGTCAAACCTAGAAAAATGTGTAAACCGCAATAAAATCCTAACCGATTATGTGTAAATTATAAAATTTTCCGTGCATTTTTTTAAAAAACTAAATTCGAAATAATAAAACAGCTGCTCTTTAACCAGAAATATTGACTTTCATTTAGAACTCAAGAAGTTTCAAATGTAACGCGTTTACGTGTTACCTTATCAAATAATACGTTGAAATAAAGAAGATTTATAAAAAAAAAAATATATTTTAAACACTGTTTTAATGCATACCTACTTCGAATTACTATACAAATTCTGTTATTTTAGTATACTCTTTTGCCAGTATTTAAATATCCACAAACAAGTATGGTATAAATAATATTTGCTTTACCAATGTATACTAAACCACAGATTGAGTTTCAAAGATCTCTTAAACATTTTTATCGTTTTGAAAAGAACATTAAAATTATTGTTTTATGACCAACAAGATAATAGCTATTATAAACAAAAATACTTTAACAAACATTTTTCATTTAGATCTTAATATTAGATTACTTACATATATTCTATTATGTATAGAAATTAAAAATAACTTATTTAATAATTTGTCTTTACAGTATAGGCATATCTTGTTGCTTTGTACTGCAGTTTTGCTTGTGACAATCTTATAAATTTAAAATAAATGTGTAAAACTCGTAGGCTTTTTTTTATGAAACAGTATATTAAAATCAAATTAGAGACAATAACAATGATTTTCATCTAGAACGGTTCGCTCAAAATATCATTTCGAAATTCCTCAGCCATCCATCTCGTTTGATTCCAAGTCAAAATATAAAAACGCATAGTTTTGTTTTATTTAAGAAATACGAGAACGAAAACAACAAAAACTAACGAAATAAAAATTAATAATGTATTTGTATACATTTATTAATAACTTATAACAAAAATATAGAAAACGCATGGTACATGATTAGCGCTGCTGTAAATCAAAATATAACATCACGGTATCAGCAATGCATCACAGCTTATTCAATTGCTTAGAATATTATTTGATTTATATATATACTTAGAAAACTACGATGCGTTAAAAATGCACTTGAAGTAATTATTCGTAAATTTTGTTACAGTTTCAATCCTGTTACGACTTTTAAATTATTTTTGAATTTATATACCTACTCGTATGTTCTGATAAACGTCATGTTATACAGTACATCGAGTTACAACCGATGTATTGCAATTTGCATTTTTCGATCGTCTTTCACATCTTTGATATCTGCAGTTTATTGAATGCAATTTTATGATTCACGAGGTCAAAGAAAGCGTAACGTTTCAGAAATGTTTATTTTTAAATTACCGAGAAGTTTAAGTTTTATGGAAACTTTTAAAGAGCAGTAGATAGTAAAATGATATATTGAAACATTTCAAGAATAATATAAAATATTTATGTCAAATTCTATTCAACACCGTATTAAAGCCAAAATGTTCTTTTATTACCTAAAGTAAACATGTACATGTTTGTTTTTATGTTTTACGTTCTTATATAACATTTGATTTCACTTCTAATCGATAGTAAAATCAATGAAGCAATTTCTAGTGAATCGTGAACTTTTTTTGATAATATTATCATAAATATTGAAAATAATTGATAAAATAAATATACTATTTAATATTTTGTCCATCAATAATGAAAAATAACTAATTACTTATGAACTTGTGAAATATAGTTTTATGATACAGAACGATATTATTTTAACTGATGACTATACCTAAACGTTAACAATTCAGAAAAGTGAAGCCGGAAAATTAGTGTGCTCCTTATTGTCTTCATAATTCTAATTTTTAATTAACCCTCAATATTTTAAGTAATGGAAAAAAAAAAATTGATGGGTAATAAATATGATTGTTCTTTTTATCATAACTTAAATGAGACGTCCAAACGGTTTTATTATCACAAGTATTATATATAGGTACTAGAAAATATTTTTTATGTTATTTTTTTGACGTCTAACTCTTCACAGCATTGACGTTCATCGGTTAAATTAATTACTATTCGTAATTTATCAGTTCGTAACGATAGTACTATCGTCCTTACTTGTGAGCTGTTTTTAATTTTTCTTTTCTCGTGTTAATTTATGGCCTTGTTTAAAGGTCTTGTATGAATAGTTTCCTATTTCAAAACGTTCGGCTTTTATTTTGTTTGTATTCAATAAATATAGCGCATTGGCATTTAAAACTTAAATGTTATAAGTACACGTAACAATATAACGATATTATTATCAAATATAGGCAACGCGTATATTGAAAAATATAAAACGAAAACTACGCAATCTGTGAACGAATTTAAGGGGGACGCTTGTCGTTAAAGACAAAATAAGTATAGAGGAATGAAATAGATAAAATTAGAAAAGTTGAGAGATTACGATATCCTTTTCTCGACCACTTCGAACACTGCGTGATGCAAAACATAATAGTATTAATATTATTATTTTACGAACAACTTTTTGTACATTTTTTTAAATTTTTGAAAATTCTCGAACTGGCGACAATGACGATTTCCGATTTCGCAAGCATAATTTATCTGTTTACTACAATATTGTGCGTTATTATACTTTTGGTAAATAGTAAAAAATATTGTCCGGGTACCTGGCGGCTCATAAAACCGTGATGATAACGCGCACAAAACTGGCATAAACCGCCTATACCCGAAACGCATAAGCCTTTTGGACCCACGCGATTATTATTTTTATTTTTTTCATAAAATCTACAAAAGAGCACTAAAGAAAAACACTTTTAAGTTCCATCCCGTTTGAATAATTTCCAATAAACCTACGAGATTTTTAATTTGCGCACCAAATAAAAGCAGATTAGGCTGGGTACAAACAGGTAAATTAATAAAATTTGCACTTTGTTTTACTTTACAGGAAAACATAAATACTTAATATTTTACGATAAAAATGTACACGCCCTCTCGGGGCTAATGGAGTCGGAGCTACTGTCGAAAAAAAATCCAAATAACGACTTTACGGAGAACTAGCTACTTTACGCAGAACCAGTGATAATGTACGCATGACTCGCGACCCATGGAGATGAAAATGGACTTGAGAAAAAATAATATTTTAATATTATATATTTCATGATTAAAAAAAAAAAAATAATAATCACGAGTCATTATAAAGAAGTTAGTCACTAAATTGAGCGAGCAAAAAATTTGAATTCAGCGTTATGAGCTATTATGATCGAACTGTGTTGTATACCCATTAAATTGTAAATTTAATACGTGTTTAACTCGTAAAGAAATATAATTTTTGAAAATGTTTACTACGATTTAACTATTTATTCATCTCGTAATTCGTACAAATTTCAATTAATTTATTAATTTTTTATTTCCAAAAAAAAAAAAAAATATATCACGAAAACATATGAATATAAAAACGTACATTTTTTTGGTCAATCAACGAATTAAATTGTATGTAAAAAGTTACACTAAGAACACACAAAGCCAAACAATCAGATATTGCACACCTATGTAACACTATATCGTTATATCGTAACACTTTTATCAAAACCGCGATGGACGACATTGATATTTTTAGAAAGAATTAGGATATATCCGATTTTAAAAAAAGTCACATATACACCACTCTTTTTCCACCACTCGCATAGATTTCGTTTTTGCAAATGTTTTGGGATTACGTAGGGATGACGGTTTTTTCAAATTCGTAATCGGTCTTAATTTCGTCATAAGTAACGCGCGGTATAGATACCAAACAGTTCGGTATTTTTGGTAACTGCTTTGGTACCGTTTGGTCAGTTTTTTATCGGTTTTTTAAATGATTTCACTGGCACCGTAATCGGTGGTGGCGCCACCACAAAAGTTTTCGAATGTATGTGCGTTAACAATTACATCTATTGCGTGAAATTTTTTATAATTATAATCAATAACCAACTTTTCGTTATGTTGAGTTTATGATGCTAGACAGTATGCTATAGTATTCAATTCATGGTAAATTGGAGTAGGTCACGTCGTTTCTATGAAAATTTATATGAACAGAAAAAATTATATTGTTTTCAGAACAATAAAGAATAAATCGTTCATAAAATACTAAAAAAAAGTCATTAATATACGAGTAGTGTTTCATAATCGCGGTTGACCGTTCGGTAATCGTCAGAAATGTACGAACTATTGATAATATTCGGCTATAAATAATGTCGATTATATACGTATTCTCGTGAAATTGGGACGTAATATTGATGTGGTAAAAATCGATTTATACACTGTCTAAAAATTGAGTTGAAATTTTACTTGGACAATATTTTACAGTTGTATGTATACACTGTGTGCTATACGTGGTTGGTTTGAAACATATTTTTAGATAACTCGATGTGATTACTAAACGTTTGATTTAAATAATAGTTTATTGCCGACCCAATTGACTAGCTAGTAATGGTGCATCTTGTTATTAAAAGTGTTACTGAAAACTATTTATGGTAATACTGAATTAATTTAAATAAACCGATTTGGCCGAGTAAATTTTCGAGTAAACGAAATTGAGTAATAAAAGAAAATAGAATGCCTTGTGTTTTGACCGTTTAGTATTATTTCTGTGCAACTAGCATACTTAATGTACGTTAACGTGAACGTCTAAAGAAACATTTTTTTTTTGGTAAAAGTATTTTTTATTTATAGTTAAAATAACGATTCAAAACCATAAACCTAATCTACTTATTCTGTAGAATAAAAATGTAAGACCATCATATTGTCAGTTCTGAATTCGGTAAAAAAAAAAAACCAAGATGCCTAGTTTTCTGCTGTCAATCTATTTTAATTCGCATCAAATGTTTCTGGACAACTGATAGAGCCAAGGAATCTGGTATGGAAAAAAAAATCTAAAACATTTCTCATGTGCAACGTGTTATTTATAACTCATAATAAAACTATCAAATACAGACTTTAGAGTATAATTTTAGTTATTAATAAAATGTTTCCGGAAAGATTTGTTGTGCTGTGGCAAATGTATAAAACCAACACATTCCTTTAATGATTCCTTTACAAAATCGTAAAAATAACGTCCTGTACGCGTAAAAAAAAAAAAAAACACATTAAATTTCACACCAGAAATTCCAATACGATTTACAAAATCCTAGGCAATGAGGTATCGCACGGGCACAATAACATGCACTTTACGAACAATCGTCAACGGACAATGCCGAAAAATGTAGTATAAAAGGCAAAAGGGGTATACAAGCAAACAAGAGAAAAAGTAACATTCTGATTCGTTGCGAAAAAAAAAATGTATCGTCCGTTTCGAACAAGAGTTTTATATTTGTTACTTTATGTTTTTTTTTTTTTTACACGCACAATGTTTCGTGTTTTTTTTTTTTTCAAGATGGATGTGTATATATTACACACACGCACACACCTATAACATACATAGGGTGTTCGACGCGTACATATACGGCTGTTATAAATTCGGCGGTCGTGTGCGATGGACAAAAGTTAAACAAAAAACGATAACGCCGTAAAAAGTAGCAAGTAAGAGACGATAATTTAAATTAAATTTTGAAATTAAATTTTCAGATCGACACACGTTATCTATGCGCGCATCGTTTCGTTCGCTTTTCATAGATTTTCAGGGTTCCAAACGCAATTGTAGTGTAACACTCGCCACCCTGTCGTTTTCTCGTCGACTCCATAATAAGAGAACGTCCCCGAGAATGTGATGAATGTGATGACCGAGCCGGGATAAATCGACGTAACATTGTTCGCAGAGTCGAGCCGGACGCGCCGTTACAATGCGATCGGGCCATGCGTGATCCATCCAGGCGAAGCACCGGACATACAAACGAACGCGAGATGAAATATTATCGTTCGTAGTAGTAAACGTCAATCCGGAACGACGAAATATCAGATCATTTGTGTCGCGAAAAGTCCAAACGACACGCAAACGAACTTATTTTGAACGTAACAAGTGAGCTCCAACCTTAGTCGCGGAATAATTATGTTTTTCAACCGTTCTCGTGTTGAGCTGTTGTTTGCCCGGTGACGTTTGTACCTACTCCGATAACGCTCAACGTTTCGAGATTCCAAACGCCTCCCACGTTCCTTTTCCGTCATCTGTCGTTATCACGCGGCCGGGACGGTGATTGGACGTGCCGCGGACAGGATCTGTCGCACCGGCGCCGGCCAGCCCTCCATGAGAAAATTCGTCAACTCCCGCACAGTTCTCGTAGAAAACCTGCACCAGTTTTAACGTATGATACCATAAAAGACAGATAACGGATCCGAGATGGCACCTTATTTGAAGCGTTTTTTCGAAATTTTGATTATTTTCAAAGTTCTGAGGAAAAAACGAAAAACGGGCCAATTTTTCGAATTGCTCTGATTGAATTTATATGTGTCATCTAGTCGGGTCTTATGAGTGTTCCGCTGAAATTTCAGTCGATTTCGATCATTTTTGAAGTAGTTATGAAACTTTAAAGGTTTCGTTATTTTTGCTCCAATTTTAACGTACGATAAAGATAGATAATTGATCCGAGATGGTACTTTATTCGAAGAGTTTTTAAAATTTTTGATTATTTTTCAAGTTCTGAGGAAAAAACGAAAACGGTCAAATTCCCAAAAGTGCTCCGTTCGACTTGAAATTTATACGTGTCATTAAAAGAAGTTTAACGAGTTTAGTGCTTCGTTTTCAATCGATTTTTATCATTTTTAAGAGAGTTATGGAATTTTGAAATTTTTTAATTTTACGCAGTTATTGTTCCATAAAATCTCTAGTTTTTACTTTCAAGTCTCGAAACTTTAATGCAATCTAAACTAGATAGTTTTACACTTGTGGTTGAAAAATTTAGAAAATTGGTTTACACGATTTCGGTTTATAGCCGATTTCACGTTGTTATTTTGTCGTAGACTCGTCATTCCGGCCAGCCGTGTATTTCTTACGGGGAGAACAAATAATTACGGGAAACGTGTTTTTTTCACATCGAATTGGATTTTTTTGATCATCCAAAATAAAGTTCGGACCTTACATTATACTAAAATAGGAAAGATACAGATTTGATAAAAGTTTTTATTGTTAAAGTGATGTTTTTACCACGACGCATACTGAACAACTGAGCTCGCTCAAATCGTATTTTCGAAGGCAATGATTCATCGTTGGTTTCAGAAAATAAATAACGCGTTCAAACCACAACTTCTAAACTAGTGACCCACCCAAAGCGTAGTCGCCACTCCGTCAAACTTCCACGCAAACTAGACTGATCCCGGTGCTTACTTTTTTTTCACTTTTTACTTTTCAATTTTCCAACACTGATTTTCCACATTTTTTTCAGACAAAATGTCTACGATATTCGATAAAATTTCAGTTTACACAAAAAACTAAATTTTTCTATAATTATCATTCCGGATTGGTTTATATTTAATTTTTTTTACTATAGTTACAACTAAATCTAATATTAGAGATTGTAAATATTACGTCTAAATTTGAAAGAAATTATTTTCAAATATTTTTATAATAATATCGTACATTCTTATTCAATGTGCCTATTCAATATGGATAAAATAATAGAAACTTTAATGTATAGCGTACAAACTGGATAACATTTTCTCAATTAATTAGTCGCATTTTTTTTTTTTTTTTTTTGACAACCTATCACTTAGAAACACAATTTCGTTCGTCGCGAATAATCGTAAGCGCCGCTGTAACAACTGTCAAAATAACAACCGCGAAAACACGCGGAAGCACAAGACGAGTTTAGATTGATTGTAACGCATTGGAAATATCGAGGGCGGTTCTCTCATGTTTTATTAATTCTACGCAAACGTAAGTTTGCGGTTCGACGCTGAATACGAAATGTTCACGAAACACTGTTATACATTATCCACGTGAGCGTTAGGATCAACAGCTATAGGCCATTAATTTTAATATCGTCGGTAAATTTGTATTGTCATGATCGTATACATTTATTCGCGCAAACGATCTCCGTAACTTCAAACGGAGCATTTCAAAGCTCGCGTTATAGTAGTAATAATAATAATAGTATAAAAGATGTCGGGATGGATGCGAAAAACTGATAATTTACGCGATAATAACAACGGAACAGCAGATGATCAAATAAAATAATAATAATAATTTATACTGTCGATCGTAATATACAAACCGTTAAAATATTATTTCTAAAAGAACAGAGACGATGATCAAAACGATATTAACGACGGACTGCACATAGCTCGTGATACGATTGAAAACATCAAACGTCGGTTCAACAAAAGGAGATCAAACTATTGCTTAGTTCGAATTGGATTTCAGATCGTACAACCGTACTGCGTTGAGCCGGAAGATTGTTATTTTTAAGGTTTATTAAAATATAATTTACGATTTCTGTTGAATTCGATCGTTTAGTCTCAAACAGTCTGTACTTTGTCTATAACGAGAAAATTAAAAACGAAAATCCATAGTAATTTTCATGAAGATTATAGTGTAGGATAGATCTCCGGTCTTTGTGGTAGTTTTGCTCTCGTAACGTTTGTTTACTCGGACATTGATATGGCGTTAAGTAATTTTCTTATTTCATCACTCTCCAAGATTGTTTTCCGACCAAACATTTTTACGACGATAAAAAAATAAAACTAAATATTCATTCGTCGGGAAATTACGACACATTATACTTTTTATCATATCGTTTACGAATCGTTCAAAAGTTTATGTTGACACGAGTGTTTTGTTTTTTCGACAACACGATATTAAACTTTGTACAACACGATTATACTTTTCGTATCGTATTATCAAAGTCTGCAGACATGTTTGGTGCACAGCGTCGATTGGAATTTTTTTTTTTTTGAAAAATTTACCACGATGCGGCCCATATATTTTTGTGTTCGTTTTTCGAACACCCTTGAGTTATGGTATTATAACGTTGTTGTTGTCGTTATAGGTGTGTCCCGAATACACGTTTCTGTTCGCTTTCAGATTTAACTGCTTGCCGAAGCGAGCTGTCAAACTGCGCCGCCAGTGGAAACGGTACGAGACGGAGAACGATGGCGCCTGTCTACAGATTTTTCTCGCGAAATTCGTCGCCGTTCCAATAATGTCCGTTTCTCCGCGCGCGGTAGTTTTACAGCTGCGCTAAAACCGAGTGTGCATTTGAATATAAGTATTGTACGCCATCGATTTTGCAGTAACGATCGCACATAAACGCCTATCGTAGACGTTTTTATAGCGGCCAGAGGTCTTACAAAATGACGACGTAACGAATGTGTACCTAATCGTTAGAAATTAAATTTAAAAAAATTAAACGGTTCACGTGTGCCGTTATCGAATAAAAAAAACGTACTCGAAGAGCGAGCGAGTGGTGTTAATCGTGACGAATATTATAAAAGGTACGTTTACGACGAGTGAATACAAAATAAAAACAAAATCGTTCATACGATTTCGAAACGTTACACCTATCACGGGAATAATGTTAAAATTCCACGACGTATTCACCTGTTAAACTTATACGGAAGAAAAGAAAAAATTGATAGAGATAAAAATAGTTGATCGCAAGACTTAAGATTCGACTGTCGATTAATAATACGCAAAAGTCGTAACACAGCCCAAAACAGCCCATGTTTTACCTATTGTTACCTATACACGCAGGAACTAATCATAAAATATCCCTACTAAGTTGAGTATTATAGTTATTTATGTACGTACTATACTACTTTAAGTGCAAAAATCGTATTCGTTCGTCTTCTGAGTTTAAAAAAGTTAACAATATGTAACGGATACAATTAGATTTAGAAGCGATTCATTTCAAAGACCGCTTTATCGCGCATCGCCGGCCTGCACAACCATAATAAAATCTCAATCCGCCACTATTAGCGAAACGATTGAAATTAATTAAACTTTAATTTTGAGAACCTATATAAAACCTCTATACATTTGTTTCGCATTGAAAGAGGTTAAATCATCTTGAATACGATCAATTTGATTACACACGGTTTACCTATACGCTAAAATAATTAACGTTCAAAATACTAAAGCGAATCTGTTAATCGTGGAGGAAGAAAAGCAGTTATTTACTGAAGGATGTCGTTCCTGAGATCAACATTTTGGCCGGGTCGCACTGTGCCGACACCCTAGACCACGAGACCGCAGGATTCTCCACGTGACTAACAAGAGAAATGTAGAGTTGTTAATACTCGTATTACTTTTTCAAAATTTATACTTATTAGATACAGAATTATTAATATTTTCGTTATTTTATTTGAAACCGCTCGTTCATTTTGTTCCGTTACTACGAATTTATACAATACAACAACGAGATGATTTCAGAAATTTTATTAAACTGCATACCTACCTATGTAAATGCAATCTTTTTTTACTTTTTTATTTAATGGTATTAGACCAAAATTGTCTTGAATATTAAAATAAACTTACATGTATAATAATACACGCCAATATATAATATCCAGGGACGGATCTAGAAAATATTTTCGGGGGGGGGCCCCAACAATCCAAAAAAAAAAAAAAAAAAAAAAAAAAAGACGAATTGTATATTCATATTTGTTTTTTTTTTTTCATTTCAAAATTTCGGGGGGGGCCCGGAAACCCCTTGCCCCCCCTCTGGATCCGTCCTTGATAATATCTTATACTTAACACCGTTATTTACTTTTAAATTTAGACAAACTCCACTCTTTCAACCAACCCCACACTCCTCTACATCGCATTTGTCTGTCACGACTACCGTTATACTTTTAGATAAGTACACGCAGAATAAATTTTATTCGGTTTTTTTTTTATTTTCGTCATCCTGACTCAACACTGTATACTGTCGCCGCCTTTAGTCGCGACCGTCACGTAGGTGCCCTAATTCCGATGAATTTGACGGGGGCGAACTCCCCGTTCACACTTTCACCCCCAGTCACCCCCAGTCACCCTTTCGACCGACTTTCGCACTGATCGAGTCGGACGACCCTCGCGTATTATGTCCGCGCCGAGTTTGGAAAAGTTAGTTTGCGGTTCTCGTTGTCGCGCGCAGAGCTTCCGAATACAAATGGGTGGCGAAAAGATGACCGTTTGATACACACTATAGTGACTATTGAACCGCGTCACCGAATCGAAAATAACCGAAACAGCACTCTTCAAACTATTTGGAACCGGAATCGAAGTATCGATTTGAATTAAAAAAAAAAAACAAAATTAAAAACAAAACTTATTCGGGATCTGTTGAATCGAGAGTTAGGTCCAATTCGCACCGGTTTGTAATTTTGCGTATCGTCGATTAGTGGGAAAAAAAACGACTTTTACACCTGTAGTTCACACGTGTGAACTGCTACGGAACGATAATATTCGATTCATACCGAATTTTAAATCGTTTTTAAAATATAGTTTACTAGTTTTGACGACGTTTTACCGTTAACCTAACCGTTCATCATCCATAAGTCATAAGGTTTTCTTATACCTGTGATAGTTCACATCTTCTCCTTCGTGATCTTTGTTTGATTCCAAGCGTCATGCAAGCTCGTTATTCCGATTAAATATGTTTCGCTAAAGAATTCTCTATTCTCTTCACTCCGTATGCTTTCGACATTTACATTTTTGTGTGGTAGTTTTAATCTGGTCTACATTACGAATGGAAGGCTAGCTTCTTTTGATTTTTTCTGGTATAGTATCTTTTACGATATCATCGCTTTTCTTAAAATGTGGCCAAAGAATTTGAGTATTCAGCTCCGGAACGCAATCAATAGGCGGTCTTGGGCTTGTATTTTAAGCTCCTGTTTTACAGATACATTCCTTCTAAATGGTCGGTTCGCGAAATTCTTTGTAGCATTCTTCTATATGCAGTCGTTTTAAACGCTTTTATTTTTTGTTGACGCGATGAATCATTTAGGATCCATGATTTGGAGCAATATCTAACCTAACGGAATACCAGAGTTTTCGCTAGACACTGCAGTTTCATTATTTTCCCGATAATTTTATGATCCTTCCATTTCAGTTTGAAAACTGCGGTTTTAGCCACATGGTTCATGGTGGGCATACAACAGAGAATCCAGCAAGTATAGGGACTTACACAGTATTTAAAGCGTTAAATTTATGTACAACCTAATTTTTAGGAAGATTTCTATAGAGTATATATCTACCAATTTTATTCGGTTCAATGACGGAATTTCCGGACAAATTTTTTTATTTTCGCCGATCACGACGATGAAACCACCCCAGTTTAAAAATGTACACGTGTACATACCGATATCAAATACGGTTAAACCGATTCGATTTCTGTTTTAAGCCAAATAAATATGCATATACAAATAGTACAGTTTTTATCAGAACCGACCAAGTAGTTTTTGAGAAAATCGAGTTTGAAGTTATCACCGATTGTGCGGTGGCGAGTATACACGTATAGTTGATTCGGTAGAGCGAAAGCGGTTGAATCGATTTGATTTCTGTTTTCTGAAAAATAAATCGGTATTTTGAAGTTATCGTCCAATTATCATTTCGATGGAGTATTTTCTGAGGAAATAAAGTGTAACATTATCGCCGATCACGCTCATCATCATATGACAGTACAGTGTGGCGGCGGCGTAATGACGGATGAACCGATTTTACTTCCGTTTTCGGATTAGCAGATAGGTGACCTACTTATCTGAAGACGTGCGCGTATTTTTAAACTTATAGAGTATTTTTTTTTTCGTCGAATATTTTGTGTCGTGTGAATTCTAACTTCACGAACCCTGCCGACGGGGCTACTCCGCGATTAGTTTGAACATTTTACGTGGGTTCATGCGGACCACAACCATCACGCGTGGGAGCGTTAAAAGTTTCGGTCGGTCGATTTCGCTCGCAGTCCGGACGTTAAAAACAACAAAAATGACAATAAAAACAATAACGACGATAAAAACGTATCATTATTATTGCGACGATAACGGCGAGCCCCGGCCGCGGGGATTAAACTTTTATTGGTTTCGCGCGTGGCCCGCGTAGTTATTAGGTTCATTTCGCCAACAACCGAGTTCATTACCGCGCGTTAAGTCGAGCCGTCGTCGGTCCGATCGCGGCCGGTTTTCGAGCGGAAACGCCGATTGGTATCGCGGAAAAAGGCGATTTCTGCAGGATATTTACAGCTGAAACGCGTATACGTTTTATGCGATAATATGCGGGAAAATAACATCGAAACGCGCCGAAAGTTTTTCCAAACGGACGGCGATTCGAACGAACATCTTTTTGTTTTCAGTCGGAAGACTGACGTATAGTCTTCCAAGTCGCACATGATTTTTATATTTTTTATTTCGCGTTGATAATCGATACGGACGGTTACTTAAAAGTTAATGAATTTCGCGACCTTATACGTACGGTTCTCCTTTGTACGATCAACTCAGAATCGACGAATTAACATGATTTATTTTGTCACCGTTTCGAAAAAAAACTGGATTTTCACACCTCCGTGTCGACGGGAGAACTTCGCGGAAACAAACGTCGAGGATACACCAAACTTAGTACAACATAAACTAATAAAAGTATCGATTTCCTTTTTTTGCAAACAAAATTAATATCAACTTTATCACTTGACAAAATTCGAAACTCAAACAAATCTGTTTTTTAACATTTTAAATTGAGAAATACTATGTAAAACAACACTATATAAATACCTATCTGATAAAAAAAATTTCAAAAAGATCCGTCCATTAGGTTCGGAAATATTAGATAATTATTTTCAGAAACTCCTCAAATACCCGATGGTAAATACAATTTCCGGAATTTTTAGACCATTTTTATTGTTAAATTTGGTTTGTACCAAGACGTTTGTTTTTACATATCGAATTAGTTTTTTAACCATAACATCTTAAATTAACGATTGAAACAAATTGAAACGTTTACGTAATATTAAAACATGATGATACAGGTTTATTAAAAGTTTCAAGCGATTTCGAAAAATTTTCGAGCTAAGTATAGAACTTTGAAATCCTTGAAAAATGACCAAGACTAGACAACTGAGTTCGCTTAGAATTGTATTTTTGAAGGCAATGATTTCCGAACCAGTGATCCACCCAGTCGCTACTCCGTCAAACCGCCAGAGTGACCGAGAGTGATCCTGGTTTTTTTATTTACAGTTAAATATTTTTTTTTTTTTTAAATATTAAAATCGAATAAAACAAAAATGCTTTGTTCACACAACTATAATTGAAATCGTGTTATAGGTTTCTAATGTAAGGGTCTTATCTCTTTTTACATACATTTATATTCAGACCTACTATTTTTTAACGGTACTCTATTGTTTGTGCGTGAGTGGAAATTCATTGTAGTACCTACTTTATGAACAAAAACAAATTTTCGTTGTTTATCCAAACGAAAAAAGTATGAGAACGCTATGCTTGTATGAAAAAAAACACGTACGTGGCGTGTATCACAATTCGTACGTTTTTAAAACGGTTCAAAATTTTACTCAAAAGCATCATTTAATCGTGTTGTGTAACGACGTCGTACTCGAATCGAGCCCGATGGTTCTTATAACAATAATACTATCTGCTCGTAGAGCATTTGAAAGCGGCCAAATCCGTAGACCTATGAATATATTGTACGTATAAAATCATTACCGATATGTTGTGTTGGATTTCGTATTTATGTTGAATTAAAAACCCCAAAATGGTTCGCATCTACCGACAATGCTTGGGGAATCGCCACTTAAGTGCTTTTTTTTTTTTTTCGAATGCATATACAGTTCTATATATTGTGTTACGGCCGCGGTTAATGTTACTACGTATTTGTTTAACCCTCCGGCGGGCGCGTTAATGGATACTCCGAGAAAACCGTGTTCAAAACGGGCACTTCTGACGGTAAATATAACGCCGGTTTTATATTTTCAATTCTTACTTCGCTGGTTGTGCCAACTAATATTCTTAACGTCGGTTAAGCTTTGTACACACGTCGTTTTAACGAAACAAACGCAACGAGTGTTCTGCGGGTTATCGTCAAATTATCCGAGCAAAAATAATTCGTTTTACACGCGGTGTTTCGTCGAGAACTTATCGTTTCCGCGACATCGTGTACACATGCGACGCGCGAAAAGACTTAAAATTAAAAAAATTTCGGGGATATTAAACGATTTGGATTGACTTTTTTAAACTCAGTAATGAAGCCGGTATCACTCTCGGTCGCATTTTGTAGCGACTACGCTTTGGGTATGGGTCAGCGAATTTAGAAGTGGTTTAAACGCATTATTTACTATCTAAAAACGATGATAAATCATCGCCTTCGAAAATACGATTCTGAACGAAATCAGTTGTCGGTAGTATACGTCCTGTTAAAAACCAAAATTTTACAATAAAAATAGTTCTTAAATTCCGAAAAACGAATCCGCGAATATTAATTTAAATGCGAAAAATGTCAAACCATTCGGACCATTATTTAAGGAGTTGATACGATTTTATCGTGTCAATTGTACTAAAGTGCACTATAATTCTATTGTTACGACCAAATTACACAGTTTTTTAATAATTTTTATACGCTCTCTACTGGACGGATTTTTTTGAATTTTTTTATTGGATAGCAAATTATGTTCTACATAAAACAATTTAATATCAATTCTCGAATAACACATCTGTGCGAGTTACGAATTTTTTTCTAAAAATAAGTCAAAGCTATGACCAATTCGCCAACTTTAAGCGACTAAAAAAAATTATTTTTGTCTGTGGATTTTTGAAATTTCTTAGCGACGTGATGTATGTAATACACGTTGTTGACCTTGTATTAATGTTTCAAGACTTGTTGTAGAAAATTAAATTTGTTATCGAACACAGACCACGAAAAAATAGAATTTTTCGAAAATTTGAAAGTTCCGCACTCGGCTCATAATTTTTTAGAAACTTGTACACTACCTTTTTTAATATTGTGTAAGAGTTTCAGCTCTAGTTCTAGTCTATTGTTTTGATAGTTACGGCTAAAAAACTAAATCGATTACGTTAGATGTAATTTTTTAACGTTTTTCTACAAATTTTACTCGGTTTTTCAAAATAAAAAAAAAAACGTCGTTATAAAAACGATACGCTGACGCTCGGAGTCTAAATTTTCATTGGCCCGCGTCGAATGTACCCCTATTTTAAAATCTGAAACTGTCAAACCCCGAACAATAGCTACGCGTTTAACGGGCTTGTTGACCAACGATACGAGTCCTAATGGAAAAACAAGACGCTAATGAGCTCGTCTTCAGTGGCAATCGTAGAAGTCCGCTCACGCTTCATAACAACAACAATAATAATATTTAAAGAACACTTGTTTGGACACGGGCCAGAACAATCGGAGTGTGTAAAACGCGTGTAGTACACCCCGGAAAACAACGCCGCGTCGTCGTTAAAAACGTTTTGTCGACGACAAAGTTCTGCGTCATACAACAAAATGTCCATGCGACGTTTTAAAAAAAAAAAAAAAAACTCAAATATACTTAAGGATGTAGTTTGAATTTTTTTTTTTTTTTTAAATGCTCGGTTTATATTACGATATACTATACGGCTAAAAAAAAAAAATAGCTGCTCTCTATCACGGGTTGGGAAAATTATTACAGAGTGCTATGGCTGTTTCGAGAAATCTTAAAGTTCAGATATATATATTGTATATAGTTTATACGGCTCGGGGGGTTAGAGGAATGGAACAAATAAAATTAGAAGAGGTTTTCGAAAGACGACGGATTTTTGGACCGTGCGAGGACGATCCAACCGGGCGAATGGAGGAAACCACGTAACCAAGAACCTTTTTCAACTCCCCAACATTACAAAAGAAATCTCAGTCAGAAGACTGAAATTGGCGGAACACGCGTGGAGTCAGAGCTTGCACTGACGGGTAGTTCTAACCAATGTGGGTAGTTCTCAATTAAAATGGGTAGTGACAATAATTGTAGCTGTTATCATAATATATACACATCGACGGAGAAAACGTTTACTGTCCACCTTATCAATTACGACCGAAATTCTTGATCATTCTTACTCTTTCAACTCAATTAACTTATCTTTTTGGAACTGCATTTAAAATACACAGAAAATATAGGCTTGCAGCATATTGGCTACGATGGATTTCTCTACAACAGAACAATTTTTAAAAAAATTGTTTATATGCTCGCATATGATAAAAAATATTTGCAAAAATAGGATAAAAAAAATAAATAAATAGAAAAAAAGTGATCCTAGGGGACATATACACTTAGGTTCGACCGTCAACCCGTTGCCGAAAATAATTAAATATCGTATCGCGTTTTTGAAAATAAAAATTGTTTTGTACAAATCACTGTGATTCTTCAACGCACAACTAATACGTCATCACATTCTCGAGCGTGATTTGGTGTAGACAGTGGAGGAGTTTTACTCTCTTTTGGTGTATAAATAGAGAAAAAAAACTAAAAAAGCACTTTTTATAATGTACCTCATGATTAAAATTTCAGCGCGAATCTTTAATTATGTATAGCGTTTTCGTGGCGAATAACATACAATTGCGCCCGGGGAATTTCAAATTCACATTATCCTATAACAAAAAAAAAAAACAAAAAACGTATAACGACCAAAGTTTTATGAAATCTATAATAATACCTAGTTTTATACGAATACTGGCATTAAAAATAAAGGCAAAATAATAATTGTAAATGGTGAGTAGTCAAATTTCATGTTGATTTTGTTCAAGCCTAACACGTATTGATTGAAGTCTAATTCCGTTTATGCCTACAACCTACACCAATTATTACCGACACTATACAGGAAATAGAATATTTTACACCATAATTATCTTCTGTTCTTTGTACGTACCTACTTATTGTGTGACAAATGGTACGTTTTGTCTCGTGTATTGGAAATCGTACTATTTGAAAACAATTTAAAAATTTAGAAATAATATGAACCACGTTTTGAAACAATAATTGTCTGTTTGAAATTTTTAAACAATTGTTCTTTAAAAATCCCTCGCGTACAACAAAATAATGCTAAAATTCTTGACTTTTTTACATTAAAAATTAATCACAAGTATCTCACCGTATTGGAAATAAAATATACATTTTGAAAGAACATACTTAGTAGTTACATGCATTTATTATGTTTATAATTTTTTCTATTTAAACATAAATAACCAGAGTGCCGAGATGGCCGATATGTGTACAAGCAATAAATTCAGTAGATGCGTTTCACACAGTTAAAAAATTTGGTATTCTATGTTGTTACATTATTTAAAAATATTTTTTATGACTAAAAATTTGTTTTAAATTTTTTCTTTCATTTGTATTACTATAGTTGTTTGTTACTTTTTACTTTTTCAAATAACTTTAAAATATATCGTTAGTACCAGTATGCTGCATTATAGTAGTTATTTGTTTTTTGTCATTATTTATTGTTTACATGATATTTTTGTATGGTATTTAATAGTTCCATACACAAATTTTGTCAACCCGAGATGGTAGCATTTTTTTATTGTTAAAATAATGATCCGAAAACAACATTTTCGCAGTAGGTGGTTATAATTTCATAAGGCCTCTATCAATACTCGATTTAGATTTTCCAAAACCTTGGAGCATTCTAAGCATAATATCGTTTTAAACTAGGTTAAAAAATTTCAAACATCAAAAAATGTTCTATGAACATTGAAATTGTTTCGTCGTATTTTTTTGTAATTCTTTTAAAAATTAATCAATCAATACGAATATTATTGGATGAATGTGGTGCGATCGTTATTTACAATTTAACGAGTATATAGCAACTCTCAGTTCCATCATAATAGATATTATTGTATTCAATATTCAATTGTGTGTGTGTGACTCATGAATCATTTTTCGTTTCAAAATTTTATATTTTACAAAATAATTGTTAAACGCAATGGCTTTTTCGAAAAGCTCGCCGACAGCGGAGAACGCGTTTCTCTAAGAGACGGTTTCTGGTCAGGGTGTGTTTCCGTTTTCGTTGACCGCCGTCCAATTCTATATTTGTTCTGGCGATGCGATCCGCGCGTTCGTAAATTGGCCGCGTCGAAGACAGCCCGACCACACGACCACACAAAAACATTAATAATAATAATAATTACCTACCTTTATTATAAAATACCGGGATCATCGAGACCCGTCTAAACCGTCCGTGAAATAATAATAATAATATAATATACAAAGTTGGTCGACTTCCAATAGTTTTGAATAATAAAGCGGGCTGGCCTGCAGAGAGCGTAAACAAGTAAATATTTTAATAACAACGACCGATACGATCAAAGATGTTTAGTGTTTACCTACGCACGTCATAAAACGAAAAAAAACCGACGTTAGAAATAAAGCCGTTGGGCATTTCGGTGGTCAGCATATCAAACTCAGCGTATAAACAAAATGAAGACCACTTTGATTAAACTTTTTAATTAAACAGGTATCTGTTCAACAAGCAAAGATTTTTTGCTACTAATACATTACATTACATTATACGTAGAGAATTGAAAACATTAAACGTAAGACGTTCACTATTCGTTTTTTGTATGTTTGCGCCTTATTATTTAAGCATAAGTATACCTTAATACTACCGAGTCATTTCTATTGTACTCGTAATGAACTCAATACTAACTTAACTATTCCTAAATTAAGAACATGTTTGGCACGATCGGGACCAGATTATGTATTTATAAGTTTTTGTATTACATTCAAAATTAATAAATTTATTACATTCAAAATAAAAATTAATAAAAATAGAACATTTGATTACTCCGTGGTAATTGATATAATTCGTTGAGGAAAAAACGTTAAAAATTATGCCAAACTCGTTTTTGCACATAATCAATTTAGTTTTTTGATTATATAGGTAACGATCAACGACGAATGATACTTATAATAACTTCACTCTCGTAAAATTAAGCAGTTAATAATTATTTTTGTGGTCTCGTAATGACATTCTACTGACGATGACAGTTGATGAAAATACATCAAAGAGCCTGTGATCTATTAATACAAAGCTACGTTTTTTCTTTTTAATACAAAATGCATTTTACAAATAAAAATATATTCTAACAAAGGAAACCGTACAAGAGGATTGTAGGATCACCACAATCTTGAAATTTCAACCCTCCAATGATAGATGAATGAACTGACATTGTCCTTTTTTTTTTTTTAGTAATATATCTATAAATTTTCCTTATTTTATTTTTTTCAGTTTCTAAAACTCAGAGAAAGAACTTCAATCTTTAGTAAAGTTTCCTGTGTATTATGTAAAAAATTTCAAAAATAAACTCGCAAAATTTTTATTTGCCAACTGTCATACAAAGGAAAAAAGTTATTAATTATTTTTAATTACGTCAAATTACGTCCAATCATGGTAGATAACAAAAAAAAAAAGAACGTACAAAGTTATTAAAAATCGTTATTGTCGTATTTACATTTTTCACTGCACATTAACGGTTTAAAATTGTATTTAAAATACACGTTTCAGACATTTTATTGGCACGAGTACTTGCAACGTGTGTGAGCCAGACACAAATATAAAAATAATAATGTGTGTTTTAGCAAATGATTTATAGTTAAATGGTAGTGAAATTCAATAGTTACTGGAAATAAAATTGTTTTGTTGCTGCATGTACGAAGAAACTAACTAAAAGCAACTAAATGCTCCCAGTAAGAGAAATTTCCTTTTAAATTCAAATCTTAAAGAGTCTTTTAATCGCAAAAAAAAAAAAATATATTTTACCAAAAACGTTTTTTCAGCAATCGGAATAAAATTTTTATTATTTTTTATAGAAATTTAGTGGTAACGTCAAACATTGTAAAAAACTATACTCGAAATAGAAAGTTTTGGTCAAATTTAAATCGGTTTTTCTATGAAACTCTGTAAGTAGGTAATAATTATGATGATCTTAATTTTATTTATTTGAAATTAATTTTAAAGACTATGCAAAATATTAAAGTCATACTTGTATTTCTATTTTATTATTTGTGAATAGACAAAATAATTTGGGGGGATATACCCCAAAAAAAATAATTAATTACCACGTTGATAGGAAAAAATATACTCTAAACGTAAAAAGTGTTTGGCATTAACCAACGCACATTTTTTATTCTGGTCGGTCCGATGGGATGTCAAATGAATAAAGTTAAAATCTGGCAGAAAAAAAAGGTAAAGAATTGTATGGAAAAAACAATTACTGTTTAAGCATCCAATGGGTCCAATGTTAGACACAAACTTACAAATTTAAAAAAGTTAACTATTTTTCACCATAAAATACGTGAAAACTAAATTTTTTGTTGAAATATAGAAAAATAATAAAAAAATTAACAAATATCTTACGTAGCTGTATCTATTCTTTATGTTAATACAAAAAAAAAAAAACATTTTTATGATAATAAATTGGATTTAATCAGGTAATGTTACTATTTAATTGATGTTTATGACTTGACTTTTTCTTTGTAAATATTAAACAACATTCAACTATTTTATGCCAGCCACCACTTTTTAAAATATTAGAATAATAATTAATGATATATTTAGAAAAAGTGTATCGTATGAATTAAAATAAAAATCCATCAACAAACCCAGAATACCAATGCATCTGAATGTTTATTTAATCCCATTATACAATTGATTCGTTTCGTTCTTATTTTTCCCATGTTGCCAATTTCATACAAAAACATGGTTTATGAGTAAATATAAAACGTCATGTATAGTAGAGGGACTAAAAGTAATCTGAACTGCCATTATTTGCGAGAGTTTAATTGCTTATCACTAATTCTATTGTTCAAAACTTCTTTTACTTTGTCTTTGGACACGTAAATGTACTAAACTACAATGCTTCGAAGTTTTGAAATCACAGTTTTTTTTTTTTTTTTGCAGTTGGTATGATATATAATTTTAAAAATATATCAACGAAAAAGTTTTGAAAACATAAAATCCAACGGATTTATCGTCCAAAATTTCGTTAAAACCAAGTCAATGGTTCCGGTAAATAATTTTTGAAATAATTCGAGCTATTGAATAGGTATAAGTAAAGAAAACAAAATATATGGGTAAAACAATTATAAAAATATTTAACTGTATACAAAAACTATATTGTGAAGTAAGCGTGAATTAAGTTTTAATAAACACTACACGTTTTATTCAACTAAACATACAAAATTCTAACAACTTGAAGTTATATATTTAACTCTAAAGAAGTTTCTTGAAACATTCTTCATGTTTTGACTTTATTTATTACAATTATGTGAGAAAATATTAATCGATTTGACCAGCTGTTAGAGGATTTAACGTCAAAAACAAATAATGACAAAAACAAAAGATAAACTATTTAAGAACGTCCATATAGGTAATCGGTCCAAAACTATACTTAACGAAAAACAAATGATCAAACAACCGTTCAACTAAATTCTACATAGATAATAGTTAACATAGAGAAACATTATGTTGTTTACATCGTACCAATGTTTCAAGACAGTTAATAGAAAATACAGGTATTATGATACAATAACTGAGAAAATAAACAAACTAAAAAAATCATTTAGTTGAAACGCTCAATGATCCATTGAAAGATCTGTTTTTTTACCGACCATTTTCAAAATAAATTTCCGATTCCACACACGGACGTTATTAATCTTTTTTAATGATGTGTACAACTTTTAATTAGTCTATGTCAATAATATGATAATTGTAAATAAAAAAGTTCACTAAAACTCCATATTTTTTACTTTTCTAAACTTTAAAATTCTATAAACATGCTAATTTATGCTTGTCTTTATTCAATATCAAAACAATTTAAAGGTGTGATTGAAGATTTGAATTCATTTATGTCTCGAAACGTGAGATCGTACGTATACTATCGTGATTTTATAACAATATGAGGAGAAATAAAATAAAATATTTTACTCCAAAATATTTGAATTTTTCAAAACTTAATGTACATTTTAAACTATATGGCTTAATGGCTTCAAAAAATATCATCCTGTAGAACGTAATTATTAATACAAATATTTCATAAAGTCTAATACGTTTGTTCGTGTATCGAGAAACTTATAGTTCACAAGAGCGATGGCATTTAAAGAGAGGAAAAGGCGGTCTGGAATGCGTCTGGCTGATTTGGTTTTAGATGAAAACGTCATTCCATGCCATCATATTCACTCAAGCCGCCCAAAGGGTAGACGAGAGATCTTTTTCTACTTTATTTAAAAAAAAAAAAAAACAGGGGAAAAAGACTCTACGCACTGAAAGCCTTAGTTATTATTATTATTTAAGATTATTACATTAAGTTTTAACGATTTTTTTATAGAGTTTTTACTTTTCGTACACTGTTCACACTTGTAGAGTAGTGTAAAGATGGGCAGTGCTAGATAAACGTTATTTTTATTGTTATCGTACTAATTAAAAATTTATCTCTATAGAGCTTAATCCAAAAGTACTAGAATGTAGTTGAAATTATAAACTTAATTATGGTGAAAAAGATATCATCGCGTTAAGATTTTAATCACAATAGAAAATAATCGTTTTGACAAAAAACATTTTTTCATAAAAAAACTCTATATAATATATTCAAGACTATAGGTATAATTGTAGAGTTTTACAGATAATAAAGAACAACAACTCAAGAAAAAATATATAATAAAGAAAAAATGTACTTGAAACCATGGTTTGTTGAACTATTGTTCACAGTTAAATATTAAAAAGCTCTAAAATAACAATAGGCACGTATATCTATTATGTAGTTATAAAAAACAATCAACGAAACGCTCAGAATCAGTAATGGTGAAACTAAACACAGTTACGTGTATACTATTTACTAAAATATTTAACCAACTTTATAGAAAAAAGTCTGGAGTTCGGTGTCGAATCTATACGTTTTGGATTGTGTTACTAATCTAGGTAAACCGATAATTAATTAAAACGTATTATAATTATTTAGTAACTGTAAGCAAAGACAAATGATTTTCTTAAAAAGAGAAAACGATTCTGAATGAGCTCAATAATCTAATACGTTCTGAAAAAAACAAATTCAACAAAAAGTATCAGCATTACTAATTTACTTATATAATTAGGTATTAGTACCTAAATTAGTGTTTTTTTCAGGTTTGATTTTATAATATGAAAATAACATGTACGTATTTGTTAAAAAAACCATGCAAAAACTTTCAATCGATTTCTACTTTGAAAAAATTGTTTATGCAGAGCTCAAATATTTTTTAAAATTTTACAACGTTTTAAGATAATTTAATCCATTAAAGTCTAAAAGGAATTATATTCCCGACACCATTTGTGTGATAATACTTATACTCGTTCTAATGACGGTATAAACGATTTTGCAATACTAAACGTTTCTTACATGAAATTAAGAAAATAATCAAAACATAAAAAAAAATCTCAAACAAAACAACCTTTTAAACGAAAATCCAAACTTTTACGCGGTATTTAACGGAAACATCAATGCACTCCTTCCACATGAATAAGTGATCACAAACCTGAAAGTTTTCACCCATATCTCAAAAAGTATTGAAAATATTAAAAATACCTTCAATTGAAGTGCCACATTCCAAATTTTTAGTACTATGTCGCAAAAAAGTGTCAGAAAATTGATAACAAAATCGGTGTCCGAACAAGATTACCAACTTTGAAAAAATATAAATTACTACCGATATAACCTAATAGCCTACAAGCTAGTATTGCATCCAAGATGTATCTATATATAGATCCACCTTGATTGCATCCGAACCTAGACACTTTACGCGATGTAGAAGAATGTTGGTAAGGGCTTAGTTATCGTACAATATTTTTTTCGTAGCAGTTGGCAACACATTTATCGGCTCCCGGGCTGCATATATCAATTTTCCGATAACCGGTTTCACCCGGGTTCAAGGTGAAAACAGCTTGCCCGGGTTCGTGAACTTAATATTATATACCGTTGCCCGGGTTCGTATAATCTTCATCACGTATCGTTATCGCGGTAGGCGAAACGTCGTTCGGCACAAAAGGCGGCGTCCGATTAAGAGGCTTTGCGGACGTCGTTTTCGGGGGAAACGGCGCGGCGCCTAAACAGTGTCGTGTCATGTTATGTTTTTTATAAATACATGCGCCGAGTAGGGTGGATACTACACTTTTCCCGGGGCGATAAGAAACATAACCTAAGACTCCGATATTTCAGGAACGACTGAAATTCACAATCAAATTAACAAATGTATTTGTTTATGTGTTTATACCGAAAAATTATAATTTTTAAGGTCTTAGGCTATAGTTAACCAAACTATTTTCATGTTCAAAACGTCTCCGGGAAAACTTGGTGGACGACGACGCTGTTAGGTTGGCCAGCCTGAATGTGGTTTGAAATCGTAAAATTTTTTTTTCGCGCGACGACGTATTGTCGTCAGAGACGAAATTTTCGGTAAAAAAAATCAAATTTTCTACCTTGCCTCGAAATCGATTGAAAATCGATCGCAAGATTCCACCCGTTCGCGCACGGACAGACGGAGCCATACGGATAGACGGACCGGCTTAAATAAAAGCGTACGATAAAAATCGGTCAAAATTTTTATAAAACTTTACCGCACCTACGTTTCACCGCGATCGAACGACGCCGATTCCCCGTCGTCGGCCACGCGTGACCGCGCGTCCAAAATAACAATAATAACAACAATACAACGTTTTACAGTCGTCATGGCGACTCGGTCTTTCCGGGTAAAAACAAACGAAACGAGCGACGTGGTATGCCGGTTACCGCGGTCAGGGTGTGTGTGCTCGTGCGCAAACACAGAAGTAGTAGTAATATTCAGGGATAAGCGGTGGATGATTCCGCGCTCGTTTTCTGGTCGAGAACGGCGAAAAAATTTGTGCCAGCGAAAACGTGCGAAAAAACGTTAACGGCTATTACGAATCGGTTCGATGAAGCTGAAACATTTGCAGTCGTTGACGCCCCAGTCGGAGGTGAGTGCGGCGGATATTTCCGATTTTGTGTCGAACAAACGTTTACGAAAATGTCCAACTCGGTTATCGAGAACGCCCGCGATGACGACACGTAGGCGTAAAACAAAAGCTCCGCGATCGTAAGACGCGCGATAACATTATAGTTATACCAGAGAATAGATTAAGTTTACCGCGATGTTCGCGGAATGGTTCGCGGGCGTTTTTGAAATACACGAAGGTTTCGATTGTCAATCTGTTGAGCAGCGAATTTTTCATCTCTGACCGGTTGATCGATTCTGCGCGGTTTTAGAGTGCGCAGTTGTTTTTTCTTCAAAGTAACGAACTTGTGAAATACTAAATTGAAACGCTATGTTTCATAGCGTTTGAAAGTCTGAAAGTTGTCTGAAAGTTAACGTTAACACGTCGACTGCTATAGCATTCGTCAACCGTACCGCAATCCTTTTAGGATCAGTTTATCAGCCGTTACGTCCAACGCTGGTAAAATTCATACATAGATGATGAAAAACTAAATTGCTTTTTGAAGAAAAAAAAAACACTCGACTGCTATAGCGTGTTACTTCAATATTCTTTCCTTTATAAATTTCAATATTAAGTACAAATCCATCGGGCGAGCATAGCTCATAAAATTTAATACCATATTTGTGCTTTTTGTTTTTTAATACATTGCCTGAATATTAATCTCCCACGCCACGTTCATCCAAAGACAAAGCCTCATTTGGACTGAAACTGTCTTGAAATTTCTTTGAAGTTTGTTCAATAAAGTAGTAACTTTGTACAATCTATCTCTGGTGTTTACATTTATGCCTTCAGAGCAGTTCAGTGATCTTTTTTTTTTTGTTTTTTGTTCAAGCATTCAAAACTTCATTACAAGCTAAACGACATATCTATATGATATTTAGTTTATACATTAAAGAACTTCCAAATACGGATTTCTCAAATTTCGTTGTAACACGTTTGTACCTGCACCGTTATTTTAAGCAATAACTTCTGAAAAAAAAAAAAATCATTTTAACTTAGACAGTTATACAGTTGTGAAAATTATCTTAAGTTTGGATATTTTTATCTTAACGAAGTACTTGAAAATTTAAAATCATTTTGTAAGACAATAAAATAAACGCAATAAACTATTATACCTGTGAATGCTATAAATTTCAGGAGGATATTAATTTAGTAATTACTAATTTATATTACACAAAACGAACAATAATTCATTTTTATTCTTGCACACTATGGAATAATTATTATGTAAATGCGTATTCCCTAGACTAGTATGATAAATTACTTTATCAATTAAGACTAAAGGGTACGACGTCATTATACTGTTTATTACGGTATCTCCCCGACTGCATTTTCTAGAGTTAAATGAAAAAACGTTTTGGTTCAACGATTACGAGGTTAAGAACTACTTGCACGTTTTATAATAAAAATGTTTGATGTACTTTCTTATCAGAAGATTGTACAACTCAAACTTATGAAACAATATGTCAACCAAATTTAATTATTTTAAATAGTACGTAAACTATTCCAAATAATTCGATTGCATGTAAAGTGTAATACTAAAATAAAGAAATGGTTTATTTTTTTAAATATTTATGAGAAGATTGTATGTAAAAAAATATTTGAAAGTTTATCAAAATACATAAGTATATAATATTTTACTTAACGAAAAAGAAACCGATTACAAACAATTTTATTTTGTTATTGCTGTTTAACGCGTTTTTTATTGAGTCATGGTATATGCGATTGTAAAAATATTGAAATGTAGGTAGAAAAAAAATTTAAAAATACTTGTATCCATTTTATTAATTAATTGTTGTATAGGTTATATAAACAATCGTTAGTGTGTTTAATAGTGTTGTAGTGTAGTAAATAAAAGATACACGCAACTAACTGTTGTATAATTAGTTGCAAAACATCATAATACTTAAACCAAACAAAAAAAAAAAAGGACGTATAAAATAATTTTTATTTTGCCTTTCGACCATATTATTTTTATATATATATATAACAACTTTATTAAGCGGACTGCCCACCATGCGGGTTGCCAAACGACACAGTATACAATTTCAATATTAGAATACATAGGCTTGCTAAAAATTATAAAGTTATAGTAAAAAAAGAAAGAATATAAATTAAGTATTGAATAATAAGTTAAATAAAATTAATGGCGGTTTAGAGTTTTTGAGCGAACTATGGCTTGACAAAGTAAATAGTATTTAGAAATGTTCAACATTTATTTTTAATTTGTGTTTTATGTGTTCTATAGTACCTAGTGTGATATTAACTAAAACTAAAATCAAAATAAAACTCGTTTATAAAACTTAGAAAAATTTAGGTAGAACATTCTTGAGAATTTTCCCAGAATTGGATAATGTTCGGTAATTATTTTATTTTGTACCACTTTTGGCCAATTTCTGGGTCTGGAACCCCGAGGACATGGCGGTAAACTGAAAATCATATTAATAATTTATAAAAATAAAAACTAACATAATTCGTAAACGACTTTTGATCGATTGATTGGAACGATTAATTATAATAACGGTCAGTGATTTTATTTACGTGTTGTGAACAGGATGGGCCATTTCCAGTGTTGGCCGTCACGTGGTCACCAAACAACCAAAAACTCGCTGTGTGCAACAACGACCGAGTGGTATTGTTATTCGACGAGGCAGGCGTCAAAAGAGACAAGTTCCCGACGAAGCCCGCTGAACCCGGGGTAAGTAAAACGGGATCAAAAATTAATTCAATTATGCATATCCTGTGTACGTGGTGTGGAAAGGGACGTATTATCGTTACAAACCTAAACATTTTAAACGTCTAGTTTGAAAATCAAGTCTTTTCCGGATTAATGGCAAACAATAAGCAACAATATGAATAATGTGTTATAGAGATTAGTCACAAATATCTTAGACGAAAATAGCACCGCCTACAGATAAATGTACAAAATTTATAAGACGGGTACTACCATTCTACCGAATCACTCGATGTAATAGGTAGTAAAATTTCAATCGATTGGTTAAGAAAAAATGATCGTCTGGATATTCGTGTAAGTTTCGTCGAGCATTTTATTTATATATAGAAACGTGCAAAGTATAAGAAAAAAAAAAACTGTTTACATTTTTGAAAATAATTTTCTAAAACTTATCGTTTATATGTATATATATATTTTTTTTATTTACATTATTACGTTATGCGATTTGTAGATAAACAATGAAAAGAATGATTGCGAAAATTCTGACGCGGAACACAAAGAATACTTCATTCCAAATCGGTTTTTGCATTTGATTTCGGTCCGTTCGTGTTCGTGAACGTACCGACGGGACGCGCCAGGTCCAGAATATAGAGGAACAGAGTTTCGAAATCTGATCAGAACATTCGTTTTTATCTCTTCGAAAAAATCTAAAAAACTATTCAAAAAACTCGGAATACTGTACACAGACGTGTTTTTAATGTAATACCGGCCACCCTGTAACTACGTATAATATCGACTCGTGTGTTCGTATCGTGAAAATTACGTGTACATATATTTACATTTATGTTTTAATTCACTCAATTATATTATATATATGTATACACAGACGGAAAACATGATCAAAACGCGAGCTGATTACTAATCGCCGTATTTAATATATATATATATATATATCTGTACGCGAAAGTACGACGGACTCGGACACTTAAATTTCTGGTGAAGTACGGATTCGGAGGGTAGTGTTTGCGGGCTTGAGCAGGAACGATTTCCCACGAACGCTCAAACGAAAAAACCGTAAAACCTCACCCAACCGGTACTTCCGAAGCCTTTCGACCCGACCGTTCCACGTTTTGACTAGTCCATCTATATTACAGTTTTATCGAGGTCCCGACCGTATCGCGGCCGTACGAGACGTGTGACATTTTTCTCCGTCCACCGGGTGGTCATTTTTAGCGGCCCCTGTTTACATTAATTCCTGTTGGTTTCGAGCTGTTATTATTATTATTTTTTTTTTATTTTTCATTTTGAAACACCGCTACATTTCTCTACAAGATCATGATATATCAAAAAAAAAACATCTTGACTTTTTACCGTTAGACTTACGCGGACTGTACCACGGCTTGAACGTTTTGTAAACTCGTTAACCAGATTAGGTAGGTTTTTTCCTTTTTTTCCGCAGTTTTTTTAGCTTCGATGCGAAGCTGAGAAGGTATTAATTTTTAAATGATGTGTTTTTTTATTTATTTATTTTTTTTTTTTGTGTCTGTCGCCGGTTTTTCTCAGCTGTGACTGGACCGATTTTGATGATTGATACGTCAAAAGATCACAAATCGTATCTAGTCGGCAACATTAACTTCTTGAGTCTTCATATTCCCCTCGTCCGCTTTAAGAGGGGAAAGTGTCCAAAAAAATTTTGACTTTTGAAATCGGGAA
>CM029359.1:8722973-8769322 GCA_017140985.1 Hormaphis cornu
CATATATACAATATATATGTACTATCAAATACCTGTGTAATTTTGTCAGATATCACTACTATACCCCATCACTACTATGCCCCGACAAGACTGCACACTCCACTCGACTGTGCTACCGTTTTTTTTTTTTTCTTGTCAACTATCTTAATCGTTATTAAAAAAAAAAAAAACGCGACCTAAAGATTTTTAAATTTGAAAAAAAAAAAATATATTCGGCCGCTCATTGACAAACGGACGCCGTCGCTTTTTCGAAAGACCGTTAGAGATTATAAGTGCGATGCAAAATCAACGCGGCCGAAACAATAGAACGTCGTCAAGTACACACAGCAATTAGTATGACGGGTAACTGATGTAGGGCGAAATAACGTAATGTTTTAGTCGTCTGATCACGAGTTGGATTCATTTTCGAACGCACTACAACTTAGGTTTTCCGCGAAATATGTCTTTAAACAATTATGATACCTTTCGGCAGAGATGATTTCATGTCACACGATAAACATATTTTTAGGAATATCTCAAAAATAAGTGCGTGGACATAATATGCTAGTTTTTTATTTTTATTTTTGTGGGTCGTGACACAGTTACGGTCTGCAGGCCACTGTTTTCGTTCGTATTGTCTTTTGTTGCGTTCGTCTGACGTTCACGGTGCTGTCCACGAGAATGTCGACATATTAATCCCGTCCGAATGGTTTTAGTACACGCGATTGATTAGCACGGTCTTCTTTTTTCCGAACCGATACGTCGATAATACAACAATAATTAATCATTCGTACTGCGCTTGCCGTACAGTGCAAATAATTTCACCCGAACAAACGTTTCCGTCGTGCGTTTTTACAAATCAATTAATAACGGAACGTCACTCGATCCGGGGACGCGGCTCGCTTTTGTTTCGCGCGATGCAGTCCGAACCGTTGTAATACGATCGGATCATCGGAATTGATCGTGCACTTTCAGCAGCTTGTAAACATCCACGTTGATTCGCGCTGTATTCGTTCGTAGATTAAATTTTTACGTTTTAGGAGGTAGCGGCCATCAATCACCGACGAAATCATAACGCGTTTGTCCGCGTGATATTGAAAATAGCGCGAGCGGTTATCGAGTAAACGCCATAAACAACAACAGACGACTGTTTCGATCCAGGAATCCGCGTGGGTGCCGTTGTTGGACGGATGGAAATGGGTGTTAAAAAAAAAAAAAAACTATTTTTTAGATGTAATGATGGCGTTTTTTTATTTTTTCCGTAAACACAATGACGGCCAGAGGATGTATCGAAAATTAACGTCATGGCGCTAAAATGTTTGGACGTAGGTTGTACCCTGCTTGAAGCTGTTTATTTATTTTAATACGAAAATTTTTCGAGATTTTCATCGATTTCTGCCGAAAACGATGACACTCGGAACACCGTCATATTCGATTATTTTTGTTTCCAAGTGGAACAGAGGAGCTGTATGACCGATTCTCCTCGTTGCACGAAAAAGTGAGGAGATCAGATTCAGATCATTCGAAACGGTTTTTGAAATTATACATATTTAGCGGGTTTTGATCCGAAATGACACACGAATTTAGACGAAAAACCCCGATGGAGAGGCAATAGTACATGAAAAAAGAAATTGAAGAAGGAAGGGAAGAAAGTGAATTCGAGGTCGGTTGAGAATTTTTTTTTGGCGTAATGATTACCTAAAACATTCGTAATTCAGGTGGTATTCGAGTAGTTTCATAGTATACAAATGATATTTTTTTTTTTTTTAACTTGGGTTTTACCAAGACGTATATTAGACAACTGAGCTCGCTATCAGAATTGTTTTTTCGAATGACAGATTAGATATTTTTCAGATATCAAATAATAAGTTCAAACCACAGCTTCCGAAACTTCGGCCTACCCAATGAGGGGACCCCCTCCAAAGCGTTACACTAAAAATTCTCACCTGTCCTCAAATTTACTCCCTTTCTTTCCTTTCTTCCTATTTTTATTTTCTATTATAGTCATAATATCCGTGCTTACTGGTTTTATAAACAACAATTAGAAGAATCTATATTTATAAAAACTTGTTTTACACTTTTACATTTTTCTGGAGACTGATAACAACTCCCTTCCAGGCACTTCTCCGGAACCGCCCCGGTTTCTATCATAAACATATATTATCAACGTGCATCATGCATAAATAGGGTCACTTGGTAATATTTCTGATCGTCATGCAAAAAATTACTAACGAAAAAGACGTTCTTTTTTGGACGCTGAACACACAATCGCTTTTTGAATTAAAACTTCCGCGTTCGTTCGGTCGGTTGAATTTGCTGTTCTCCGCACAAGATGGAAACACGATATTATTTTGTTTGCTGCAGATGACGTGCGGTGTACACCGCGTAATGTTTCTGGTGTGCAGTGTTTTAATAAAATTACTGTGAAGCCCGCGGTTGAAACCATCGTCGCACTAATATTATGATTTATCGAATTTCGGATTTAGCTCGTTTTAATCGTGTTTTATATTATAATCCTCATTCTCTTGGATAAATAAAAATGGCTTGAGTCATGACGCGAAGCATAAATCTAGATTACGAAAACAAGTACCAAAATAACTTCCGGAAAGCTGCGGCTTATACGCGAACGCCGGAATTACATTAAGTCTTTCCGTCCGCGGGAGAGCAGACTACTACCGCTACTACTGCATCAACGAGTTTTAAAATCATTTAGTGCAAAAACTGTTTAGAATCTGTGGATCAAAATTCACTAGATGAAAAAAAAAAAAAAATGGAAAAAATATTAAATAAAAATCCCGCGAAAAATTGGAACTTGGACGATACAAGAATGTTGACGAAATGTAGATCATCGTGGTTTTGGTACTTTTTACAGTGGAATTTTACCGAAAAAAATTCAAAACGTTGTCCTCTGATTGACATCGTACTTCACTATAAGAGCACGGCCTTTTTTTTTTAATTTTTTTCGTTCGACAATCATTTACCGTGATCCTCTGTGGGCAAGCCGATTGGAAATAATTGTGTAGGTACATAAAAATGAAAAACTATAAACCTTTGTTCTGAACGGGTTTTTATCTAAAACGTATGTTACGCAATAAAGATTTTATTACAAACTTGCGCAGTATTAACTATATCTTTAAGTAAAGTTTTTTAATTATCGTTTTTACGGATTTTTTTTTTTTTTTTGCACCCGCGTTAATTGAATCACTACCACTGAATCCATAAAAATAACCTGATGATATTCGCGATTGTCGATACAAATTGTCATTGTTGTTGAAATATACAACTGCGCGTTCAGTAACAGTATTATTTACGTGTTATTTTTTCATCAAAAACGGTTATGACTATAAATGCATAAAACATTTTACAATATACGCATTAAAAAGTACCTATTAAAAACACGTAAAACAATATATCGCGTAGACCCCTTTTAAGTTACCGCACTGCTGATTTTTAAATATTGAAGATGTAAAGTTGAAAAATTAATTTGAGAAATATACGCGTATTATGTGGTAGGTGGTGGAAAAATTTATTTTACACAAGCTCACTTTAAACCGTTTAATGTTTGCTGATGAAACACACAATTTTTAAAAATTACACTTATTTCAAAGAAAACCGTGTCCGAAGACATTCGGAAGCAAACTATGGCGTCGGTCATAATTATATTCGTCTGGAACCTCTTGAAACACGTTGTCGGTAGTTTTCATTTCGGTGTAGTGCGCTCGGTCTAGGCTAGGTCTGCAGAGAACCCCTAGAGGATGTTACAAGATGAAATTATGATCGTGTCCGCATTACAACTGAATGGGTACGTCCTCCGAATTTTGTAATTTAATTACGGTTTTACTGAACAGCTACGGCACTGCGGCACGGAACTTCAGCTATACATTTATTACATAAACAGCAAATAACGTTGCTCATAATGCAATTAGTGTCTTTCTTCGGTTATATCCTCTTCGAAAATTATTGCGGCAAAAGAAACAATACTGGTTGGCACACACAATAATTGAACATTGTTTTCGATTTTGAGCGCGCAGCTAAAAACGTACCGAGGCGGTGCGGCTGAGCGGTGTATTGATTTTAAAACGATGTTTCTAATGTATTTCTTCTAATTTTCGGTTTCCCGCAACCGCGTATAAAACGTGCCCACGAGTCACCAGGATGGCAATAATACTATAAATTATTATAGACTTAAGTAGAATTGTACAGCATCGTTTGTGTTATTTTATACTTATTGTTAAAATCGTCATCATTTTACGACATGCATTTTATATACTAAACTAATTCTGAATCGTTATTTTCGAAAACAATAGTTTACATCGCTATTCCGCTATAATTTTAATACGTTTCTATTCTCAAAACAGTACAACATAGCGATCCACCCAAAGCGGTAACCGACCGAACGCCATTAAAACATTCAACGAAATAATTGGCGTACGTATATTCGTTATACGCGAGTAGTGTTTTAAAATACGGATACAATGTTTTTGCTTTAATAGAAATTATACTTAACTTTCGATTGAGATTCTTGTATATATTTTGTTTTTTTTATAAGTATTGGATTTATAAAAAAAATGTATAAAATATGTGACTTCCATATAATGATTTTAAAGAGTATTTAAAATGTATTTAATTTTTAATACGGATATACTTACTGTAGAATTTTATTTTAAAATACTACTACTAATACGTACTTTTTTCAATTGTTATTTCTGTTGAGCTCGTTTTTGATTTTCGGGTGCCAAACTGCGAGGCACGCTGCTGAACATAATATACTGCTGAACTGTATATATTATGTTCGCATAATTAAACATATTGTTGTTTTTTGTCCTTGTTTTTAGGCCGGCCGTATGAGTTATGCGGTGAAGGGTCTGGCGTTTTCGCCAGATTCCGCGAAAATCGCCGTGGGACAGACCGACAACATGGTGTTTGTGTACAAGATCGGCGACAGTTGGTGAGCGAAATATGACCATATAATTATAACGTTTTTCCGTCACATAAAAGAGATGGTTGTATTTTGCAAAACGACGACGATTTTCGTCGAAACCCCATGAATTCAAGTGGAGCGCTCAATTTTTTGAATAATACATATTGACCTACTTTATTAATTATATTATTCTTTTTATAAACGTAGCCTACACTTAGATCACTGCCACAATATAACGTGCCGATATAAAACTATTTTAATTTTGACCGGTAGAAACTTTTTTTGATACGTTCTAAAAAGAGTTCCAGTCACGAGGCTTAGGCCCGACTAATAAAAAATACGAGTACACTTTGGCGTGGTTCTGATTTTTAAAAATGTCCAATTTGAGACAAACATAAACTGGCTAAAGTATAAAAATTAATTATAACTTTTCGGTTTTCATTATCATTGGTTCGGCGCATAATTTTTTTTTTCAATTATTTCGTTTTTGATTGTCTCGGATTCGCGAACAATTTTGGATAATTGTTTTTACTGCCGTTTTTAATTCGCGTTTAAACGCTATTTATTTTGTACGACGTTCGTGCGATTTTTTGATCAAAATGATAATATTTGTTTTTGAAGTAAAGCAATTACACGGAAGCCAAAAATAAATCGTTTGGTAAATTAAAATTGAAAAAAAAAAAAAAACAAAATACCAGTTTAAAACTTAAATAATAACTCGATCGTTTTTGTCGACTCGAGCGCGATTGACTAAATATTATATTAACTTATTACTTGAACGCGGAACCGAATTTTTTTAAAACGAAAAAAGGAATTCATGGGCTCCCTGTCGTTTAACATTATGGTCGCATCCGAAATTCGCACACCTTAGATAGCAAAAAACCGCAAAATTTCAAAAAGACTAAACCGCAAAAATTACATCCCAAAACTAAATTAATTTGTAGCTGGAAAAAATAATGGTCAATAACAGCAAATATAGTTTATTGTTGAAACAATATTTTTTAAAACTAAATGTTTCGAAAATATACCAATACAGATTAAGTAACAAAACTATGCCTAAGTTATTCACTATTTAGTATAGTAAATTTTATTTTTTTAGTAAAGTTAATAGTAGAAGGTAAATGGCAGCAATAAAAATATATTATTTATAATCCCTGTATAAAAAATTATCAATTGTGTAAAATGTTATTAATTATTAATAAATATTATATTTAAATGTGGTGTTATACATTCATACCAAAAATTATAATTTTGTTGAAATCAAAAGAAACGTTGGAAATACAATTTAACAAGCGTAAGATACTACATCGTATAGGGTATTGTTTCAAAAACGGTTTTAAAATTTATTGAAATTTTACACATTTTTGAAGATACGGACAACGTTCGCAAATTTTATTAAATTTAGTGATTTATACTCGTCAATTATTTTCAAACTCAGACTTTAAATTTTAAAAGTGCCGTATACGGTGTAATCTTGACCCCATAAATTACGGTGCGGTTATTTCCCGCGTAAGTTCTAGCTGCGGGGACCTTTCAGAGTTATTCTTAAACAGTGCAGTTTTTGTCCGACTAATTTTTACGGGTAAAATTCGAAAATGTCCGGTTTTCAGATTCAACAAATTCTTTTTAGCAGTCACGTTTTTACTATAATCATTTCCCGCTCGGTGTATATAATATTTTTATTTATTATTAAAATAAACGGACAATATAAATTCTATTTTAATATGTATTAAAAAAATGTTAACCAAAAAATAATACCGACTTCAAAAAACAAACGAAACGGCACTATAAAGTATAAAATAATCAAATGAAAATAAAATTTTTTTTTTAGAATTGGTGCCGTCCAACATCTTCTTGTTCGTCGCTTTTCTCCCGACTATTTAGAGTCGGCCACCCTAATCCTCTACTTATCACGATCGTTTACATCCCCCTACACACACGTTATAACAATCCTCATATATTTTTCAATTTTTTACGTCCATCTCATCTCTGGTCTTCTTCTACATTTTTTTCCTTCGACGCGCATTTGCAAAACTGCTCTTACTAATTCACTTTCTTTTCTCCTCATTACACGTCCAAACAATCTCAACCTATTTTCTCTCGTCTATTATCCGCTATTGATACAACACAAATACTATACCTCTTACATATTCGTTTCTTATTCTATCTTCTCTTGTTACTTTCCGCCACCACACTCATATTCTGTTATATTCTCCTGTAAAGAACCCAACCGTACAACGTGGTTGGACTCACCGCACACTCCTGTAAAACTTACCTTTTAGCCTTTTTGGAATTCTTTTATCACATGAAACTCCTGATGCATCTCTTCATTTCATCCAACCACACTTAATTCTATGTTTCACATATAAAGCTTCCGCGGTTCCTTTGTGCTTAAAGTTCTCCACCTCTTCTTGGTTCCGTCCAACACACATGATTGAAAATTTGTTTTTTTTCAACACGTGTTTTAACACTCACAGAACCGACTCAAAAAAAAAAAAGGATTAAAACAATTTTTTCCGTTTAATTATTTAATACTTTTTGTGTTTTTTTTTTATTCAGCAGTTCTTTTCGTTGAAATTGTTTTTATAACATAATTTCAAATGGAATGTTTTCCGTGTTCACATAATTCATATCGTGTCATTTGCTACTGGAAACACAGTTGTACCGTAACACCTTATCGCGATTTTTCCGTGTAATTTTTCTTGGTTTTTGATCATTTTTTTTTCTGAAAATTGCAGAAAACATTTCTATTATATTTATATGGGACCACCTCTGAAGTATTACTACTTACCTGTATTAAACATAAAAAGAACCATCCCAATCTATCCGGCCGCATAATCGATGAACATACATAAAAATAAAAAAATGACCAACAATCAAACATAATGATATAGAACCACCTACTTTATCGAAGTTTATTAATATAATAACGCGATCTTTATACAGAATTAAAAACACATATTATTTTACAATCTACAAAACCTGTTGTGTACCCATAAGAACCGTTAAAAACAGTCGAATTCGGAAACAATTATGATTTCAGTTATTTTGGATTTAAAATGTTTTCCAATATTATGTTTCCCGTGTCCGTTAAATGCGGTCCGCTGCTGTATTGTATTATAAGTGCGTTTAAAATGCGAATTTCAGGGGGGCCAAAAAGGTGATATGCAATAAATTCGGCACGCAGTCTCCGGTGACCTGCACGCTGTGGATGTCCGAGGGACCGATAATTTACGGGCAATTAGACGGCAAGATACGGGCTGCCCACTGCAAGTCCAATAAATCTCAGACCCTGTACGCCACCGGTTCGTACGTCGTGTCGTTGGCCTCCAAGTAAGCAATATAACACGAATTATACGTGTATTATACAGTTTGATAAGCCGTCCGCGGGGACGTTTCGATACTGGAATTGAAATAAAATAGTTATCGAAGAAACGTTCCCGGGGTCAGTCTATAAGTTGCGTGAATTGTTTGACGGAGTAGCGAAAATTTGGAAATTTCGGTTCAAACGCATTGTCTAGTATCAATGGAAGCAACGACGAATCGCGTTCCCTTCGAAAAAACGATTCTGAGCTCGCATGTTTATCTAGTGTATTACGTCCAGCCGTCCAGGTAGCAACCAAATTTAACAATAAAAATGGTCCGAAAACTCCAAACGTTCTTAACAAACAACCAATGTTTCAACTTTTTGTAGTGTTCAAAATTAAGACACGAAAATAACACAAAAGCGTCGTCACAAACATGAACGTTTCAAATTTTCGCGGTAAAATTCTTAATTTGTTTTTTGTTTCTGGTGTGCTATTTAAAATAAATTTAAGAATAAAATATCACGGCAGTCATTAACCATATCAGAAAAGTTACTTTTAAACAATTCGAGGATTCCTTCCAGACAAAAACGTCATCACAAACATGAACATTTCAAATTTTCGCCATAAAATTAATAGCAATTCCCATTTTTTTTTTTCGGTTTTTGGAGTTTAACTCAAAAAATAAGCAAATAACACCAAAGTTCATAGACCTTTCATTAGAGGTACTGACTTTGAAAATCGGAGCATTCCTTTCGTACGAAAAGTTGTTGCCAACAAAAAAAAAAATATTGTAAGAACAATACAATCTTCGCAGTACTCAGAATCTAAAAAAAAAAAAAACACCAACTGCGTTAAATAATATCAAATGGAAAGCTAATAACAACAAGTTTAGTATATTATCTATAGAAAGCATTAAAAATTATTATACACTGAATGTTAGAAAAGATGTTGTTACAAACAATGAACTTAAAGATATATCATATATTTTGTAGTTAAAATGCAACGTACTAGAATATACAATAAGTGTTAATTAATCATACTTGTAAAAATGCAAATATTTAATTATATGTTTGTACGAAGAATTTCCACTAAGAAAATATGAGCTTGTATACAACAATATGTAAATGTCAATAAATATAAATATGTATTCTCTTTGCACTTTTAAAATCATCAATTTAATTTTCGATTATATAGATTTCTCAAATATAAAATACAAAGTATGTAATCTAAAAATATTGGAGTGTCCGTCAACGTGAATAATTTCTAACCTCCCTCACTTTTAATTTGATTGCTTTTAAAATGTCCATGATGTTTCACCAAATACTGCTTCGAGGTTAGCAATTATTACAATTTATTCGTTTTTATTATGAAAAAAAAAATATTTATTCTTGCGTTAAAATACATTTTGTGATCATATATCAAACGAAACGATTAAAATTATTTATAAAAAATCAAGTAGAAAATATAAATCAAAATTGTTTTACCATACATGGTTCATTATTGTATTCAGACATTAGATTGTTTATGATTAAAGGTTTTAAGAGATTACGGTGAACAACAGTCCCAATAACCCCCCAATAATAGTTTAAATTTCCTGAAAGTAAAAGTACGAGTATGTATTAATATAATATTTCATGAACTCAACTCTGTTCACTTTGAACAGAATACAACTGAAACACTAAATACTTAATGAATACAATGGAAATATTGATTAAAATTGTACTGCTAAAATATTTTAAATATTAATGTAGTGTTAAACTCTATAAAAATACTAAAAAAAAAATATGATTAATATCTTTTAATTTTCCAGAATTCGATAAGTTTTAAAAATAATCTGAATACAAATGTATTAAGAGTACCTATAATCTAAAAGTTCTATACTTTTTAAAATGACAAACACAATTATACATTTAAAGCTGAAAATAAGATCATATAATATATGAAATATGATATTATCATTACCATAAATAGGGCAGAGTTTATTTTCATATAACAATACCTATTATTTGACGGTTTTCTTCTTTCACATTTTTACACTCTCTCTACTATAAAATATTCGTTTTTTGAAAACATCTCGGGGGAAATTTTCCACCTTATTAGTACAGAACAGTGGTATGAAGTGTTTTTGCAGGGGAAAAAACATTTGACCAAAAAAGAGAAATGTGGTAAACCCGTATTTGTTTTTTTGTCCGAAACGCACAACTCAGTAATACGCGCAAAAAATAAATGCGGTGGTAGCTGCTTTAAACCAAATAATTTACTACACAGAGGTAGTAAAAGTTTAATTTAAAACTTACTCATAGCTCTATTTAAATGAATTACGCGCCATTATTTACAAAAAATATTTTAAGCACTTTATATTTACACTTTAATCCTTATAATTTTTTACTGTGCGTACGTATAAAAAATAGAATGAATATAATTATTTTTTGTACAAAATACGTTCGAATGACCCTATATAATCTTTTAACAAGAGAACTTCGCGAATGTGATTTATCGCGATTAAAAACAATGTACATTAAAAAATTAAAGTTGGTTTTTTTTACTCCGAGTTTGAATGAAAAATTAAACTGCAATGAACTTAACGTTTACGATCAATGTATATTAATTTTAATGTTTCAATTTTAATTGTTTATATTTTCTGTTTTTACATAATATTCTTTTGGATGCCTCAATAGCAAAAGTATAATAAGTAAAATAAATATTGATTGAGTAAATATAAGTACCAAAACGATTAGGGGGGAAGGGCATTGCCGTGCATAAATAGAGGGATGTGAAACGTAAAATTGAAAATTACAGGGATACCGTGATCCTCCAAACATCCCCCACCCACACTTCAACCACTATTTTGTTACAACCGATAAATGTCACTATAATGTATTTTCAATATGAATATTACCAATTTTATTCGTTTAAATTCAAGTTTGAAGTCGTCAATAGAAAAAAAAAAAAATTGAAATTTAATTTTAAATTAATATCGAGTTTTTATATTAATTTATACTCGACCGCATTTTTTTTTTTTTTTTGTGACTCAAAAATAGATTTGTGCGTCGAGTTTTTTGTACGATACGTTAAAATACGGCGGGTTTATAGCAAAACGTTTCTAGTATAATACGATGTTATTTTAATCGTTTGGGCTTAAACCAATATTATTATTTATCGTTTAAAACATACGAGGACGGTAAAATTGAAAATTGTCACTTGTACCAGTTAAATTCAGTCAGACGAAGAGCTCAGAGCTAAGCGAATTATAAATGTCCACAGAAAATCGACAGTATTCGAACGGTTTGTTTTTGGAACAAAAGCAATTGATTTTTGAGTGGTCACCTGGAAACTTGGTCACCGCGATTTCAAAAAAAGTAGTGCCTATAACAATTTTAATTAGTTTATAGGCTACAGATTATGTTACTTTTGCTTTCAAATAAGTATAAAATAGGCCGTGTACTATTTCGTATTGCAGTAAATGATTCCAATTCGGGCAAATTCCGCAAATATTTGTGTTCATGATTAATTTGAACTATTTGTACTTCTAGCACCAGAGGAACGGCGTTCATTTCTGGGCACGCCGACGGGTCCATTGTAAGGTACATAATCACTGAAGGGTCAACCGCTGAACATCAAGTGAGTGTCCACTATTGTATACATTCACTGTGGTTTTAATCATTCAAATTATTACTTCCTATTGTCGGCCTATAGGTTTGTGTTTATTACTTGTCACTAACTAGGTACTGTTTGCATATCCATACTGCGCAGTAGTAACTCGCGGTAAATTGGGTCCTTCTTGTTTGATTTTAATTTTATAATCTTCTATTTTATACGCGTTTCTTTCTCAGAATAAATTTTACGTGTAAACATTTTGCATACACTTTTAGTCAAACCATTTTTTTCTCGAACTGGAGATTTGACGAAATTTCATTTTGTGGACGCATCCAGTTAGTGAAGTGTGTAATAATATGACAAACCGTATAGACTTCCAGAAATATCAAATTTGTCCGGATTATAAAATTTAACAAAACTTCATGTAATGAAAATACACAATGGCTTAAATTGGAAAAATATTAAAAAAAAAAAAATACTGACATTCGTATACAATCAAATATTACGATATAAAAAAAAAAGTGTTTAAAAATTTGGTCATTACTCATAGGTGAACGATCCGACTCAACATAACCACTGTGGACTATCAGCTTATAAAATATATAATTTTATTGTAAGTCCTAGATACTAGACAGATACTGATTTAAATGATTAACGTTGGAATCATCATCAACAAAATATTATCAGACCTATAAAGGATTAAACGCATTGAACGGCCAAACTATAATACAGAGTCACCAGGGTAAAAGATAAACCAAATAATATTATCAATATAAAATCAATATTGATGATGAATGTTTTCTTTTGTGTACGGATAATTGTATTAATATATTGCACGTTTAACATTTTCATCAATAATGACTTAAATTAATAATATAAATCAGTATTTGCGTAAAATACAGAAAATTAAGTGCGAGCATTGTATAAGTTTTACTTTTGTAACTGCAAACATTGCATCGCTGTTACTGTCTATGTGCATGCAAAACTTAATATCTCTCTGGTTATAAATCATAATCTGTACGCTGGTTCATAATCTGGACAAATCTCAAAATCCGGACGTGCACTTCGTGAGAATGTTGATTTCGTTATACGAATATCGTTTTAAACAAACTGCAATGACAATAATTTTTGTATTTTACACGTCTAGTTGCACCGATTATATATATTATTACGTTTTAGTACCTATTTTTTATTTTTATCGATCACGAATCATTAAAACATTAAACGGTAAAAAACATAATATTGATGTACGTCGATGTCAACTTCAAATACGATACGTATGACGAACACGTATGTATTTCTTTAAAAAAAAAAAAAAAAATTGATAGTACAAATATTTAATCATAATTTCACCAGACCTGTGTCTGATATTTAGCTGCAAAGAAATAATAATTATGGAATCGCACGTGTATTACGAAAGTTAAGAAATGCTAAAAAAAAAAAAACATTAAAGGGATTCTTCGATTAATATCTGTCGGTTTTCCATAGAACAGAAGGTGAACTAGGGTACGAATATTATAAATACGGGTATGCAGATTGCCGGTGTTTAGTCCCCAAAGTTATAGAACCGTTCCTAACCCTTCGGGGGAACGTGCCTAATTAAGTACCCATCGCAGCGTGACCATTAATCAGTCGTCTCTCGGTGTAAAGCCGAACGACCGAACCAAATTTGATGTTCGTTAGATGGTTTTAGGAAAGTGGAGAAAAAAAATACGAACAATTCGTTTGATAACATCGGAAATATTATTAAAACTCTGAGGAGTAAAATAACGGGAATTTCAGATGAGCGTTATTCTTTTTTTTATTTCTAGTACACGTAACGTCATCGTCTTTTAATGTTTTCTGCGTGCACTTACATCGAGTATCAAAATTGTATTTCATTGAGTATTTCAATGAGTCCTTGTGCATTTGCGTATAGCTTTTATCGAAACCGGTCAAGTAATTTTTGAGAGAATCAAGTTTTTCACCGAACGGAACCGCGTGGTGGCGAGTATGAAATTTTGTTAATTCAACAGAGCAAAAACCGTAAGACCGATATGATTTCTGTTGGTATCTGAAGAATAAAAAATAAATAGAATTAAATCTAAATTTAAAGAATAAAATCTGTTTATCTAAAACGTTTATATCGCTGAATTTTTTCGAAATTAGTTGAGTAGTTTTTGAGAAAACAACGGTATCGCCGATTCACATTGTGTGTCGGCGCGGTGGGTATGTTGTCGCGACACTGATAAATTCATTTTTCTTTAAAAAAAAAAAAATATCACATATTTAAAGGTGTGCATTGTTCACTTATTTTCAAAGCAGAGTATTTTTTGAGATAATTAAGTCGAGAAATCTAACTTCACTTGTACGCCCTGCCGATTTTTTTTCGCAATAATTTTTTTCTCGCATTCGCGTGGCGTTGACGTGGTATTTTATCCCCGGTCGATTCCATAACTCCTCGATATTATCAAGGCTAGGCATTGACTCGTTAAAAGTCGAAATCAAGTTAAAAAGTTGAGTTAATTTTAACTACGCTGACAAACTCGTTAACTTTATTTCTAGTCAACACTACTTAAAATTGATTTTTAATATATCGTGTTAATCTTAAGTTCATCTGTAATGATAAATTTTTTTATGCAAAAAAAAAAAGTACCTATTATAGTTGGAAGAAAAAAACCCGAAAACATTTTTTTGGAGGAAAAAACATACTAACAGGGGTACAAACCACGTGAATTAAAAATAGTGTGAACTCAGTGGCGTAGCCAGGATTTTTCAATGGGGGGGGCCAAAAAAAAAAAAACACATTAGTTTTCATTAGTTTTCATTATTAACTTTAACAATTAAAGTTAATAATTTTTTTTTAAGCATGGCCAATGGGGGGGGCCATGGCCCCCAAGGCCCCCTCCCTGGCTACGCCACTGTGTGAACTACATTTTAAATTTAAGTTAAGTTAGTTTTTTTTTTTACAGTTAACTTTTAATTCAATAGATTTGAAGAATTTAAAAAAATCTATTGCACTCTATATATATAACAGAGAAATAGAACGAAAGAAGACATAACGAAACAAATTACAAGAGCTATACGGAAGGACAAATACTCTTTCATATACGAGAAGCAATAGACTCGAATGGTCACGTATGGATGGCAAACAAGAAATTAGAGGTAAAAGACCCAGGCCCAGAACAAGATGGAGGGACTCGGTGATGAAGAATCTAAAAATCATCCTTCGAGAAAGGGCTCAGACATGGCGTACATTAGAAAAAGGTGTCGGTTAGTTCGAGCGTTGGACATTAATGGTCCCTAAAGCTGTACAGACGATGATGATGACCACGAAATTTAAAATAATCGATTTTTAACATAACTTGACTCTTTGTTTCTTCAATCAACGTAACGAGTTTGAAAAAGTCGTTTGGCCTTGGATATTATTCTGATAACAATAATAGTTTTCGACGTTTCGCCATACTAATGGCCCTTGCGTTCCGAGACTATGATGGGATATGCGTGTATATGCGTGTGATAGCTGGTGCAGTAGGTATAAATATATTGCAAATTTGCGCGACGTTATTCGGATTATTCTCCGTCGATTGTGTCGTTTGGCGCGAGAGCACGTCATACGGGTGGTGCACGTCGGGACGCATTACTTCCGGCGAACAGTTTAAGAAGCGCCCGGGCGCGAAACGAATTACCGACGACGACGACGGTTCCCGGTCGCGTTATTATATAGAAATATATAAATATATAAATTATTGTCTAGTATTAATTGTTGTTTTAATGTTGTATGTTTCAAAAAGGGCCCAGCCCGTATAATTAAAAAATAAATAAATAAATAGAAACACTCGTCGTGCGTTCCGAAACGGCCGCAACAGCATCGAGCTGTACACGACACGTCACGACGTTTGAAAAATGTCCGACGAGGCGAAGGATTCAGGCGAAAAAAAAACGCGTCGAGATCTTTCTCGAGTTTGTTCCGGGGCCGCCCGGACTCGTGTTTAGAGACTCCCGTAGGTTCGACCGGCTGTGCCGTGGGCCCGACTGCCAGGGGTGACTTTGCGGAGAGAATCGATCACATAAAAATAAAAAATACTGTAAGGTTTAAAGCTCCGCCGAGAGTGTGAAACGTTTTCATCCGAAAATCGGCAGTGTTAACACGGAAAAAATAACGGGAAAAACAGCCGCAGCGTACCGAATGAGAGGAACGCAGCGGCTGAACCCGAATATTAAACAATCGCGTTGTTAACTGCGTACGTTTAATTGGACTCAGACTTTAACTAGTTTGGAACTAAACTTAATACGTAGAAACCGCTGCCGCCTGTTCAATCTTCATAATTCATTAGATCCTTAGCTCAGCTGTGTTCTAGGCCGCCATAAACTTACGGTTAGTTCGTTAGAATATATATATATGTATTATATCAATTAAGAAATCTAAGATATTATCCTTCCGCTTTTAGGACGATCCGAGTACAAATATTAAGTCACGCGCAGAGTCCAGGTCTCAGGTCGAGAGTCATCTGGATTTGGGCGCAGAGCATTTCAAAGATGATCTGTGCAGTGTTCGTAAAGCATTTTGGGATAAACTGCTTGATCTACGTATCGAGATCGAAATGATAAAAACGCCAAAGTTTAAAACGAATGTAAATTTTGACACCTTTTTGGAAAAAATAGAAAGTGCAGGAACGAAATTCGTTTCGAAGGTTTTTCAGAAAATCGTATAGAAATTTCAGTTGTTGAATTTATCAATTTTTACATTTTTCGTTTACACGGTTATTTTCTACGTTTGATAGGTATTTTACGGTTGTATAAAATGACATGAAATGTACGCGTGTATAGCTTACAATGAACGCAGCCAGTGAGCTGCACCGTGCCCGACACAAAAACAACAAGTTAATTTCAGTTCAGACGAATTAGTAGTGCAAACCAAACGTGAGCTAATAATGAACGTGCGTTTGAAATATCAATATAGTACGGTATATAACACAATATTTTAACGGAAATATTTAAGCCGGACACGTTTTCAGAATGGTTAATATTTTAGCCGTAGCTTCGGTCGAATACGAATAAAAAACGCGATTGCATTGCGAAGCGGTTATTTTGACTTTTTTTTCAGCCGGCCCTGTATTGTATTTTTAATCTTGAAACGATAGTTCTGATTAACGTACGTGTGCAAAATGTAAAATTTCAAAACGGCCGTTTGAAAACGTAAAGCACAAAATGAAATGTGCTTTATAAACAACCGAAATCAAATACAAATCGCTAACGGATTATACACTGGCGTTGCACGTGTTATACATCAAACTGGATATTATTGAATGTACTTCTCAACACTGTCGTGAGAGCCGTGAAAAAATCGTTTTTAAAAAACGTCAGTCCAAAGCTAACAACACAAATCGAATATTTTTAGTATATTTTACTCGCGTTGAAATGTTATTAGATTTTAGTACAAAATATAGGATTGATGATAAAATAACGGTCATTTTAATAGTTACCCATATTGTTTTACTTGATGTGCACAATACGTTTCAATTATTAGGATTTTGGTTTTAACGTTCCACTAAACACGCGAAAATCTCAATTCGAATATCAAATCAGTTTTGTTTACACATATTATATTATTTACAGCCGCTGAAAATGTTTTCGATGATAATCATTATTATATCGCGCTTTATTACGTTTACGTGACAAGTTTATCATTTTTTTTTTTTTATATACGAATTTTCATTAAATTTTGATACAATGTCAAAACAAAAGTTGAACTCGTGTTCAAAACTAGATGCTTCTGGTTTCCTGAGAAGGTCAAATTTATTAAAAACGATTCAGTGACTGAAATTTTTATTTCCCTACCAACGTAATGAATTTTCGTAATAAAAAAACTTCAATTCAATTTTATCGATTCGTGATTGAAATTTAATTTTTCACTGTTACGTTTTAAACGCCATACTGTGTACAGTCGTGCGACATATTTTATGTACACAGAAATCGTTTGATGAGCGGACTGTACGCGTGTAAAAAATAAATCGAAAACTTCGCACCCAGACGAATATTCCAATAACAGCTTCTCCTCCGTCGAAATGATACACTCGCACTAAAAAAAAAAAATTACCATTGAGATTAATTCGGGTTCTTTGCGATCCCGTACACTAGATTTCCGACCGTTACTTTACCATTGAACTCGCTGTATATGTTTTTATATAAAAATAGAAAAAAAACAGCCTTATAATTATTTATAAGTCGCACACAAACCATTTTTTACCGGACGAGTTTTCGCCGCACGAAAACTATTCGTCATCGACCGGAGACGACTGTTTTCGTACGTTTGGTGACGCGTATAAGGAGAAGAGGAATTCGAAAATCTAGACTGATCGATTCTGAACACATACATACCTGGACGCACGGGTTTGGATTGTACAAGTCATATATTTTCAAAATATCATCTGAATTCCCGAATCGTAAAAATGTCTTTTTACTAGTTTTTTTTTTTTTTAGTTTCAGCTGTTTTTTCCCCTTTTTTAACCGCGTCGAAACGTTCTATTTTTCTGTCGGATTCGTATCAGCTCGTTCGAGTCAAACGAGCTGATACGATCTCGTTATTAGTGGAGCGTAGCGATCGAAGAGTGAGGAACGAAATACGATAGTTCGTCAAGTAGTTATTTTATTTATATTTACAGACGTGTTTAAATAAAATCAAAAAAAATGGTCCAAATTTGAAATGCTGATTCATGCGTGTCCCGGTATTTTCAAATTTGGAGCACCAGATTCGTATAAGGTTGACTTGTAAGGACCGTATTGTTAGTTCTATAATCGAATTTTCACAGTCCAGATTCGTATACATATTTGAATTCCTGGTTTCTACGTGGATTTACGGATGGGGCTTATAAGGAAGGACCATATTCGTTCTGCCCGCATTTCCAACATCAGGTTAGCCCGGATATTTCAAGACTTGGAGTTTCAGATTCGCACAAGCGGTTGATTCGTATAGACCGTATTTCTTCTATCAAAATTTGTACGATTCGCATCGAGTCCTGATATTCAGATTGCAGATTTTTCCGCGGACCACATACCATCCGAACTCGTATAAGATACTCAACTCCCCGGTTTCGTGAAATCCCATATTCGTTTAAGGTAACCAGACTCGTGAGGACCAATCGAAATTCGTACTATCCAGATTTCGTGTAAGACAATGTTTAAATTCCAGGTTTCTACGTGCATACGTTCACGGGAGAATAAACACGTATTATTATAGCCTGGCGTAAAATGTGCAGGTACACCATTATAACGATACGATACCTATCGGCGCGTGTTGTTTTACCCGTCCCCCTCGTGTGTTACACGGTCGGTATAACGAAAATAATACAAAAAACTGAAAATTTAACAATAAATAAATAAAAAAAAATAGAAGAAAAATAAAACCGTTCGAGCGCGATCGACGTGCCGTCGTCGGTCGCTGAAAACACGTCAAAACCTCCTCACTACCGCTATTCTTTCGTCGTCGACGTCTCTAGTTTTTTTTTGTATTTTCTTTTTCGCGACGTCGTTGCCGCCGCCGCACCTCTTTGCGTCCGCCACCGCGGGAAATCGATACCGCGCGAAAACATAACATGTTATTATTATTATATTTTGACATTACGACGGGATTTTTCGTATACATGCACAAGTGCAATAATTAATTGTTCTGTAATATTGTAAATTATAATGCGCGTGACGAAGGAAACGCGCTATTTTAAAACAATCGACAAGTTTTGATATATTTTTAAAAAAAAAAAAACTTTTTTTCCTTTATAAGTATAAAAATTGACGATTTTACCGGTAAACTTTGAGTTGATTCACTCACGATGTACGGTTGTGGTCATTAGAGTTTTACCCCGACGGCCAAACCTCGGCTTGAATCGTATAATTTGCGGTGTCGCACAAAGATAACATCAATTATCTAGATAAAAGACGGTTGATTGAAAATATATTCATCTGAATTCGTTTGATTTCAAAACGGTTAATTTCTGAAAATAAAATATTTTGTATCGAAGCATTCAAAAAACGTCAATAAATTATTTTTTTTATTTTTTAAGTTTTTTAACCTAATAAAAAAAAAAAAAATTACGGTTCGGATCGTTTTCAGATTCTAAAATGAGAATCATAGATATCCGAAACGAACGTAACAACTGATGAAAGTTTTCAAAATTTTAAATCTTCCTTCGAGTTTAGCGAAAAAGGATTTTTTTTTGGTGTGTGAAAATTTCAAGTGATTTCTGGCATTTTCGTAATTTTAATTTTTTGTTTTGAATCGCGATTTTAGAAATAAAACAATTTTCGAAATACGAACCGAATGAAGTTATCGGACTCACGACCTTAAACGTTTGGAGTTATATACGAAAATATCGGAACGATTTTATTGGAAAATTTGCGTTAACAGAAAAACAATCGCGATAATTTTAATGTAAGCCGGTAGACGGAAAATTTGGTGGTTTGAAGTTTGTGTTTAACGAGCGGCACAAATTTTAAGCTACTTATTAAATATTATAATACTTTTCGATAAAAAAACAATCAAAATGTGGTACGTGATAAACCAAATTCGTATCAACTAAGAAAAACGTATCTTCCGCGTAGTAACTATTACAGTTTGTATCCCCGTCGTAATTTAAATGTTTTACGATCGTGCGAAATATTTCATCATTCCGGATGAATTATCGATGATGTCTCCGATGATGAGTTTTGCGGTTTTTCACAAGATCGACCCCCGTTACACATTGTACATTGTCATCGTCTACTCGAGAACGGTTTAGAACCGTCTATGTAGTAGATATCGTATATCTGTATCAGTACGCGCTCAACTGGTCTACCGCACTACCCACTCGGTCGCCTTTCGTCGCTGTAGGCGATTTGTTGTTTTGAGAAGATGTTTTCGTATCTCCCGTTTCGGCGAACAAAAAATAAATCACAAAAACGCTGTAAACGCTGCAACGTAGGTGGCGGATTTAGTTGTCGTCCTAGGGGACCCGTTTAAAATAAAACGGATTCGAACGCACGAAACACCAAAACCTATCTCTTCGGCAGCCCCCGTACGTAAATGCTCCATGTACGAGTGGCTTACAACGAAAACACGGGATTCAAAACCCGTAGGTTTTCGGAGGTGATTTCCGCTCGCGGAATTCGAAATTATGAAAAGTGCGATTTTAAAATGATGGAAACGAAACAATCGGTTGGCCTTTAAAACAGAATGTTCAGTCAGATCTTTTCACCGTGTGTGAAACTTGAACGAAATGGTACCGGTATTGTATTTTGAACCTTGTCGTCGTCATCGCGTCGCGAAAGGTTTTAAGAAAATTTGTCTACGATTCGATCATGACGTAAAAACAGTATCATCGGTTTAAAATTGTAAACGGAAATTGGGTTATTAAAAAAAAAATCACAATTGTATTTCTAAGTATCGCGAGCTCATTTAGGTAGGCACGTCGAAAGAACCGATGCAAAGTTTACCCTTTTATTAACTCTGTGAACGCGTTTTTTGATGAGCGTTGGATCTGATCTATTGCAGCCGATTCAGTAAACGGTTCGGTTTTTTTTTTTTATATCAAACACAAACGATAGACTAAAAAAAACTCTGTGACGTAAAAGACTGTCTATTTGTTTATTGTAAGCAAAAATTTGATTTTCGACCATACACATAATTTGCGTTTATAACGTTAAATTGTTAATTTTTGACGGTACGAAAATTGGATTTTGTAATATAAGTAAGTAGAACTTCGCAATAAATATTCACAAAATATGAGGTGGACCTATGTGTATAAATTATACTCAAAATGCGTTGTACTCCTGTTGCTCATTCCGATTGTACAAAACGAATCATTGGTCAGTTAAAATAATTTAGACTCCAATACGAATATTAGTAAATGTCAATTGTACTAATATTTTTATTACATAGACATTTATACGAATATGTCACAAGAAATTAAACTGATAGACGTATTACAGGAAGCCGTAAAAAAAAACCTAAAATCTACTCAAAATATGTTTCATTCGTACAACATAAATACGTTATGCAGTTCAAATTCGATTTACATAAAAAGGTACTTTGAGCACTATATTGTTCAAAGAGAAACTAAGATCATAACACTACGCAATGTATGTATTAATTCAAACATTGGTACGCATTATAATGCTTCCAAAAATATTTACTGAAAATTTTATAATTCATAATTTAAAGTTACACGGTATTACAAAAACGATATTTCTGTTTCATTTTGAATAGTTTTATTAAAAAAGAAAACAAATTTTATTTTAATTAATGTAATGTACTCGATAACAGAAGTCAAGTATGTGTTTAATTTTACGTATAAAAAATAAAATTGAAAGTGTACGTTTTAATAACAATCGACTTCGTAGTGTACACACTTTATTCGTAAACTTCATTAGGATCGAAACATTAGTGATATTATTTCAACACATATTTCATTTATCGAACATACTTAATAAAAGTATTACATTAAAATGGTATTTTCCATATACGTTCGTACGGTGTTCAATCTTATAGTGCTTCAAAAGTTTCTGATTTTTTTTTTTTTGACACATGATTTTAACCACACAGAGTTCGCCACTACAGCATGGATATTTTATACGTAAATATTTTCGACCACAGTTTTTTAAAATTCAATTCTTATTTTAAGATTTTGAACAGTAAAAATTTTTATAATTATTATTATTTTTTTTTTTTTATGTATACCCGTATTTTTAACAATAGGAGATAATAATTGAACAGTATTTTATTATTTTTTTGTGTATAACAAACAAGACAATTTTTCAATAATGATGATTCTGTTTGTGTTTTCAAAGTATGGGTGCGGTCAGACCGTTAGTCATGGAATAAAACATTTATTTGAACTGATGCTTACGCGTGGCATCCAAAATAACAAATGGATAACCAAATTTTACAATTATTATAGTTGATTGTATTTTCTATGATTGGTAATTTCTAGAGGAATCAAAATAAATTAAATGCCGCTGTATTATACGATAGGACTTTATACTGTACCTGTAGATTATGATATTGAGTTCTTACGATATTATTTGGAATTGTTTCGTTTTAGTGTTGTTGACCGTCGTAAAGAGATCGTTGAGATGGAAACGTTTTACGAAAAATAATATTCAACGACGATCATTTATTTTTATGTACTCGACGACGTGTACCTATCGAACTTCAGATTCTATAAGCGTAGCGAGGAACGTATCGATTTTACAATGATGTTTTTTTCAGAAAACACATTCCGGTAGTAGAATTTCCGCCGATATTTACCGTACGCAATTGGCCTTTAATGATAGTATAATAACATGTTTGATACGCGTTAGTTGAAGTTAAGTTTAAAAATTTTTCGTTTTTAGTTTTGAACTATTTGTACAATAACACGTGGTCAAAAAATGTAGGAAATCGGCTCACACGATTTTGGCTCATAGCGTCGACTTTGCGTTGTTATTTTGTCGTAAAACTGGTCATTCCGGGCGGCCGTGTATTTCTTACGGGGGGGAAAAAATAATTACGGGACACGTGTTTTTTCCACATCGACGTAAAATGTAACATCCAAAACAAAGATCGCACTAAGCTGAAACTTATACACAATACAAAAATAGGAAAGTTTTTGTTAAATTTGTTTTTACCACGACCGGCACTGGACAACTGAGCTCGCTCAGAACCGTACGTTCGAAGGCAATGACTTATCTTTGCTTTCGGTAATTAAATAATGCGTTTAAACCACAACCTCTATACTAGTCCAAAGCGTAATCGCTCATTTTTTTTTTATATTGTATAGGGTCGCGTCGTCGTGCATCCGGTTCCGCCGTACGCACTGTCTTGGGCCTCCGGATACATAGTGGCGGCGGGATGCGACTTTTCGGTGCAGTTTTACGACCAAAACGGGCGGTCGGCCAAGCAGTTCGACTACTCGCCGGCCGGCGGTTGCCCCGACCAGAAAGAGTTCAGCGCGGCGTGCAGTAGCCCCAGCGGTCAATCGGTGGTGGTCGGCAGTTTCAACAGGTTTTAAATTGTTATTTTTTTTTCAGATTCTGAGCGACAGCGAGGAAGCTATCGATTTTACAGATACGTGTGTGTTTTTTTTAAAAAATTGTTTTTTTCGTTTCCATGACGTGCACAGAGTTTAGGGTATTGCTCGGATCTTGACGGTCGAAACGTTTACTGAAGGATCGACTTACACGTTTGATGCGTTGTGCACGAGGTGTTTTTTTTTTTTCAAAATTTTCAATTTAAAACGTGTCATACCCAAAAAACCAAAAAAAAAAATAGTAAAAACGGAAAACCATAAATTAAAAATTCGACAACCCTGAAGGGTTTAGAATAGAAATTAGTCTATGACACTCAGGAATAATGTGGCTATTGGCGAAAGAATTTTTGAAACCGGTTGGACCGTTTCAAAGCCTATGACAAGTATATAGGTATAGAGACATACCTAACCTAAACTAGTGACCCACCCAAAGCGTAGTCGCTACCCCGTCAAACTACCCACGCGACCTAGACTGAACCCGGCGCTTTTTTTAAAATTATTCGATAAATCGAAATAAATCGTATTTATTATTGCCGAGCAGGCGCGTATCAAGATATTTTTACTGGAGGTGGGCCTGATAAAAACCACGAAATTCTAAAATACTAAATATTTTATAGGTATAGTCATATAAAACATCATAGAGAGAGAAGCTTAAAAATACTTGAATTTAAACGTTTTTTTTTCCTTCGATTTATTGCGATTGTCGTGAGTACTTAATTTTCTCGACATTTCTGTGCGTTTGTAGCCCACTCAGCAGCTACGGCCCTACTGTTGAGCTAAACAGTTTTAAAACAAAAAACGACGCTTTTGCGACTAGTTCGATTTTATAAGGAATCTCCGCATATAGAAATTTAATATAACAAACAACAGCCGTCACAACCGCAATTGAATCCGTTTGGTAAACAGCTATCGGGCTTTTACATACTAGATATTGATTTCATAGTATACTATTCTAACCTATAATTTACTCATTTTATATATATTTCCTCTATTTAAATGTAGGTATTCCTTTTTTTTCTCTCCTTACTTACAATATACTCCCGATTTTTAATTTAGTGCCTTTACATACGTTTCAATTCGGCTCGACAGTTAGTCAAATATGCCGGGCAATTAAATACTATACGGACAAATATAAGAAACCAAAACACAATACAATTTTCTCATTGGAAATGAAAATTAATTATTAATCAAACGACTAAGTAAAATATGGTGTACTTTTATACAAAAACATTTAATACAATATTGGAAACATTTGAAAAACAATATTAATACGTCAGGTAAAATAGTACAAAGAAATTGACCCGCGTAAATCTAATAGTTTTTGGAAAGGTACCGTTTGATTTCTTTGACACGACATTTCTCGAAAATAATTTTAATCATTCGGAAGTAATTGGAAGCCACTAAATTCTTCAGAAAGAGTTGTACTTGACACTTGTTTTCGCTATAATTTAATTCGTATGGTTTTTTAATTTTATACTATTCTTAAATCTTTCTTTAAAAACGTAATTTATTTTTTAAAGTGATATTGTATATTTTAATGTTATCGTTAACACACTTTTTTTAGACTTACGGTCATAAGAAAGTCGCTTATTATTTTTCCAATTAATTTTTATACGTTTAATGTTCGTTAGTAACAACGTTTATAATAAATCATTCCTAATAAACTGACGATCCACCTTTTAAAAGCAAAAAATTAAAAATTGGAATGAGAATTTGCGTTTCATTTTACATTATAATTTTACGAATCCAAAAGTCTGACTCAGAGTTGCTTCAACAGTCTCCAATTATTTTCACTTGACCTAGATAACGAAAATTGTATTGTTGTTGTGTAGTTTTTAATTACGAAGTCGGTCAATAGTCTATGTTTCGTGGGTGGCAATCGTACACAGACGTTTAGTAATCAGTTTTTTGTCTACAGAGTTTTAAATCGAGTGTGTAATACTGGAATATTTTAATAAAGCATTTTCTGTTTCGTATTTTTATTCCAAAACGGTGTACTACGATTTTACAATCTAATAACGGTTGGATAACGGAGTCACTTTGAGTGGAAACCGTTCTCTGATAGAGATACGTGAATTCTCCAAATATTCTACTCTAATATCGTCGTCTCTATGCAAATCCGACTGCGAGCTAAGCTAGAAAAACGTCGAAACATAATTTACATAATATTTTGTTTTGGCCGTAACAGTTCGGTGTAAAAATACGTATTTTACTATTGCGCAGAAACTCGTGTGGTGCGACACGATTTGTGCTTATTCTAATTTAAGTGTAATACACGTAGGCACGCGTCTTACAGGCTGGTCATGTGATTTTCAAAATTATCGATGTTGCAAAAGGAAATTTTAATATTTTACGCGCGCAAAGGCGTATTTTTTCCCTACCTACAAACGCAGTTTTAAATCGACAGAGTAGTTTAAAATAAACGGAATTACAGTTTTTAGATCACTATACAAATACAATACAACGATTTATTCACGGTAAAAATTTGCTTAAAAAATCTACTCATAACAATAGAACGCTAAATAAAAAAAACAGAAATACAACACAACTTCTAAATTTTCGATCGAAACCGCGGTATTTAGATACTTATTTTAATGTTTCAAAGAACAAAATAAAAGTGTTTTTTTTTCTTTTCATCTCGTAAGCTTTTTGATGTACCGATTGAAACGTAGTATAAAATCTATAAATTATATACTGCGCGACATTTTTCCCAAATAACATGCAACTAATATTGTATAGGCGCAGCTATTCGAACTGTTTTAAAACGTTTCTACTTTTCGGAACCGTTTTTAAAGATTGTAACAATTGTATCGTTGTATAAAACGACGATCTTTCCGTACCGATATCCGTGCAAGCCGTTATTATCCGTGGGGAATTGAGAATCCGATGAATATTATAACGCTAAAGTTTTATACGGTTTAATTTTGAATTCTTTATACGAGCTTATAAAAATACGAATAAATTTTAAACGAAAAATCGTTCGAACGATCGCCCGCGTATCATCGTATAATAGTATTATACTCGCGCGGTACGACCCGTTTAAAACGTTCTTGAAACGTTTTTTTTCTCTCTCTCAATTTTCGCAAACGACTTCAAAGATCGTCTCGAAAACGCTGTCCCCGACCGATTTCGCGAGAGCCATTCGTCCGCTGCGACTCGGCTTTTTTTTTCGTCGTCGGTTTTGCGCGCTAGCGACAACATCGCGGACAACCGAAATCGCGTTACACACGCACGCTCTGTTTGGTTCTCGACTTGGAAAAAAAATGGTTATGTTCATGGCAAAATTAAATATAAAGAACATAGTTCGTGCCTGCTGGGTGTCTGTCGCAATATTAGAAGAGATGCGGTAAAAATCCGTTTGAAAGGAAAGAAGTCCACGGGCCCCCAAACACCAAATCAAGCGATGGTTTTTAAAAGGTTTATTGAAAAAAGTTAATTATTCTTCATCCGTTGATCGTTTTTAACTTATTCGGCTGAAAACTGTACTGCATTACTCCAAAAAAAAAAATTTGTATAGTCAGTCACCGTTGTCGCAGAGTTTATTCCTTTCGCTAATCAAGCGGGTCCGAACTAGTTCATCGAATTTTTTTTTTTTTTTAATCATTTATTTTCTACGTGAGTTGAAAATACTATATATAGATCGGGCGTTTCACGAATATTTTAGCGAAAAAACAAAAAATTAACCGAGTTTTTTTATTCCGAGTTCCGTTTTATTAAATCGTTTATTTTTGTTCGTCGTCGACCGAAGGCAATCGAATTGTCAATATTTTTTTTTTCAACAAACTTGCAGCTGATTTTAACGCTTTTTCGCGTGTTTCTCAGATTGCGTTTGTACTCGTGGAGTCCGTCCAAGCACGCGTGGGAAGAGGAAAAATCCACGTACGTGCCCGGCATGTACACGGTGGCGACCGTAGCGTGGAAACGGGACGGATCGCGTATCGTTTGCGGTACGCTGTGCGGAGGCGTGGAACTGTTCGAAACCGTAATCAAGTGAGATGATTATTGACGGCTACGGGCCGTTTTTGGTTTTCATCAACCGTCGACAGGATCTCAGCGGCTTGTCCAGAAAAATTTTGGGGGGTTGTAAATTTCGGGAAAAGCGTTACACCGATTTGGGACTCGGTAATTATGCGTACAAAAGTAGGAGAGCCTATTAAACCCCTAAAGCCACGATTGGCTCCAAAATTTTGTATTTGTTCGCGGCTTGTTGTTTGCCTTTAATCCGACCCCGAATTTTTGACTCGATGTTCGGTCGTGTATCCGAGGAGCATCCATGGCAACAGCTAGAACACTGCAGGAAGGAAATATTCACAAAAAAAAAAAAAATGTTTGAATATTATTATTTTGTATACGGTCTGGAACGCTGAAATTATAAACATTATTTTTATCACTCTTTCGTACTACGACAACGGTAAGTTCGTAGATGCGCCTTCAAATTTAAATCATATTTTATCTTTGTATTAATTGTATTTTCAATTACAATATCGTCAGTGCTATTATGGAGGTTATGGAGTTCGATTAATTCGATAGTTATGAGGGGTGAGGAATCGTGTTGCCTGTTCGCGTGTAGTGGTAAACGGTGGTCGTCCCAAAGTATTGATTCGCAAATACGGGAGAAAGAAAAACCCTTAGAGGCCAAATTCATATACCTAAGTGTATATTTTATCGCGGACAAAAGGAGGAAAACGCCCATAATCTTATGAAAAACCCGGTACTAACTAGTTTTGAAAATTGGGAAAACTGAAGAGAGAAAAATATTTTTTTTTTCGCTCTTTTAGTCTCACTTTTCAATCAGCACGCCGGAACAATTCATACGACTTGGTCAAAAATTACAGGAACAAGACGTTATCGAGTTAAAATAACTTTTTTATTTTGTTACCCGATACTTGCACGACCCTGCATAAAGTTCGGTTTGGATACCTGTAAATTATGTCCCCGATGATTTCCAAACATATTACCGTTGTAACCGCTGGTCCGCGTAGGTATATTTTTTTTATAACGTTTTAACATTACACTGTTACGAGAAACACTGTCGGTTTTAGTTAAAAAAAAAAAAAGTTTGAAATTGTATTGAATGGGATCACAATATTTATTTTTTAAAATACGTTTAGAAACCGGTAATTCAACAAGCCCGCCGACTCGGTTTATACAAAAAAAAAAAAAGGATATATAACATTTTGATCATTAAATTATTTCAAATGTAACTACATGTTATGCATGTACGATAAATAATATTTCAGAAACATTTTAGGTGTAGGATAATGTTCTCGCGCTGTTTACAATTAAAATGTTTAAAACAACTACGGCGGTGGGTATGTTATTTTATACTTAAAGAACAAAATTTAGCTTTTTTGAAACCTACCTGTAGAATTGATTACAGAATTCGTTTCGACTGAAGTCGTAAAATTTTTGTAAAAATACATTTACTATATCGTATTTTGTATAAATACTTGTGTATGAACAAACTATATTTTAACGCGTAAGCCGAACTCGGCTCATAATTGTTATTTTCGAAAGCCATTTCTAATTGCTTACAATTTTTAAGTAAACAACTTTTAACTAGACCTTCCAAAACAGCCGTGACCCGCGGCATCAAAAGCGACCTAGAAATTTCCGGCTTTCTCAAAATGTAATTCCTTTCTTTTTTCGCTAAAATTTACTTCTTATTTCTTAGAAGTTACTGTTCTTTCTTCAAGAATCAATCCCTTACGTTTAAAATTTTACCTTTAGAAATCGGGAATCCAACATGCTCGCTGAGTGGTGACCTTCCTGCCTATTGTTTAAAACCATGATTTTTGTGTCTACATAAGTTTAATTCGAACTGAACGTTTTTCAAGTTAGTATTAAAAACACCAAGTACTTATTTCAACAGCAACAATTTATTTTAAAAACGATGTTTTTTTTTTTTTTTTTTGTCATTCAATTAAATTTAACAATGGGTGTGTGTAGAATTACCGTGTTTTATACTAACTACAAATGTCATTAACGTACAATAATTATACTTGTTTAAACTGTTTTATTTTACCTTTACTCGACTAGTGGTATATTGTACGTTCAATACTTACATTTCGACTATAGAACGCTGCGCTACGGGTTTTGGGAAATCTTAATTTTTGGGTTAATTACGTTTGTTTTTGTAATTATATTTAACCTATTCAGAGTAAAAAAAAAAAAAAACACATTATTTTTAATCACTTTACACAAACTCATTAAATTTTATTTTAGCGTGCGTATAGGTCAATGATAATATCAACTTTTTTTACGACCTCCCGACAACTTTTTGTTACGGATCGCGATAAATATAATATAAGCAGCTATGACGACCGTTATAATAGAGTTCATTCGGGCGCATACGGTAAAATGTCATCGAAAAATGACAATAATCATAATTAAATTCGCATTTGCCAGGTTATTGAAGTACAGAGTTTTAATTTTAGACGAACCGTTTGGAAAAACAAATTCGAAATGACTTACGTGGGCCCCAGCCAAGTGTTAGTCAAACCAATTAACAACGACGCTGACGACCAGCAGTCCTCGCGCGGCGGCGTGATACTTAAATCTCAGTACGGTCATGAAATCGAAGACGTCCGAGTGATGGGCGATGACCGATACTTGATGGGACGCACTAGGGATACGCTGTTATTGGGTGAGAAATTAAGATGTATTTTGTATCAATAAAATTATATTTTGTATCGGTAACCGTTGTACCGCGGTACGGGTTATAACTATTGCTAGGATCTTATAAAACAGTAATAAAAAAGATGAAAATAATACGTATTGATAATGTCATAAAAACGTTCTCGCGGAAAAAGACCGAAATCTCTTTCAGAACTATTGAGCCGAGTTACATTACTCGTAATAGAGGTTGTAAAAGTTGGTTAAAAATAATTAAAATCAATCGCATACAAGTGAATTTTTTTGAAATTTAAATTAACGTCGCACCGATAAATAATATGCGTAAACATGTCTGGAAAACATATCGCCTGAGAGTACGAATACACTCAATGTCATAATTATAATAATCAATCTTAAAACGTATCAAGTCACCTGAGATTTCGAAAACGCACTGAAAACTGAAGTTGGAAAAAATTCAAAATAAAATTTAAAATCTTCGAACTCGGGAACATCGCACAGCATCCCGTAAAATCCGAGCTCCATAGTTTTATAACGCCGTGACATATATTGTAACGGAAACCTCGTTTTGTCACCCCGCAGGTGACATGGAACGGAATTTGTTGAGCGAGGTCGTATGGCCTTATTCCGAAAAAAACGAAAAGTTTTACTTCGAAAATCCAAGCGTCTGCATGATCTTCAACTGTGGCGAGTTGACGTTGGTCGAGTACGGCAACGATCAGATACTGGTGACCGTCAGGTAAGTGAACGGTAGTAAACGAAATTGTAACGATAAAAAAATATAATTTGAACCAAATCCCTTAACTTTTCGTGCTGTAAAGTGCATCACCCCTGCCACTCGAAAACACGAACAATCGAATTCGATCCGCTTTTCTTCGTTTCCGGCGAATAACTCAGAAATCAATCAAAAAAAAAAAAAAAAATGTTTCAAACAAAATATACCTATTTTGAAACCAAAACCTTAACTTTTTTGCGGTATTCAACGTAAAGATCATCGGCTGCTATACACGTATAAGTTATTACAGATGTCGAAATTTCATCCGTTTTTGCGAAAATGGTCGAAAAATATTCGGCCGTAACTCGAAAACGAAACGAATTTTTTTCCATAAAAGTTTAATTCCGGATCTCCGCTTTCCAAAACTTTTTAGACACATTTCGATTGGACATCAAGGCCTCTGGTCATCGAGGTTTCCACCGAAAAACATCGTTGTAAAAAAAATTTCGCTGCGCTCAGAGTGTCCTAAACGTATCAGCGATTCGTCATACACGTTTTTTTTTACGCGCCGAGAAAAAACAAGTCAGACGCGAATAGCTGCAAAATTGATCGAATCGCAATATTTATTTTCTCGAATTCTCTCCGTCTATAAAAAGAGTCGTTTTGAACATATATATATATATTTTTCATACCTAATTACTAGCCATTGTTGTTATTATTTTACTTTTTTTACTTTTTTTTTGGCACGATCTCAAAACCTTTATCCCCGACGCGTGTACGTTCGCGGTCGGAACCGCCGCACCGTCCGCGAAGGGGAAGGCATTAATAACAATTATGCGCGCGTATAATATAAAATCGTACAAGTTTGCAGCTCGGCGTCCATAAATTACCATTAAAACCGCATAGAGTAGGCGAATAATAATAAATACGACAAGTGTAACGCGATAAAAAGAATAATGTTTTTCAACGAAATCTTATTTTGCGAGGGGCAGTGAAGTAACCGCCGTTACGTACACGACGGCGAAGTTAATTGTTACCGTCGGATCGTTATAGATCTATAACGCGCGATGCTGCGCGAGAAAATCGCACGACCGATGCGTTTATGTCTCCGTTACCCATCTATTACCGCGTACGAAAAACGTTTTGTGCGAATCGTTTCGCGTGAAAAATCAACACGCTCGTGGAATGACATCGCGACGCTCGATAGTTTTAAACGAGAAAAAAGTTTACGATATAACCGTTGTGGTGCAGGCGTTTTAATTGTTGTGGGCCGACACCGTGGACGAACGAATCGCGATTTTCGAGAAAATTTTTTACAGGAATCGACAATCTTATAGGGAAGCCGTTGGCTTTGGTCTTGAGGGCGTTGGACGCCCAACGACTCTGAGAAGGTGCTAAGTAGGCAATCACCGTGCGATACGCCCAGCAACTCTTTTTTTACGTTTCCTAGGAAGCAGCACCGCTTTTTTTTTCTCGTTTTTAAATTTTGATTCCTACAGAACGTAAAAAAAAATTTAAGCGGCTCAAAAGTTTTTCCAAATCGGATTGCTTAAAGCGCCTCAGTTTATTATTTTTTGTCTGCGGTATACAAACGCTATACGAGGAAAGTTTTGGGGGGAGGTATCCTATGCCACCACACCAACGTAGCAATTTATCTATAAAATCGGTTCATAATCAAAAAAATTTTTAGGAACTTTAAGCCAAAAACTGTTTTAAAATTGATTTTTAAACATAAAGAATCCAAAACATATTTCTTAAATTGTTCATTACCGTTTTCAAATTCAAAATCTGCGTAAAACGTAATGAGTTACGATGAAACTCGCATTGGGAGAAAAGTGTTTGCGTGGAGGCTCCTCTATTCGAAAACAGAAGATACGTGATGTTTGAAATTCAAAATTTGTTTTTTCTGTATGAAGCGTTTTACGACTTTTTTTTTTTTGTTTAAATATTCTAGCACGTTTATTTCATTCGTACTATGGCCACAAATGGTTTGGTCATTATATTTAAGTTCTGTCGAAAGAATATTTCTTTCACTCAAAATTGATTACAAAGACGCCCAAACGCGTCATGATAATATCACGTACACACACCAAGTGTGTAAAGAAAAAAATTATACTGAACGAAAATCATTTTACGTTCCACTGCCACTGAACGTTAGTGAAAATAATTTAAAAAAAAACGATTATTTTACTTTGTACGGTTCGTCGGAAAAGTCTCTAGAAATTATCGTCGGTACAAACTGGCATTTTTGAGCAATATCTTTCCGAAAGCCGTTCGAGATTTGTCGTTTAAGCCGTAGAAATCACATGGCGACGCGCCATCCACAATTTTATACCTGTACTTGTACGGAATGTATAAATAAATAAAAAATATATATTATATACGTGTATAAATATTTCTTTTTCAGGACCGAGTTTGTAAATCCTCATTTAATCAGCGTACGGTTGAATGAACGAAAGCAGTTCAACTCCGACGAAGAAAATAAAAAACTCGCCTATTTATTGGACTTGAAAACGATTTGTATCGGTAGTAGAAAAAATACAGTTTATTACACTCGTATTGTTTTAATACTTTTTTATTCGATTTTCGCGCACGAATGTTTTACGTTCGTCGAGTTATAATAACGGCCTAACCAAATTAATTTTTATTTTTCGTGCGACGGAATTTATAGTAAATAAAACGTTTCACAGTAGGCGTGCCACGCATTTTCTGAGTACCTACAATTTTCACGAACGATATAAAAATGTAAATTGTTCAAATGTTTTATAATATACGAATTTTTTTTACACTGTTATAAGTGTAGAATAATGTATATTCGTGTATATACCAACTGTTTAAAACTAATCACAGTAAAATAAAAAAGTATTATGACAAAAACAAGAACGTTTAACGCCACTTGAATGCTCGATTACAAAATTACAGTGGTAACAATAAATCGACGTGATTTTTATTTCATAAGCTATTTCGTAATAACGGATTTGTTATTTATGTCGAATAAATCAGATGAAACCCGTAGTTGAAGTCGTTGCACTTCACCATTAGGATTTTATTGATTCGTATTAAATGTATATTTAATTATTGAAACGCGCTTCGGTGCAATTACACGTCATGCAAAATAAAAAATTTACTATATATATATTATTTAAACGATCATATCACGAATTTTATTTCGATAACGCGACCTTTATTGTTTAAATTACTATCGTACACGCGTATCAAAATCAGTTTTAAAAACGAGTCACGTTCTCGATTTCAATTGATCGAGTGTTAAATCGACTAATCGTTTGTCCGCGGTTTTCAGTGGACTTGTTCGTGGGAGTTGTCGATCTTCAGATCGGGCACGGGGCAAAAATCGATTGGCTGGAGCTGAACGAGACTGGCCACAAACTATTGTATCGAGACAAAAACGCCACGTTAACGCTTTTAGACGCGCGGACAGGCCACAAGGAAATATTACTTAACGGATGTTCTTTCGTACAGGTACGTCAAAGCTGAAAGTACATAATGAACTGATGATTTCGATAATAAGACGAATCATAAATCGAACGTAACACAATTTCATCTGAAATCACACGTAAATGTATATTTTACATCGATTGTCGAGAAGTTTGAGGTGAAAAAATAACAAAAACTCTAAATTGGTACTCGGTAAAATTATTCGATTTAATCAAATTTTATCGTTTTTGTTACGATATCAAATGTTCAAGTGAAGAGATCCGGCGTTATATGATAGTACCTAGTGTAGGTGATTTCAACTGAACGTATTATCATTTTTATAATAATAAATTTAAAGATCGTTTCGTATGATTAGACAAAACTCTAAAATTGAAGAAGTTCAAACTACACAGCGAACGGTTTTAAAAAGAAAAGTTAATTTAATTCGCACTGTTTCATATAAAAACACAAGTTTCATGTGCGATTGTTATCACGTCTGTAAAATTTTCGAAAACATTTTTCTTTTAACGAAAATCGGAAACATCTACGCCAAATTCTCTTTCGAAGAGCTCTATAAAAACGTACGTTTTTCTCTTACGTTGAAAATTTTAAAACAATCTGACTGTTTAAAGTGAATCTACTTTATTTCGATTAAAATATTGTTTAAGGTAAATTTTAGATTCTGAGTGTGGCGAAGAATGTATTGGTTTTCACATGAAATTTTTTTTTTTTTTTTGACACTGTGTAATCCCGATAACTTCTTCCGCAGCGCTCCGATTTTTGAAGTCGGTACGTTCAACGATAGTTACGTGGAAACAAATGAAATTTTGAATGGTCGAATATTCAAGCGCAGATAATTTAAAAAGTCAGAATAAATAAGAAAAAAAAAACGTTAAAAATTACGTGAAACGCGTTTTCGACGTAATCAATTCGGATTTTCGACCATAACGATCGGACCGAGCTGATACTTTCGTGTAATGTTCAAATTGGTAAGATACAGATCTGATTTCGAAACACTTCCGAACTAAGTATAGAACTTGAAAAAATTTTTTTTTTTGCACAAAAAGTTTCAAAAATTCAATACAAGGTTCCCATACGTAATATGTTACTAAAAACCTTCGAAAATCCGCAGCCACCATTCTTGTGTTAAGTCGGAAAATTTTCCGAAAATCGGTCACGACTATTTTTGGAGAAAAAATTCGCGATCAACGCGTATTCAAAGTCAATCGCGTTGTGTAGTATTTATTCGGTGTCTGATTGAAAAGATTTCAAAAAATTCCGCCCCGATAGGTTCCGGAGCGCGCGTACGAAGAGAGTGTCGAAAAACGGCGTTGTTTCGATTACAAAAACGAGACTACACGGTACTGTTGTGCAATCGACACTAAGAACGCGATAATACAACGCGCCTCCTCCGCCGAACGGTTTGAACGGTTTATTCGTAACGAAACTAAACTCCGCGACCTCATCGTTTCCGCATTCTCTCTGTACATCGTAGTATTTGTTTAACACAGTCGCCGATCTCGCTCGCAACCATTATTTTCGTAATCGAAAAATGGCTTACCGCCGATAGAGAACTCCTACGAAGACCGACCGAAACGGCGACCCGGAGCGATTTTCGTTCTCAGATCCTCCTCCTGCTGCTTAACGACAAATCACATTTTTAATTCGCGTAATTGTGTTACGCGTGTGTACCCCCCGGCCCCCCCGTACGAGCACAGGATTTTACAATAATAATGTGTACGAGGGGGATACAATCTTTTTCCACCGCTGCAAACCCATAACGACGACCGTGTGTGTTTCGTGTGTTGTTCTCGGCGTCCATAACTCGCGACCGCAGTGGGTGACCGGCAGCGACGTGGTGGTGGCGCAGGGACGGCAGGGCGCTTGCATCTGGTACAACATCGACACGCCCGACCGAGTGACCGCGCTGACGGTGTCCGGCGACGCGGTGTCCGTCGACCGCGTGCCGGGCAAAACCACGGTGAGTTTATACATCTATCATTGATAATATATCTATTATTGTTTTAATAATTCTGTCGTTAAACGCTTTCGTTATTGACGCCCGGGCGAGTCGTCGCGCGAGTTTTTTTAAAAGTCGTCGTGCACGAAAATCCGCGGAGTACGCGTCACTGTTCCGAGTTCCGTACCATTATGGTTGTTTTTGAACGAAAAAAATCCGTATAACCGACCACGTCTTGACGAAACCGCGCGCGCGGAGTCCGCGAGAACGTTGGCGTTGGAAGTCGACGGTTCGGGAACGAAAATTACGTGGAAAAAAAACGACCGTACGCACTATCGTCGATTATATACGTATCACTCGCGATGACATTATGTTCCTGAAATTTAAAACCACGAGTGTTTTTTCAGATCGTACGGCAAAACAGTGATAATATCTCGCTGAAGAATCGTGCGCAAACGTTTGTTTTTTTTATCTCAAAGTTTTTTTTTTTCTCTCAAAAACGTCCCCACCGACCGTCCCACGTAACGCCGTCGATAACTGACCACCAGCCGTGAACAATCGATCCGTGCGGTCGCAATCGATTTCTGTTTAAAACACGCGAGCGAGCGTAACAAGGAACGACTGGGACGACACGCGCGCGAAAAAGAGAGAAAGCGAGAAGGGACGGAAGAACGATGAGGGACTCCGCGCGTTGAACGTAATTAGGTGTACCCGAAAACGACGCGATCCCGTAAGCCGTTTTGGGACGAGGACTCGATTTGAGTGGCGTATGTGCGGGACGCGTGTGTGCGTTAGACAGTGTACACAAGCGCACAATACTCCTCTCGCTAAAACTCGCGCACACCGCGACACATCCACAAACGTGCCCGCGTTAGGCTAGGCACACAAAAGCAAAACTGCTCCGAGCTGCGCGAAACATTTTGTTCCAAACAGCTCGGAACACATTCCGTTCACACTGACAAAACAAAACCGAACGAAACGATTTCCGATTTGTTTACACCGGTCGTCAAGATGACGAAGACGATACCGCTTTCGTGGCAATTTTCGTTGAATAGTGAAATAAATGAAAATAATCGTAAACGTAACATTTGGGTGCACGAAATATATAAAAAAAACGTACAGAAAATAATACAGTTTTTTACTTTTTGGCTGAACCGCGTAAAGACGAGTTGAAATTTAAAAATTTCACTCGCGTGAGTTCATCATCTACTTTTGACTTTATGAAATCGGTGAGGCGATACGATCACAAGACACAGATTTTCGTCAATGTATAGCTCCTGCTGAAAAATCGTTAGTAACCTTGAAGCGAGTCCGAATAATACTATAGTTATATACGCTAGAAACATTTATTAATCAAATTTTAGTACGAGTAAGCGAAGTAAGTGAAAACCAAATTTATACAATACAATTTATAATTTTTTTTTTTATGTAAAAATTTAATTCTTTTACTTATTTACTTAAAATGTATTATTCATTATATATTTTTAAATTCATACGATAAGTATTAATAATTTAGTAATTATTTAAAACAAGTATTCAGTATGTTGAGCTATTAAATTTGAAATTCCTGTACTGGTACATTTGATGTAGTATGTAGAAACGCGAATACCGAGCACTCTGACACGACACGAATCACGCGCGCGCGAGAGACGACGTCTGGTCTCGTTCGCGATATTCCCCGAGCGAGGCGGCGCGGCGAAAAAGAATCCGTCGCCGGCGGTGGACCGTTTTGTAAAAAATTAAATTTAAACCGCTATCGTTAAACTTTTCGGGAAAAAATAAACATTTCTATCGCGCTTTTAAAACGCGTGTACGTCGCGAACGGTTTAGAGAGGTGAAAAACGAATCGTTCGGCTAATCGAAAGACACCTAGTATATTATTATATGCTCGGTAAGGTCAACCGTCGTGATAAGAACTACTGTACGAAGTTGTTACAACGATATATCGATCCGTTTTACAGCCGGAACAATTCATAATACGCTGTAAACCGATATTTTTTCCGTGTGTGGGGAAAAAAAGTCTAATAAGATAAATTCGGTGCGACAAAAATCGTATTGTTGGTTAGGCCACACGACCGGATTGCCGGGTTTTCGAAATTCTTCCGGTAAAAACGTGATTTCACAGTACCTATCGTTTTTCAATTTTCAACTCGCTCGAGCCACGCGTTTTCCTGAAAAGAAAAACACACAATCCAACCGATTTGTTGGCGACGAATCCGTGTATGGTTTGATTGAAAAACAACGGTTTAGGTGTGCTTGCCTATCGAATTTCCGAAAATTATTGCGTTGCTGCGGATGAATCGCGTTTTATTGAAATTCGTCAAGAATACCGTACTGATATTAAACACCCGAGCGTCCGTAAAATAAAAACGTCCCGTTCGAAGCGACGCGTTTCGAACCGTGTACAATAACGACGGTTGAAGTAAAACGTTTTTAGCGACCGTCGACCAAAAAAAAAAAAAAAGTTTATCCGTAAATAACCGAAGAAAATAAAACATACGGATGTAAAACTGTCGTGAACGGATCACTATATTATACTTGTACGACACAATAACTTTCCGAAAAATTAAATTTTCCCGATGTGTGTTCGAGTTAAATTTACGATCGTTTATACAACGTCCGGCGAGTACTTATGAACGGTTCTCAAATTCATATCGCTGATTATTGCTCTGCACTATAAATAATACACAAAATTCGCTGTCGGCTTCTACTGGCGATGAAATTTCGTTTTACACAAATAACTTTTATACGAATCGAACTCGAGAGCTAATAAAAATGTATAATGACGGTATAGACGATAAAAGCGGTAAATTTTTGAGATACATACCATCTGAATCGTGGTATAGTGAAAATTAAAGCGATAACTTAAACTTTATCGTTCCGAAACATTTGTTTTTTTTTTATATTTTATCAAATAAAATTATACTTGTATCTAAGAGATTTACGATTTCTGTACAACGAACAACACAGAAAACTTTTTTCATAACTATTATTTGTCAACGCTCGAGATTGTAAATGCCCAAATAATGATAACGTTAACCGCGCGCGTTTTCGGTGTGAACGTACCAAACGAACGTAGCAGAGAATTATGCGAGTTTCGTCATCTTCGTTTCGTCGTCCTAAATTATTATTAGTGCTTTAATCCCCGTAGCGCATCTTTTGCGAAATTAAGCCCCTTTCGAAAACGTCGTTCGAATTTGATGGATTTGTTTTCAAGATCTATAAAGACAGGACAAATGGCAGCCCACGCTAAGTACGCGCCAACGTTGGATTTCATGTTATATTATTACTCATAATATTTTGAGACAAGTATAAATCTCCGGGATTATAATATCGATCGAGCCCGCACTTTCTTTTGTCCGATTTTAAGCAGTTTATGCTTCAAAAAATATGTTTCATCCATTAAACTTTTTACAATATTAACTGTCTACCGCGTGTACGTTTAAACGATTTCCAGCTCTAATTAGGTTAAACGATTTCGTCCGAACGAGTTAAGAGTTGATTTTTAATCATTTTGCGTACCACGTATCGTTCGTTATAAAACTAAACGCAAACTATAATACGCGATTTGAATATAAATTTATATCGCTAAGTTCTATTTTAATTTCTAAGCGATGGTTTAATACTTACGCTAGGTAAATGAAAAAAAAAACATATCATGTAATTAATACATTCCATGACAGTCTTTTAACAACAACACTACAATGCAGATAATTGCTTTCATACTACGAATATTATTTATTATAGGTATTAAAATACAGTGAATATTCTAGTTAAAAATGCGATACCGCGTGTTCGATTGTCCTTCTTCCTGATTATTATTATCCTATGCTTGAAAACCGATTATAAATTGTATCTTGAACACTAAAATAATGTGTTTATGCCTCGGGATTTACTAGGTTAATGTCTGGTAATAAAACCAAGGTTATGTCGTTTGTTTAATAGTTTGATTCAAATTCTAATAGTCACTGCTATTAAGCTCACTCAAAAGCCACTCATTCTACGTTATTTAATTTTAAAAATACGATTTGTCTATTTTATAGGAAAATAACAGACAGTGTAAATTTGAGCAAGTGCCCACCGTAACGCGCAGGTACAACGCGTGTTCAAAAATCAAAAATATTCGTATGAGAACTTATGGAAAAAGGTTTTTAAATGTTTATCGTTTCCATTTTATCCGTTCGATTGTACAACCCTCTATTTGGGTCACATTTGGGGGCGTCACGTCTAAAGTATCGTATATTCTGATTTAAAATTGATTTTGCCTTTTGATTAGTAATCATACGCTTAGTAACAAACCTATACAACGGAAAATACCAGCAACGCTATTATTATATTATTCTTATGCATCCAAAACAAAATATGTGCGTAAAAACAAATTATAATAAAAAAATTTCATCCCGTAAAAAGTAGGTAGTTTCGTACACACGTTTTATTTCTTGTTTATTATTTTAATGCATAAGAATAAAGCCGTGATTACTATAAAAAAAAAAAAAAGCAATAAATAGAGCAATAAGAGCAGAAAAAAAAAAATAATTCAGCTGTTATCGGCACGAAGAGTTGTAGAGACGAGTGTTGAAACATTTTGTGGGTGCGAAAATCATAAAAGTGGCTCTAACGTTGCTCTGCTCAAAATCCTTTATTATTAAAGAAAGTAATGAATTCCACTTATGAAATTTACAAGCGGTCAACATTATATTTTTAATTCTTCTATACTTGGGCAAATGATTATGATGTTTTCTTCACCTAACAAGAAAACATTTCGGTTTTTAATCGTCAAACATCGGCGTCTATAAAATTTGTTATGACGATCCACGCAAACTTCCATTCATTACTGATCCCTAATCTTATATACTCATAATTCTTTAAAGCTCCGGGATTGATAACAAAATGCAAGTTCCTATTCAACACAGAGTTTGTGCATGTAATCTCGTATTATATTTTATGTCCTAAGAACCTACGCAGTATTGTTGAGACGTAAGAACTATAACATCTTAATAATAACTGCTCATTGTTGTCTTACGTAGAAAAGATTAAAATGCTGTAACACCGTGATTTTGTCATTCGAACAAAACCGTCTTTAACTTATACGTTCGGGAGTCGTATTGAACAAGAACAAAACGGAACAAACTTATCGCAAACTGTCGCCGTGTAAATTCATGATATTTTCGGTTCAACTGTAGAATTCGAGTTTCATATCTTTGTGACTTTACTCACGCCCAAACAAATTGAATTACAACTCAATCATTCACAACGGTTAAGTGTAAACGTACTCAGATTTCATTGCTTTCCGGTATCGTTCGCGTTGCGGATCCATCGCCAAAAATAGAAAGTTCGATTTTTTTCCCCGGCGCTCAATGTTGACTGTAGAATTATTTTTTTTTTTAACGATTGCTTGGAAGCACACACTCAACAGCGTTAAATAATTCTACGGTAACTAGGACGTAGTTTTTGAAATATTTGCGTACACCTACTGACATTGCCGAAGCAAATGGTATTTATGATTTCGATCTCTACGGCGAGGGATGAATGATCCAATTTTCAACGTAATTTACAATCGTACTTGAGGAAAAAAAAATTCCAAAAAAAAATGTTTACTACCAACCGTGTGAGATGATTATACATTTCTTAGTAAAATCCCACAGGTGTGGGATAATATTTTCCCAGGACAATCTTAACGAGGGGAGAGGCGTAATATGATACCTCCGGACTGATTTTTCTAGGATAATTATTTCACCCCCTCCTCCGGTATAATATTGACCCGGGGGTTTGATTTTACTGGTCTTCGGAAAAATTGTTTTTACTCTGGACGTGACAATTATCTCACGAGTTGTGGGTTTTCGTCACGCAGATCCGTTGCCAAGAGGGCGAGCGATATCACACCTACGATCTGGACGAACGTCTCGTGGAGTTCGGGACGGCGGTGCACGACAGCGACTTCGGTCGGGCGATACTGTACCTGGAGAGCCTGGAGGACAGCGACGACCACCAGTACGAGGTGGACGGCATGTGGCAGAACCTCTCGGACATCGGTCTTCAGCTGATGAACCTGCCGGTGGCGGCCAGGTGTTTGGCGGGCGTCGGCGATTACTGCAAGTCGTGGTATCTGCAAGAGACGTACCGTTTGGCCGAAGAGTTTGCCAGAGAAAACAGTTACGTATAACATCTTATTTTTTTTCTTCTTCTTCTTCTTTTCCTTCTTTGGGTCTTCCGGCCACCGGGACAATCCCGTGTCACAACCGTCTTTATCCATTTCCGAATCATCCCAGTTTTTCGCGTCTCCTAATTCTTCTACACACACCCCCTTTTAAGTACATCTCGCCGTCTCAATTTTTGTCTTCTCGAGGGACTTTTTCCGACCTTATTCTGTCCCAGCGCAGCCTTCCCCATTCCCGATCGTCTCTACTATACGTCTTGTTTTCACAAAACACTTCTTGTGACCCTCCGTTTTTCCTTTTTCTCCACTCTCCAGCGATGTCATCTATTATTAGTGCGAAGATCGTGCGCAATATTTTGTTTTCTGTGAATTATTAAGAATTTATTTCCATCTGATTTCCGTAGTGTCCATGTTCCCGACCCGAATCCGTATATCAACGGACGTATTAGGGTCGTTTCTTTATCTCTTTTGAAAGAGATATTTATATTTTATTACGATTATACCCACCGATTTATTATATTAGAATAATTCACTGCAGGGGAGTCATTTCAATATTTTCTAAAACAGTTCCTGAAAAAATTTTCGCTGAAAAAAGCCGAATTTTCCGTAAAACAATATTATCATTCATCGCCAGCGAACAAAACGGTGTTCTGTATGACGTGGAGGTACCTAAAGAAAATATTCAGGAAATGATTATAAGATTTGAAAAAAACACTCGTTTGTTTTACTTTAAAAACATATCTCACAGCGCGTATATAATATGCTATATGAACTTCAACAATGTTGAGTTTCGGACAATTCTGTCGGACGGACAATTAATCGTAATAATTTAAGTTTGCAAAAAACCTACGTGAAATATGAAAAAAATTTTTAAAAAATTATTGATCGAGAAATTATTTGTTTTAAGTTTTTGTCCTAACCTAACCTAGTAAACTTTCGTCAGAACAAACGTTTGAAAGTAAAATTTCGTTATGCGCGTATATGTCTTTAGATCTTCTGAAGAGCTGTTAGCCGGTATACTTTTCAATTTTTAGCAACTGGATACGTACGCATATGAATATGACGTTTAACTACTTTTTAAAATAGTAAGTAGGCGTAATGTTTAAAAACGATGAAATATATATAATTTATGAAACTGGAAAGTGTTTATTTTTCCATGTTTTTTTACGTATTTCTGACGTGGTTAATATTTCGGATGGAAGCAGTACTCTGATTCATTAATATAAGTTGTACTACAGAAAAAGGTACGTAATCAGTCGAAAATGGTACATTATTTTAATTTTTGATTATTGTTTTCAGTCATGATCGAAAATTTACAAAAAAATTTGCTCCGGAGAATTTAACATTTTCTTTTCTGTGGTTACTTTTTCGGATAGAAGGACTTGAATTAGTATTGAAACAAAAAGTTTAAGGAATTTGACAGGAATAAGAATATTTTTAACTACCGTAAGCACCATCCTCTTTTAACAAACCAATTCAACTATAACCATATTTACTACATTTGATATCAAGGACAGGTATCAGATAAATTGTGCGCATTTTATGTTATTTCGAATGTTGAAAAGTTAAAATGTATAAAAGGCTTCTTATAGTAGTTCGAGTTGAACGTGAACTTAAACAGCGCGGAACAAGCATCAAAAGTCTCACGAACAGCGTCACATCTCGTCCGTAACTCTTAATCAGTTTATAATTTCGTTTCAACTTAATAGCGCAAAAAGTTCGGTATGGCCAATTAACCACTAAGAAATTTTCGGGAAAATGGTCGTGCTATTATTTCAAACTGAAATCAATTACCCTTCGTGAAGAGAGTTTGTTAGTTTAATCATCGAAATCGTTAAAGCGAAAACTCAATTTTAGTGTATTTAACAAAACTTTTTTCTACGTGAAATGTCTCGGGTGGGTAGCGATTGTTTAGTGTCAAATTTAGACGATTCTTATTGTTGTATTCGTGGATTGTTTATGATTGAGTTAACACATAAATTAATTGCACATATCATTTATTTATTTATTTAACATAATTTCAACAGAACATAATTTATTTAATTTATTTAATTTGTAGTGCATGACATCGTGCATGAGGGTCACATGGAACTCACCACTTAATGAATTGTTAACAACATTCAGATTAATACTTGATAATTGATAACAACAATCAGTGTAGGTCAATCTACAACATCTTCCTTTTTTTTAAAAAATAATAATGACAACAGAATTTAAAAAAAAATATAAATAATAATCAAAACACAGTCTTATACAAGGTATAATAATTTAACATTTCATTAATACTAATCTAGATCATTAACAAGCTACAATTATAAAATAACCAACAATTTTTTTTTTTTTTTTTTAATACAACATTTTAACATTAATTACAAAATATATAAAATCATTACAAAATTAAGTACACATATTATCCAAGAAAATTATGGTATAAATTTATTTGGAGCTTTTACTAATCTCCCACTTCTAGTTACTGTTCCTTCTATATTCCTAATCGCTAATTCCTCATTACTTTGATTCTCATTAATACTACTGTCGCTACTTCTAACTACATCATCATGACTCACAATACCTCCTTCATCTTCATCTATTACTAAATCATCATATTTAGTGTAAGCTTTCCCAGTTTTATTTAAAACACAGTTAGATTCCAAATTATTACCCAAATTAATTTTAGGCTTTAAAAATTTACTATTTCTTCTAACAATTTTATTATTATTCTTAATTTTGATCAGATAAGATCTTGGTTGTTCCAATTTCTTTAAAATAACTGCTTCACACCACTCCTTTGTAAACTTGTCTTGGTACCACACTTCTTGAGTCTCCTCAAAAACATCAACTGCTTTGGCAGTCCTATTGTACCATTTTTGCTGTCGCTCTTTGTATTTTTTATTAATTTCCATTGGTTTTACTACACAAGGATAATATGACTCACTATTAACCCAAAGAAGTTTTGTCCTTAACTCACGACTCATAAGTAACTGAGCTGGAGAATAGTTTAAACCAGCAATTGGAGTATTTCTATAATTTAGTAGATACAATTCAATATCAGTTTTTGTAAATTTAGATTTTTTTAACATCTGTTTAGCGACTTCCACTCCTTTTTCTGCTAATCCATTTCCTTTTGGATAATTTGGACTAGAAGTTATTGCCTCAAATCCCCATGCTTTTGCGAAATTTTCAAATATATAACTATTAAATGGGTTATTATCACTAACTGTTTGCTGAGGGATTCCAAATTGACTAAATACCTTTTTTAATTCTACTATTACGCTATCTGCTGTTTTATCTCTCAACTTACATAACTCCAACCACCTTGAATAATAGTCATATATTATTAAGTAATTTTGTCCTTGTAATTCAGCTATGTCTAACGCTATCTTCATAAAAGGTAGGTCTGGTATAGTATGACTTAACATGGGTTCTTTGCATTTGCTCTTACTAAATTTCAGACACACATGACAAGCGCTTGCAAAATTCTCTATATAAGATTTCATCCCTGGCCAGTAATAAAAATTTCTCGCCTTAAGATACATTTTTGTCATTCCTATATGTGTTTCATGTAAAGAATTTGATACATGAGGGTCACATGGAACTCACCACTTAATGAATTGTTAACAACAT
>CM029359.1:8769722-8830777 GCA_017140985.1 Hormaphis cornu
ACTTGATAATTGATAACAACAATCAGTGTAGGTCAATCTACAACACTTATAATTTTTCAACGGAAATGAATCTACGTTTGCAATGGAAATTGTTTATGGTTCTTAATACATCATATTAATTTTACCATCTTGTTTTTTTTTTTTTTTTGTCTTTTTGGCAATGATATAAAACGTATAAATCATAATTACAATCTTGCCACTGGAAACATAATTTATTTTTAATCTAGTTTGAGTAGACATTGATTAACCCCGTCATAGTAATATTTATATTAATCATTCAACTGTTAGTTTTGTAATGACGTTTATATTATTTTATATTTGATTTTCACGACTCTAACTTCCATCAATCGATTGAACAATGTATGCAACTACAGCATATACAAAATCAAAACATTTACACTCCAATTTTCAAACATTAAATTATTAATGAGGAAAATCTAAATGTAGGCAAACAATTTAGATTTGTTTGTCTTTAACGTTGGGTATTTGTACAATATAAGCTCCGTAAATAAATTGAATTTTATTCGTTTTATTTTCGTAAAAAAAATAAATGTATTCGTTACGTATACATTTATTGAAAGGTTGGTCGTGTTTTATCACGTTCTATTGTTATGTAAAACTTTTGTGCAAATAATGTTATTTAGTCTTAAATCGATGGATTTGAGGCTCAATGCAAACATCGAGTTATAAAAAACGACGTATCGAATTTCAGATTAAAAGGATAAAAATAATTTATTGATTTTATGATAATGTTTTTTTCCTAATTATGTAAGTACCTACTTTATTTTTTTTTTTCAACTTTTACGTTAGTGTTCCAGTTTTTACAAACCCCCGAAGAAAATTCGGGAAAATTGGGAAATTCGGTGCAAACGGTACTCCGACTTTTTTTAGTTACTTATAATCAAATTTTGTTTACAACTATTGCTATTCGTACTACTTTTAAATGTTGAAACGTTCATACTCGTGATTTGTATTTTGGATTCACAAACAATTGTGTTGTTTATTTTTCTTAGATGTAACCGAGGTATTGCGTAAATTATTGCCATCACAATATTCATGTTGGTGTACGTCGGATAAGATCAGAATTATTCAAACAAACATTAAACACTAATTTATTGAGAAAATTTATCATTTTATCAACAGCACAATATAATGGGAGTGAAACTCAATAAATAAACATCTAAATGGAGTAACGAGGCGCGGGTGAAGTAGGTGATTACTGTTGTCGGTTAAAAAGTGTCGGTAATTTGTTTTCATTGAGTTGAAAAGAAAAATAATTTGCGTTAATACGGCCTTCGTGTTAAATTATCAAAATTTAAAAATATAAAAACCAATACCAATCAATCTACTACGTTGAGAGTTTTATAAAACTATGTTTTTTTTTTTTTAATAAGCGCTTTAAGCGTTTTTAGTATACTTATCTTTCTGTATGGTTTATCTGTACCTATCTATTTGTAAACGCGATTTCCAAAGGCGTGATATTAGTTCGTTGTTGTTGATTTCTTACCGAAATAATATTTAAAAACGGTCGACTCTATATTATGTTATTGCGTCAGCCGTATGCGAAAGTATTGTGCCAAACATTCGTGGTCTCATTTTTTATGCTATTCAAAGAAAGTTCACGTCATTTGTAATCTATGACTATCGGAAACAGATCGGATACACACATTATAATATATCATGCTGACTGTAAAAATAGCCTTATTTAAAAATAGTCACGAAAAATAGTTCATTCGTGTTTGGGAAGGAGGTCGTGAACGTTCACCAGACTTGTAAAGAATACTTTTATTTTGTATTCGGAATACTTATTCGAATAAACGGGTAAAAAAGTATTCAGAATACATATTCGAATACTTAAAAACAAAAGTATTCGGAATATTTATTCGAATACTTTAAAAAGTATTCGAATACTTTAAAAGTATTCCATTCATTTTTAGTTTATTGACAGTTCTACCATTGATTATATATTATATATTATTTAATATATAATCAATGGTTGTACTTATTTATTCAAAATTCATATTTTTTTCAAAAGTTTGATATATTGTTTCATCTTTTAACAGTTTAATTATTTTAAAATGATTATTGTAACTATCCCATGGAAGTTTTGTATTAATAAGATGGTCAGGACCGTTTTCCATGACATTCGTCATGGTCATTCGACACAAATATTATTAATTTATAGTTATTAATTTTATTATAATAATAATTAAACACATTTAAATACCGTACAAAAGAAAAATAAAATAAAAATCTTCAACGAAAAAAAGAACAACATTCACCGTTTGGCTGTGTCGGGACACTAGCTTCCAGCGGGTAAGGTAAACGAACATTTTTCGCGCAATCGTCATCTATATTTTTATCTTTCGAGAAAATTCCAAATCAAAGTCCAGATTCGACGATAATCATTGATAATTATTAATATATAAAAATGTCAAATATAATATAATGACGAGACCTGCGGGCTGCGTTTATTATGAAAAATTGTATATAGGTAGGTATAGATAAAGATGTATTGTAAATAGGTTATTATGTTTTGAAAATTCCAAGACTCACAAGCCCATACAACTTCTAAATCGTCTATAGGTATAATATTATTATTAATTTTTATATTGAATGTAGGTAACTATTACAGTACTCGCCACTATGATTATGTTGTATAATTTAGTATTATAATAATAATCGCATGGTTAGGTATAATCCCAAAATTTCAATGTGTAAAATTTACCATTTCATATTACCATTTAATATCATGAGCTATTTTTAAAATGTTCATTGGATATTAGCTACAAATTATAAATACATATAACAATATTTTTGCCTCAAATCAATAATTTATTATTCATTGTCGAGAAAAAAAAGTATTTTTTAGGTGAATAAAAATACACCAATAAAGTATTCAGAATACGTATTCGAATATTTCTTTTAAAAAGTATTCAAAATAGTATTCGAATACAAAAAAAGTATTTAAATACTTTTATTCGAATACATTTATTCGAATACTTTACAAGTCTGACGTTCACACATAATATATCACTGTATTATTCGATAACGCATAACGAAAGTTCCTTTTAAATATGTTCATTGACGCCGAAGACACCGTTCTGATCCGAACCGGAATGAAAACAGTCGATAAAATATATTTAACTACAATACACAGTGGAAATCATTAATAACATTGTCAACCCGGTCGTGTTGTTTTCGTTGTGCGGACTCTGTTTTCTTTTATCGTTTCTGCCGGTGTTCCGAGCTCGATTTTGTTTTTTTTTTTCTGTTTGTTCTCAGTTTTCACAATCCGTCTACATTCGTCACGAGCAACGACAGTTTTGTGACGGCTGCACGAACGATAGGGACAAATGTTGCAAATTCGACTCGAAACACAATGGTTTCCACGGCGAAAACGGCACAAAGCTATACAGCGGGCCATCGTAAACCGAACTCCCCGAGTCTCCAATACGTTCTAATTCACTCCCGGGCCCGAGAAAAGTCTCACGGAATGGATCTAGACTTTTGGCAGTCCGAGGCGAATCTTTTTTTGACCACCCCTAATTGTAAAAAATGTATTTATCCAAATATGTAGAAAAAAACCGGAAAAAAATTCAAAACAACAACAAGCCTTCCTCTCTATTCAATTTAAAGAATGTGCAACGCAAATGCGGTATGAATACAAATCAATATTTGTTTATGAAATCGTTTTTCATAATTTTCACAAACTGAACGTAAAATGTTTAAAACGGTAATTGGGATCAATGAAAATATTTCAACGAACCCCAGCTGATGTTCCGCAGATCTCGTATAGTTATTTAAATAAAGGCGTAACGCAATATTAACAAAATTTCTGAACCCTGACTGATTTGCAATCGCATCGGTTGGGAATTCGTACTTGAACTAAAGGTTCATCGGAGACAATAAAAAGTTACAAACATTTGAAAAGTTTTTAAGGTCAGAACTCATTTTCGGATCATTAATACTTCAAACGGACGAATTATGCAAAATTCTACACACCGTGGAAACAATATTATTAGTTATCCGAAACGACCCGAATGGGAGAATACCGATTATTACGCACGATATTTATTGCTTTAAACATACCGAATGTTTATTATTGTTCATTATTGGTGTTGTTGTTATGATTATTATCGTAACTATTGTGTTTGTTTATCGAAAGCCAATGTGGTGTGAGAAAGAATGATTTCAGTTCCGTGATTCCTATGCATTTTTCTGTCGGTTCGTGTATGCAAATGTCCTCATTATATATAATTTGTGCGCCACATCCTTTTGATGATTATGTTGGTAAACAAATAACTGCGCAATAAAGTTATTCTGTGTGTACGTATACAGAGTGAGTTTTAAAAACCGTGAAATTCAAAGTAAAAACACAATTAAAATACGTATGTGTTTTAAACACTTTGTTGGTTTTTTTTTTTTTTACATCGTTCTGTATATTTTGTAAATTATTTTGGAACTGTAACGATAACAACGCGTGTCTGTCTATACTTTTATTGCAAAACCGAGTTCTTCTAACAATCTTTATTTTCGTCGGTAACGATTTATCATTGCTTACAAATTTAATACAAAACGTCAATGGATGACGAACGATGGTGACTTACCCGAATCAGTAAGCTGGCGTACGCCACTTCGACTAACTATAACCACCCAACCGTTACTCGTCATTCCATTTCCGCATTTGAAATCTAATACAGTTCTCGTGATTTTTTCAGATTGCAATTGGATGGATTGTCCAGAAGTGTGGGCTCGCGTTGCAGTATTAAACGGGCAAACGCAGGAAGCCGAAGTGCTGTACATGGAACAAAACCAGGTCGACAAGGCCATTCAGATGTATCTGTCGCTGTACAAATGGGAAAATGGTAAAATAAGTTTAAGTCAAAACTGTGCGAACTAATTGTTCACTAGTGAATTGAGTATTATTGTATTACGTCCCGACTTGAATTGTTTTTAGAAACTCAAAACGACAAAAACCGTAAAACAAATATGTGCGTAAATCAGATGAGGATAAAAAGTTGAAATTAACTCGACTTGAAAAACTTTTCAACTCGGCACTATCCGGACTTGATAAATATTATGATAATACGTTTCACACTGTCCCCGTGTCTGTTTCGCGATAACTGTACCAGATGTTTTATGCCGTAAACGTGAAATTTCAGCGATACAGTTGGCAGAATCCAAGAACCGACCGGACGTCGACGAATTGAAATCGCGGTATCATTGTTGGCTGCTGGATACGCATCAGGAAGAAAAAGCGGCGGAGATTAAAGAAGCCGAAGGGGACAAAAGATCGGCTCTTCAGCTTTACATGAAAGCCGGTCTCGTCAGCAGAGCCGCTAAGTAAGAATAATTGTCGTCGTTCGAGAAACAAAATGAAAAAAAAAAAAAACGTACGTTATTGTCCATAAAGACGCAGTGGTGCATTAACGGAGTCCTGCTGTGGAGCAGTGTACAAGCTCCAGAGCAAAAAAAAAAAAAAATCAAAACAAAAAAAGTCCGATTTAAACGTCAGTTTATTTTTAACCTCGAAACGTCATTTTAAACCCAGGCGGTTGTTTAAAAATTGCAGGAAAACCGTCCGAAAAATAATAAGTTGAACGTACGCCACTCTCGAGGCAATATAGCTAATTTGTATATGAATAAAAAACGATAGTGTGCATACAATATGCTACGACGCGGTTTAATGACAAGAAAAGTGGACGGCGTGTTACAATTTTAACTTTCTATAACCTTTCCACGTGGATCGATGAGTTTTAACGAAGTACCAGTGATTGTTTTCGGACTTCGGTTACAGTGTTTAGGATGAATTAAAATAAATGCGAGGTGATTTTTTTTTTTTTTGTGCAATCGACATTTTAAAATATTACTTTGTCACAGTTTAGAAGACGATCAACGTGAATACTTACCAACGGTACTCGGTCAATAATAATACGTGATTGTTAACTACTTTGAAAATGTTTATTTTGTTGAAAATTTGATGTTGGAAAAACTTTTTTTCACTATCTTTAATTTAATCTTTTAAACGTATATGATGTAGCGTTTGAACCTCGACAATATAGTTTTATAACACTGCAGTTGTACATTTTATGACATTCGGTTTTGCCATGTTATTTTATTTACAAGCTTTCGAACTCGTTACATATTTCATTTATTTCGGGTATTAAAGAAGTAAGTTGCATTTTCCCACAAAATTTTAACCTAGTTATTTCCATGCACGAAAAAAGTTATTCGTTTGACATATTATATTTTCAGCTCAGTAAAGTCGCTGAAAATGCAAACAAAGTATATTTGTGTGTACATAAAAAAAAAGTCGTCTTATAGAATTCTATACTCAAATTTAAGATTTTAATATAACGTAATAAATAATAATAGTAATAATAATAACATAATAAACTTCTAAAATTCCTTTTACAATTCCATTCGGACCGCGTTCTCCATATAGTCCACATATTCGGAACTAGGCTTACTTTTGAGTGGCCCAATAAATGGAAACAATTTTAGTCAAATATGAAATTCAGTAAACACGGTATTCTCATAAGCCAATATAATTGAAATTCAACAGGCTAGTCGAAGGCGATCCGGAACTTTTGGCCGACGATTCCGTCGTCGAGAAAGTCTTGTCGGGGCTACTGCGATTAGAAAACTATCACGTCGCCGGTGAACTTTGCCAGTCACAGGGGAACCCGACCAAAGCCATGGAGCTCTATCGCAAAGGAAACATTTACGCGAAAGCCGTGGAGTTGGCCAGATTCGTTTCGCCGGCTGGTATGAGTACCTAATTATTGGGAACGTCGTCGGCACGAACAGTTTTGCACCGTTCTTTTAAAACGGTTGTTTTAATGTGATTTTATGAACACGAACGTGTAAAAATTTGAGTTGTAAAAAGAAAAAAAAATTGTAAGTTTATCTTGAGGTGGTTTTTTAACGTAGAGTGATTTTTCTTTTTTTATTAAAAAATGTTTAAAATTCCCCTTTTTTTGGTTTTCATATTATTGAAAAACATTAAAAATATAGGTTACAAAAAATCTCAATCGTCACGACTAAAAAAAAAAAAAAAAATTATTATTACAATAAATACAAGGAAAAAATTCGTTATCGATTTGATGAGAGAATGGATAGGAAGATGGAAAGTTGTTTGAAAAAAAATGTATTGGAAAAGACTTGAAGTTTAAAATATATTAACGTTAAAGAAATGGGAAAATTTTAAATTTTATCGTACACGGAACGTTTCTCAAAACCGCACATCGAATGCAATGTTGAAAAAACTTAATAAAATCTAAAAATTATCATTTACAACAGCGTCAGTTTATCCTGAATGACGTGTGTTGAATACACGAATTTATAGGACGGGTTTATAACGTCGGTATTTGTGAACTTTACATATTTTGAACATAAATTGTTTTCTAGATGTGGTTTCATTAGAAGAAAAATGGGGTGACTTCTTAGTGTCTCAGAAACAACAAGATGCAGCGATCTCTCACTATATCGAAGCAGGAAACACCGTTAAAGCGTTAGAAGCGGCCATCGGAGCCAGACAATGGAAAAAATCCATGCAAATTATGCAGGTAAACGAAGAAAAAAATGCGTGTTATGCATAATTCGAGTGAAAAATTCTACCTAAATACTATCATACCTCTTAAAAATTAAACGTTTTTGTAACCAGTCTCCGATTTATTTTTAATCACTTCGACTTCTAAAAGTAATTGATAAGCAAACATAAAAATCGTTTTCTACTAAAAAAAGACGACTTAATATTCATAATTTTTTAAACAAAAAATCGTTTCTTAATGGGTCGAAAATACCGTAAAATAAAAATGATATTTCAATAGAGTTTATTCTATATGAATGTATTCTTTCCCGTCTCGATTCGTACAAAACTAAAAATTCGTACTACCAACGCTTATGAAATACGAACGAGATGAGACGATTCAAAATTTAAACATTAACAATAATTTTAAAGTTTAAATATTTATGATCCGAATAAAAAAATCATAATTAAATGCGTATTTTTCTACAATCATTATAATACGGTATGCGTATTAGGTACTAGTATGATTTATTCAGCTCTTAGCTTTTAATTTTGTTTCCTATTGCGATTTCGTGTAAAAACACACAACAAACGTGACATAATAATATAATTGATATGCAAATACGTAATTTAAGCACAACGGATTTTATGAAGAATTTCTGGAAAATTATTGATTTTCATGATTTATTGAAGGTCGGCGACAAAATTAATTGTCATTCACGCGAATCGTAAATATTAATTAAGTTAGTGCGATTCATTTATATATTGTAATGTGCATTTGAATTTAATTTTACTGTTTTGCGTTTGTCAATTTTTAACGTAACATTAATCTTCACTTGCATAGCAATAAATTGTAATTTTTAGTAGTTGAATTGGAACTAAAATATACTAGTCGAACAAAAATAAGTACGCGTTTGGTATTAAAGTTATTTCGCCGATGCCGGTCATCTCGCTTTTTCTATTTTAATTTACATTTTCACTGGATTGTGCGCAAAAATCGAAAACTTGTTTTTAATTCGTATGCATGATAATTTTATGTGAATTCCATACGAGTAGAGTTGATAAAATTGTATTTAAATGATCTTTATATAATTATATATATATTGTATGCGATACAAACGCTTTGTTATCCCTTTTTTTTCTAAACCATATATTAAATAGGATGTCCTTAATTTTTAAATTCGACGTTTTCAAAATCAAATTCCATTTCAACATTCACGGCTTGTATTGGTCCGATATTATGATCTACGCGAATTTCATTGAGTTGCATCCGTTCGGATCAGTTATTCATTCGTTTAAGAAAAAAATTACAAATATTTAAGATTAAATAGACAAAATTATTTAACCCTTGGTGTTTTATTATTTACTTAGTGTTATATATTCATAAGTAAAAATAATGTAACTATATCATAGTTCTTTATGTACTTACCTATATGCTTACCGAAGCCTTTTTCAATAAAAAAATACAGCTGTTTCAAATAAAATTACAAACGAACAAGTTCTAAAATTTTTTTACTACGTAAGGAAACAGTATCATAAATAAAAATATTGTTGAATAAATAATATTTTAAATATCACATCATCGTATATTCATAGTTGGCATTTTATACGTAGTTAGTAACTTGACGTATATTGTACACCTATAACAACAGGTAATTGTATAACATATTGTTGTTGCTGCTGTTGTTACAGGTTATTGAAGACAAAACGCTGTTAACCAAATACGGAGCTCATTTAGCTGAACATTTCAAAACCGTAAACGACTACAAGACCGCAGAGAAACTCTACATCGAATGCGGAATGCACAGGGAGGTCATTCAACTCTACTTAGAAACAGGTGTTTCTTTTATTAAAAACTGTTCAAAAATATACTCTAATGCCTAGACAAGTATGCTTACGTAATTAAACATATTCAGTCCAAACATTTAAAACTTTGAATTAGGTGTTTCGAACAATAATATACCATGGTATAGACACTACGTTAGAAATGTATTAATTACAGCATTTGACATGACACCTGTTCGCCCGAAACCTATCAAAAACAACTGGAAATTACTATCCCAAAAAAACGTTTTTGCGAATCTTATTAATTTTGTTACAAATTCCGAGTAAAAGAATTGTCGTGAAATTTATTTTTTGGCGAAGGTAACTGGGAAAAGGCCCACAAGCTACTGCAAAACAATCCGACTCTAACGGACTTGAGTGACGAGCTGGAGGCTCACGGAAAAAGGTTGGAGACGGCGGGACGCATCAAGGAAGCAGAAAAGCTCTATTTAGCACTGGACAAAGCAGACTTAGCAATCAACATGTACAAAAATTTCCAACGATACGACGAGGTGCGTACGAGCGTAATTTTTGTTTACCTCAAGGTCTTGAATTTTGTAAATGGTTGATCAACAGAACGTACGAGTATTTGATATGTTTTCAATAATGATACGATTGTTTTTACAATTATGTTTTTATTTTTATGAACACTGACGGCCAGAGAGTGCGTTCAATCGAAAAATGCCATAGCACTAAAAAGTTGAAATAGCGGACTTAGATTTTACCTTACTTGAGTTTTTTTTATTATTTTCTTCTTGAGTTATGGCCCAAAAAAAAAAAAAAAAAAAAAAAAAAAAATGTTTACCGTTTTCGCAAAAACGTTTGAAAATTCGACATTTGTAAACACTGTTACGGATCGCAGACTCCAATGTTTACGTTTAATATGCCACAAGAAAGTTTGGATTACAATGATATTTTATTTGAATCGTTTTTTTATGTATTAGTTATCTTGATCATCTGCCAAAAACAACTAAATTTGAAACATCACCAAATTCGATTATTTGGGTTTTCAAGTGGGATGAGCAATACAATCAATGCACTTTGCGTAGCACAAATCAATAGACGATTTGAATTAGATTTAATACGAAACGATTTTTAAGATTTTACATGTTTAACGAGTATTGATCCGAAAACACGAAAATTTAGACTAAAAATCCCGATGGAGAGGTGAGTGTTGGTTCTTTTTGTGCAGAATCTGGTTATATACAACATTCCGTAATGTTAAATATTAAAAAAGATAGGAAGAAAGGAATGAAAAAAAAATGAAAGAAAGTAAGAAAGTGAGAAAATTTGAGATCGGAAGAGAAGTTTTTTAGCATAACGATTATCTAAATAAGTCGTTCTTCAGATAGTACTGATAGTATTGATCATTTATATATGATATTTTTTGTTCCTAAATTTAATTTTTACCAGGACGTATTCTAGATAACTGAGCTCGTTCAGACTCGTTTTTTCGAATGCAATAAATCGTGTACCGGATGAATTACTTTAAAGAAGACAAATTACTTATGGTCTTCTAATAGTTCTCCTCCGAACAAGTGATTACATACAATGCCCTTAAAAGTGAAAATGGAGTTGTATTGGTTACAATGTACTGTAGTGAACTGTTTTTTCGTGTTCGCGTCAATACAGCTGTAATCAAGTTATTCGGGTTTTCGTCAAATAAATGCACTCTTTGTTCATAAAATGCTATTACTCTGTATCATAATAATACATATATATTTGTAATTTATTACGAACACAACAGGAGTTTGCCTATTACGTTTTGTCCGCAGATGATGTCTCTAGTGAGCAAGTATCACGGTGATTTAGTGAACACCACCCGCGTTCACTTGGCCCACGAGTGTGAATCCCGCGGCAACTATCGGGCGGCCGAAAACCATTTCGTCCAGGCCGGAGAATGGAAACTCGCGGTGAAAATGTATCGATCGTTGGATATGTGGGAGGAAGCGTACAAGGTGCGTATAATATACAACAACGATAAGTAGCAAGATAATCAATATGACAATCATTCAAAGTGCGTTGAACGTAAAATTGATTTTTTAGAATATTGTTAAAATACAATTTAAAAAAAAAAAAAATTAACAAAATAGCCCGTCGGTCTACAAGTGAAAGTATGAATTTCTTGCCATGCAACACGAACATTTTTTTTTTTTTTTATTTCAAATCACCTCAAAAAATACATAAAAGTTTAAAAATAAGTGAACAACGCACGACGTCAAGTATGTAACATTACTAATCCAAAAACAGAAGTCAAATTGTTTCAACCAACGTTGTCGTACCGTGTTGATAAAAATATGCATATTCAGTGCGCATTTTAAGTTTAAAGACACAAAACATTGATACGAGTGACATAGCGACGTGTTTTCCTGTATGCATAAAGTTGAAACATTTTTAAAATTGGTTTAAAAAAATATCGCAAACACTCAGTTATTGTTCGGTTTTTTCGATCATTTTTTTTTGGCAAAAACTAACTCTCGAATAGAAACTTTTACCAGATTAATTTCAGTCGTCGCATATTTTTAGAGTGAACGTTTGGTAGGTACGGACAAACGCGTAAAACATACGTTTAAACAACCTCGCTGGTCATTACAGCTATATATCTGTATAATATTATATAAAAAGATGAACTGACTGACTGACACAGCGCCAACCGTTGGGTCTAGGCACTTGAAACATTGCACAAAGGTGCCTTATACAACGCAGACAAGCTCTAAGGAAGGATATTTTAAAATTCAACACGTAAGGGAGTAAAAAAAGGGTTCAAAATATTATATATCAATCGAGGCACAGCTCCGACCGCGGGGTCTAAAAACTTGAAGTTTTGCAGAGGGTTTCTCATAAGTAGGTACAATACGAGCACAAAACAAAGGATTTTTCAAAATTTAACTCCTGAAGCGTTTTTTAAACTCATCCCCTGAGATGGTGAAGAAGGGTTCACAAATTTGTCTTGAAAAAACATTTTTTTTTTTTTTTGGTGAAGTTCTCTGTTGACTTGGCGCGTACCTACTTCAAAGTTTACAACTTATTATTGGGCTATTAAAACGATATAACTATATATATATTAATTAGGGTAAATGTGCATCAGGGTTCGGCTCTAAGTTCTTACTTGTTCTCCACAGTAATGAATAAAGTTACAAAAGAGATTCAAGATGAGGTACCCTGGTGCATGATGTTTGCTGATGATATAATTTTGATTGGAGAGAGTCTGGAAGAAGTTAATAATAAATTGGAATAGTGGCGATTAGCTCTTGGAGGAAAGCAATTGAAGATGAGGAGAAGTAAAACAGTATGTACTGAGTATAATTTTGAAGGAAAAGACGATCCGAAAAGGGTTATGGAAATCAGCGGTGACGTAATAGAAAGCAGCAGAAAACTTTAATTATCTAGAATCCATTGTGACGGAGGTTTAGTGAGAGATGTGAAACATAGGATTAAGTGTGGTTGGATAAAATAGAGAGAAGCTTCGGGTGTTTTATGTGATAAAAGAATTCCAATGTTACGGGAATGTTATGGTTAACGGGAAAGTTCTACAGAAGTGTGGTGAGACCAACCATGTTGTATGGTTTGAGGTGTTCGGTGGTGGACAGAAAAAAAAAAAATAGAAACGAATATGAGTGTGGCGGAAATGAGAATGCTTGGGGATGGACGAGTAACAAGAGAAGATAGAATAAGGAACGAATATTTAAGATATTCGGCATTGGTGTTTCGTCAATACAGTGAACAAAATGAGAGAAAACAGACCGATATGGTTTGGTCGCGTGACGAGAAGAGAGGAAACTGAAGCAGTTAGAGCGGTTATGAGAATAAACTTTGGCGGAAATAGAGGTAGAGGGAGACCTAAGAAAATATGGATGGAAACAATTGACAAGGGCGGCCGACCCCAAATAGTTGGGAGCAGGGCGAAGAAGAAAAAGATAAATATATACATATACATATACACGGTTGGCAGTATTCTTAAACGCGAAACAACAACTCATATTGAAACCGTTTGGAATATTTTCCTCGGAAAACACACGGGCGCCGCCGTTATTCCGTGTTTGTTTACGCGCGAAACGCGTAAACCGACAAAGTTTCAGTCGGCCGCGTCTTTCCGGCGGTGTTTCGCCGGCGGCGCAACGTCTGCAACTGCTCGCACGCGGTGTATTATTAATTTCGTCTCGTCGGGACGACGAACAATATTGTAATAATGATTAATCATAGTTTTTCGCGTTTATTTCTGAACGATATCATGTGCGTTTCGTGCAACGTTGAAAGAATACTCGGCGTTTCGAAAAATTAGCCGTCATTTTGATATTGAGTTCCAAAAACGCATCGGCGGACGGTCACTGAATTCGAACAGTTGATTAAATATCGTACTCGTTGATTTTGCGCGAGAAATCGTCGTCCGCCGAAATCTGTGTTGGGGAGAGGACGCGTTCCAGTTTTCAACCACGTCTGGCCAATCAACTTGTTAAAAGTTCAAAATTAAGTTAAAATGTTAAGATAGTTTTAATTAAACTAGTTAACCAGCTGTCGACCTATATTTTTCAAAACTCGATAAGTAATTTTTTTTTAATTTAACGCGTTTAACTGTAATGATTAATTTTTTTGTTAAACTTTAAAGAAAAATAAAGTATTTGTAAAAAGAAAATTTCAAAAGATTCAGGCGTTCGTAACCTAATATTATATATCGGGTGAATACGGGTGTTTAGCGTGGTCTCGTTGCCTTTATGTGCGTTGGTAGCAGTGCCAAGGGCGTGCAAATTACCACAAAAAAAAACTGCAAAATCTCTACAGTAACCATTATAAGAGGACTTATTGCAAAAAAAAAAAATTAATTGAATTCAACGAATCTCGTATTCGCCAAGTTTTCGGCAATATTTTTTTAACGAGTAAAATATAGTTTCTTATTTTATTGATAACCCGAAAATCAAACAAAGCCTCGATCGCTATTATTATAAACTCCTCTACCATCGCCAACAAAGTTCACCATCTTCTAATACTTTTTCGAAAGATCGAAACACATTGACGATCTTAGAAACACTAAACTATAAATCAATAAAAATTATTTACTGAATTTGCAATCTAAAACGGGTAGCACTGTCCACGCTATTTCTTTTAGAACAATATTACTTGCACTTGAAAGAAAAACCGAAAATTTATGTTCGTTCAAATTATTTTTGTCACGAATCTTGTAAAAAAAAAAATAGCAAGAAAAAAAACTTGAAATTTAATAACTTGTCTCGTAAGTTTTTTAAGACAATTTTATTCGGGTTTTGGGTCGAATCTTTTATTCAGGTCATTGTTTAATGACGTAGTTGGTAAGTAAGTGAAAAAAAAAAAAAACGTTCAGGTTATAAGGGTCTCGTGTGTTGAACTTTTTAAGGGTGTTTCGGGTTCGGTTGCAAAGCCGAGGCAAAACATAATCAGTGGTGAATTTGAGGCCGATCCCTCTTTAGCTGACTAACACACTTTTGTACTATGTGAATAAAAAAATGTTTTTTTTTTTTTCATTTTACGGTGCAATTGAATACGTTTTAAAAAATTAGCCGCCTCGTTGAATAATCTAGTGGTTCTAGATCGTTCGCTGAACAAATTTAAAACCATTTCGTCAATGTAGGTATTGACTAATCGCACGATATTTTTTAAAATCGTAAAATTACAAGCGCGTAAAAAAACGAAGAGCGGTCTACGTATTTTCAATCGTTACTCGTTGTGGATAATTTTAAATCACGCGTATAAAACTAACAATGTAGTCAGTAGTGTTTACTTCTACAATATCGATATCCTCGGTTTTACAACTGCAGCGTGTCATTTCCAGTACTCAATGGTTACAGCACGATTATTGTGAAAATACGCGTTCGATGAAATTAGATGAATCCTTTTTTGTTTAAAATTATACAAGAGAGTGTTTGAACCGACTGTAAAACAAATTTCAAAATATTTCAAATTACACGTCCAGAATAAAATCGTCTAAATAAAAGCCGCGTTCATTTACATTGTATAGATACCCACTGTTTTAGTTTAACACAAAACGTTATAATGTAAAAATAATATATGTATATGGTGCGCATTATCACGAAAATTGAAATTATTCCGTTCGCCGTAGAGTTTAGACAACCACTGTACGAGACGAACGGCGCATATTGTGACTGACGTGTATCATTGTACACCGACAATTTCAATACCATGCGAAACAACCTCTCAAAATGATAAATTGTAATTGAGATGACTGCGTTCTTCTCATATTTCAATGGAATCTGTTGAAAACCTCTCAAGTTCTGTTCCGCCACTTAAGCGCACCGATACCGTAATGTTATTATATTATAGTGTCAGATGCACTTACAGTCTACGACGATACGGATGTTTCTAGATTTCCGCTTTTGTTATTTATTCATTTATTTTTTTTTTTTTTTATCAAACCGATTTACTCCGAGAATAACGAAACAACGATTTTTTTTTAATTCTAAGTAAACTTTCAACACGTCAATGATAATTATTATTTCGGTACGCGATCGTAATAATGACGCGTTCGATTTTTCTGTGGACTCCAATGTCAAACATACTCGGGACAATCGAAATCGAACAGCTAAACAAAAACCATTCTCGTATAGTCGAGGTTTTTTTTCAATTAACAGAACAACAATCTGATCTTGCTTGTTATTATATTTTTAATGTTATGATTTTCAAGATTGCGAAAAACAACGGTGGAGAACATGCGGCCGAACAAGTGGCGTTTTTGTGGGCAAAGTCATTAGGAGGTGACTCGGCGATCAAGTTGCTTAACCGTCTGGGCTTACTGAACGAATGCATCGATCACGCGACAGACAGTTATCAAGTAATATACCTAACTATATTTTTATTCGTATAACACGTGATTTATTAACTGTATTCTTAATTTAAAATAAAAATTTGTGTATTTTTATCATACATAAAATGCAACACAAAACAAATTGAAACGAAAAATGGATAAACTACTACTTAATGATTGTAAAATCGTGACCGTAGGAAAAAATTACTTTTATTTTGCTAAAGTAAAAACAATCACTCGTTATGAGTAATTTAATTCAAGTTATTAATTTCCACAACATCTGTTTGGATACGAAAATAAGGCTGAGCATGAGTTCGTTATCGAGTTCATTGTGACCGCGATAAAGTTGAACGTATTTGAGAACATTAGGTATTATTAAAGTGCAAAATTGTTAATTCACCGTTTAAATGAAATATATTTTTACATTTTTAAATTATATTTCGTTGAAAATGCCCACGAAAAGGTGATGGTAAATAGAATGCGCTAAAACATCACTAATTGATATATAATGTTGAGATATTTTATAAAATACTTAAATGTATGATATAATTTATATTACTTGCAGTTGATTTTGACTATTCAACGTTCGTTGTACATTGTTTGAGATATTTATACGAGTTGTCAGAAAAATCATCGAAAATATAAGCCAAAAAATGTTGGCTTTTTTCTGTTTTATACAGAATACATTATCTGCTTGGCTTTTTCCGTTTTCTTTATAGGTTAAATAAATTGTGAAACAATTGAAATATCTATGAATAAAATAAAAATTTTAAAAACAAAAATGTTTCACACTGTGACAATTCGATTTCTGAGTAGTTTGAATTCGCATTTGAATTGGCCCGATCGGGAAGTGCTGAGAAGTTAGCCGAAGTTCATTACAAATACGCATTAGTGCTCGAAGACGACGGAAAATTCGAAGAAGCCGAAAAAAACTTTGTGGCAGGAAAAAAACCTAAAGAAGCGGTATTAATGTAAGTAGTTCACTCTCGATTATAATAAAAGTATTTTTTTCATCAGTATAATTTGCAAAATAAAGTGTTTTGATCGTTTCTTTTAAAATCTAAAATATCGAAATTCGAATCAATGGCCTAAATGGTTTCTTTTTTGTTCCTCAGATCTACAATAGAAAATCAAAATTTTTAGTACAAACTATTGAAGCTTTTGAAATAAAATCGTTAAAAATAAATAGCTAAAATAAAAGACATCTTAAATACACAGCAAGTGCATGTACATATTACGAAAACATCAATCTGTTATTTTCAGAAAAAAAAAATCTGAAAAAAAAAAAATCTTAGAAATAAAATTGTCACATTCACTCTTCAAGAAAACCAAACTACAGGTTCCTTCATACATGCACGTATTTATATAGGTCTCTTCTTTCCCCTCGAGATTTTAGGAAAATTAAATACTTCCAATCAACCCTACCACAATAAATCTGGGGAAAAACATTTTTGTAAAATATTTTAGATTCTGAGCGAAGCGAGGAACCTATTGATCTTAAAAATATGTGTGTGGTTTTTTTTTTTTTTTTGTGTGTGTCTGTGATATAAATAGCGCCTAGGGTAGATTTTTTAACAGTTAAAATGTTTTTTGAAAGCTCAACATATATATACTGCAAAAAACCACTTTTTTTTAAAAATTTTTAATTCCAAAAAAGTTATACCCAGAAACAAACTTAGAAAAACCCGGTGAAATATACGGCAAATGCAATTTCGACAAATCCGATCTCGCTATGTAGCCGTAATTTCCGAAATAATGATTTCCCAGGTCTGGAACTTTTGCACGACATTTAAATCGGTATAGTACAGGTTCGATACGAATTTCAAAACATTTTAACAATTGTTGAGCTTAACGGTATGTAAAACTTTGAAGTTTTCGAAAATTTCAATTTTTTTTTTTTGGTAATCAAGTAAACGCTTTCAGATGTTATCACAAAGTGGTCGTATAACGCAGGTAGTCGAATGCGAGACTGACAATTTTTGAAAATCATCGCACGAGATAATAATTTTTTTTTGTTTTTTTGTCGTTCAAATTAACCGTTTGTTTTTCTATACTTTCTTTACTCTGTTCCTTACCTCGTTTTAGTATGTTTCGTATTGTAGAAGATTTAGATTTTTTTTTAAATCTCGAAAAAATCTCTAGACACGCGCCTGTTCCGCAGGTATATACACAACCAAGACTGGGATAACGCAGAGCGGGTGGCCGAACAGCACGACAAGAGTGCCATGTCAGACGTGCTGCTGTCCAGGGCAAAAGTTGAGTTTGAAGCGGCCAACTATCCGCGATTCGAAGCGTTAATGTTACGGTGTCACAAGCCCGAACTCATCGTCAAACAATATCAGGTATTCTATTGAAATTGTATTGTTTTCGTATTGGGCTATATTTTAATAAACCAAACGGTAAATCTAAAACATTTCATTCGTTTGGAAACGGTAAAAATTTTAAGCATATTGAAAATGTTCTACCTGCTTTTAAGAATATTTATCCCCCAAAGGATTCAAAATGGTTCTAGCTATTACGCTAATACGAGTAAGCGCTGAGAGTCGAGTTATCCTTCCTGCACTAAAAAAAAATGTTCAAACGAACAAAATATACGAAAATGGCGAACAGCGAACAAACTGCAAACAAAAAATTAAAAGTCCCGAAATAGATTGCGTGCCAATAGTTACGTACTTATAACTTTTAAATAGAATATACAACTTCGTCACATATATTGAAAACTCCTAATTTCTCATATCTATGAAACTGCAGGTCGAGTGTACTCGTCATAACGTGTAAGTACTTAATTTCATCACGCTAAATGTATGAAAAAATAAGGAACTATAATAATAGTACGCTGGTTCCCAATCAAATTTTATTTCTGTTTAATTCAATAATGTACGCTGTCACGTTATGAATTATTACAAATATTACAACCCTGCAAAATAAACGTACTGAAGTCATGATTCAAAAAATTTAATTACATATACACTTCCTTATTGATTTTTCTTTAAGTTTTACACTAAGTTTTTTTCACTTCACGATCAGCGATGATCAATAAACGAGTGCAAAAACCGAACACTCTACATTTTTGCACATAAAACCGAGTACGATACGTCCAAGTAAATTGTATACTTTGTTATTAGCAACAAACTTGATAATTTGAAATCAATGTTGTCAACAAAAAAAAAAAAAAAATAATTGTTATCGAAGTGTCAATGTATTTTCCAGGATTATCGTTAAAAAAAATTGTATTTATCATACTTTTTAAGTAAATATTATGTTACTGGCAACGTATTAACAAAAAATAATTGATTGAAAATTACTTTCTGAATGAAGCTACAAAACAAGACGTATTATAGTCAATTATAGCTGCTTAATAACAATATTGGTTGGTTTGTATGTTATTCATATAGTACATTATAAGTATACGTGATTAATGTCCATAAAATGTTTCTTGTAAAATTAGTTCAGAAATTGTATATATAAATACAAAATTAAATTTAAAAATGAAAAACTTGGAGGCAAAACATGTAATATAAAACACGTATACGGTGTACGCGTATGCAACTGAATGAAACGAAAAAAAAGTTCCGAAAAACAAAAGTGATCACATGCTAACATTCTAACCCAGATTGAGAAGAAAACTTTTTTCATTATTTTCCGACTTCTCGAACTAAATAACGGTAAATCCATTAGTCACCATTTGAGTGTTTCGTTTACGAGGAATAATATTTATAAACACGTTTGATTATTTTTAATGAAACCAAAAAAAAACCACAAAGCGTGTGTAAACAAGTATATAGATGAAATTAATTATTGAATTTATAATTTCTGTGTAAATTTCGGGCTGTAACATGTAATGATTTCTAATCCTGGCATCTAAAAACCAAATTTTTGAGACAAACGTGTACTCAAATTAAATGAATGGCAGTTTTTTAAATAAAACTTAATAACCTCAGTAAGCTTGATTAAGCTACATGATTAACCCATTTATTGTTTTAATTTCGAAACGTTTCGACTACTTATTTAATTAATTTTTTTCCAACACATTATTTATTTTTTTTTTTTTAAGTTAATTACATGACTATTTTTTAAAGTAGTGAAAAATATGTTTGACCATCAGAACTAACGGATGAACGAAACGGTTTTAAAAATTAAATCGTCATAAACAGAAACGACCGTGGTTGATGAATGATACGTCATTGTAAATTGCAGTTATTTAAGTAAATTATGTGAAGACTTTCTCGTGCCTTTTTTTTTCTTTTTTTTTTTTTTGAATGAAATACAGTCATTAAACGCTGTTAGAGACATAACTATAACATTTTTTTTCGTAAAAATTAATGTCGAAAATCACTGATTGGTGTAACATATCATGAATTTTTTTTTTTTTTTTTTAATACATTTTTTTCTACATAATTTAACTGTTTGTTTTCAACTCGGTTTTTTTAGTATATCATTTTATTTGTATAGCTAGTATCAATAATAAAATTTGATACAAAAATCAAAATATGCCAAGTCTAAAATGTACAGATTAAAGGAATGAAGCTTGATTCCTAATAGAAATATATTTTAATTCTAAACGTATTGATTTCACAGTTATGTTTTATTTCTGAAAACATTTTTTTGAGAAATCGGATTGCTCCGATCTTCACATAGGTAATATGTGATACCTCAAATGTTGGATAATTTACACGAGATCATACTTTGGTTAAAATTCGTTTTTAAAAACGCTATTTTGAAAAATTCGTCATCCAAAAACTTAAATGGCACAGCATCCAAAAGTGTCTCAAACGACTTACTGAAATATTCACTAGTCGTGGTTTTTAGGATGGGTACAATGGTTGTAACCGAAATCGAAAATTTTTCGAGTGACTTCAGAACATTGAAACTTTTTATAAAACACATTAGGTTCCATTTTTTAAGTTAAAACATATATTCAAGCTTCGAAACATATTTTTCTAGATTAACAAAATTTGTTTAATGTTGGTTATTGGTGACATTTCTTTATTCAGATTTTTTTATAGAATTCACACCCTTAATAGTTGTTTATGAAATAAGTATACAATATTGGAGTAAATAAAACATAACCAACAACATTTTCGAATAAATCTAAATTAATCAATTAATACGTTTGTTTACCATCGCAGTACCTACACTTTTTTAAATCAATTTAAAAATCACGTTTGATTGATGACGCGAATTTTCAAGTTTCGCTTTCGAACAAATCTCTTACAATCTGACGACACACAGAATTTTTAAATAAATAGTATGTTTAGGTACCTACCTACCTACGTATAATTAATACATTTGAAAAAACGACATTTCCAATATTCCCTACCGCCATCTCCGGACGATACCTATTATTGTTAGTAATGTAAATATTGAAAGTTTCCAAAAAATAATCGATTATTGTTGTTTTACCGTTGATACAGATCTGATAAAATATAGCTACTCGCTATAGACGCGTACCGTGTTAAATGAATAAAGTTCCTACATAGTTACGTATTTAGGGATTATTATAATTTTCGACCGTTTACACAACTGGTATTTATCAACAGGCAATCGGTTATGTTTGCAGACGACAAATCAATGATGTGTCCTTTTGTCAAAAAAAAAAAAAACACTTTTATCAAATATACTATAACGCGCATTTCCCGATGAAAGGAATATGATTTACAATATTTTCGTACAATTAACCGTTTCGCTAACCTTGGGCCTTGCAAAAACCGTGTAAAAATCTGGTTTCCTAGTGCTATAAGATAGTCGCAGGACGACATTATGCGACCACAAGATGCGTCTTGACGCATAAAACAAAATAGCGTTAATGATTTTGTGTCAATAGCGAGGTTGGAATACAGGAAAAACTAAATCGTATTTTCGTTGAAACGAACGATTTCGTGGAAAAATTCAGTGAAAAATACTTTTAACAAAACTTCTCCACAATCTTCGTCCAAACTCGATTCAGTATAACGAAAGTGTAAATCGATCTGTTAGTACGCCCGCACCCGCGTTATACACTTATATGCACCTATAAAACACGTTTTCCGAAATTCGACAACAAAATTATACTCTCGGTCACTTTTCAGCGCGCGAACGGTAATAATAATAATAATAATATAGGTTCGGCGTAGGTAAGCTTCGGGCGCCCCCGAACGGGTTCCGACAGAGACGAATGTCGTCGGGCACTACAACAAAACACTGCAGCCAGTGTTCGGAAATAAAAGAACGGGCGTGTGGGGTGAAAAAGCATCTAGGGCACGTATATAGTCGGCTAACGAGAACCTTATTTGTCAATTGTCAGGGACATTTTTAACGGAGAGTTTTTTTTATTTTCTCTCCCGTATTCGTCCAAAAAACGACGTCCAAAGGCGTTATCCGTGAACGACATATTTTTCTCGCCGGAACTCTCCGTCTCCGGACCATTCGGCCGGGTCCGTTTCGGTCTTGAGAATTTTTTCGGTAGTATTTTATCGATCGTCGTACTTTACATTTTTAACTTGCAAACCGACATACATGCTGACTCGTTGTTTTATGCTAAAAAAAAAAAAAAAGTCGTTCGGAATCTTTGTAATAGACAATAATCAGCAATGGAAAAACTAAAACCTATAAAATATTCTTATTTTTCTATTATTCGCCATACGAACGAACAATACGTAACGATTGTCGTCCTGTAAACTAAATTCAAATAAATTCACATCACCAACGAATATCGATTTTTGTCAAACGATTGATTGATGAGTTCACTATGTTCCTTTGATACTACGTTCTGAACGTGTAAAACTTAAAATTTTGAAAAAAAAAAATTGATAAATCACCACGGATCAATTGAGAAGAATTAAAAAAAAATGTATGGAGTCAGTTTAAAGGGTTAAAATGATAATTAATGGATTTCACTCCGAAACCTAAAGCAAAAACGATCGCATAATGACCTGCCAAATGCATTAATCAAACACTTTTTATAACCACAAGTATGTGTTGTGTATAGATATTTTACAGTAAAAGTAAATAGTATTTTAAATAAAAAAAAACTGTAATGGCAATGAAAGTTTCGTAGAAGCGTGCAATCACATGATATTGTTTATACTCAGTATTACTTAAAAAATTCTAGCAAATTTAATTTTAGTACAATAACATAAAATAAGTATAACGAACAGCACGTGTGTGTTTAGATTAGAAAGGTAAAATTATAAACGTGAGTAATCGGGTGATAATACATTTTTTACTTTTAATGAAGTAGGTAATCTATCAAAACCAAACAAAAACTAAAACGAAAACATGACGATAAGTATAATAGGTGTGGAATAATCGCGATTCTGAGCAAAATCATTTTTAACGCTCCACATATTTATCTTGCATATAATTTCCAAAACTAATCGATATTTTAACCCCGCGGTATAATAATATTATTATTATTTATTGCGAAAAAAACCAAAAAACCAAAACTACAAGGGTATAATAAAATATCTTGGTAAACTTGCAACAACGTTTGTAGTCTGGAAACTAAAATGTTTTACGGCGTAAAAAGTGCAAATGTTTAATTTAAAATGTCTTTCTATGTATTATTAACACGCGTTTTTTGCAATCGATTGGAATTTATGAGACGAAAACGCTTTGTTCATTTAACTCGGACGATTTTCAATCAGTTTTTGAATTTTCGGAGATAAACGATAAATTCAAAAATGATTCTCTACGACTAAATTACCGCCCGTGTAATTTTTTTTCAACATTTTAGATCGTGAACATGTCACAATCAGATTATATTATTATGTTTAGCTACTCCGTAGACTGATATTTACAAAAAAAAAAAAAAAACAAAAACAATACTACTAAGTATGTTTTGTCGCACTCGAATATTTCCGTATGAAAAAATGTACTTTTCAACCGGAAGAAAATGAAAAAAACTTTTGAAATGTTTCCAGGAGAAGGGCATGTGGGTGGAGGCGCTGAAGTCGTGTCGGGAATATTTGCCGACAAAATTGGACGAAGTGCAAGCCGAATACGACAGGGAGTGCGGTGCACGAGTGACCAGGGACATAAACAGCCTGTTCGTGCAGGCCAGCCAGTGGGAGCAGAACGGAGAATTCAAAACGGCCGTGGACTGCTTGCTCAAGGTGAGTTCATCAAAACTAAGGTGTATTTCTGTGATGAAAACTTGACGATTTTACAAAAAACCACTCGGACAACACGGAGCATAACATGGAAATAAGAAAATTACGATTTTTTTTTTTTTTTTATAACTAAACCGCCACCAAACTGTGTATTGGTTTTCCGACCGGATTGTTTATGTTCGTATAGTTTTAATTCTCGTAAATGTAAATTCAACAGATTTTGTTGCAATCGTCTTTCGTTATAAACTGAGTATGACCACTCATTGTATAATTCTCAAAGGTTGTTTAATTATTAGCAGTTACTATATACGGTTGGTTTTCGGAACAACCGTTTATTAGTTATAAAGTTATTCACTCTAAAATAAAAAAAAAAAAACTTCTACCGAACACTTAACTTTACGATTTTCAAACGTTCTTTGTGCAAGTACCATATACTCCAAACGTGTATTATTCATCGTGACAAAATTAAAATATGACGTGCGTATACAAAATACCCATTAATATATTCACTTCAAATTGAAAATAATTGATTAGTGATAGCGTAAATTCGTTTCGAAATTGTACACTGCAATAGTCAAAAGTCGAAACTTTTCCTCGACAACTTTTTTTCCATCGACTGTAGACGTTCCGAAATGAATATTAATTAAATGTGTAAAAAGGTCACTTCAACCAACTGTAAGGACGACCGTATCATATCAAAAACGCTCAACGAAGCGACGCGAATGACATTAAAATACTTGGACGGCGAAGAGTGCGTGGACGTTGCTAAAAAGTTAGGTAAGTCATAAAAGGTTGTAAGTATATTGTTGGTGCATCACCGTCGATTTTAAAATGAACTATTAATTTTCTGAAAACGTCAGCTTAACATTTTCGATAGTGTTATATCGTTCGCCCGAGACCTTTACTGTGTTTATAACTTTCGATCGAATCTGACTAAAAGAGAAAGAAATAAAAAAAAAATCATATTTACAAGCCAGGAGAACTGTAAAGAAGTTTTTGAAAATGTTTTAAAACCCAAATAGATATTTCGATTTTATCTCTAGAGCCCATTTCATCAGGTTTTAACTTTGGTTAAAAATGTTAAGCATATCTGATTATATACACTACGTATGAAATAAATTGATATGTTTATAGCTAAAAAATTTTTAACGTTTCTAATACGGCTAACATTGATCATTCAAAGTGTTGTTGTGTGTGTGTCGTTGGTGTATTATAACAATTAGAGGTCGGTGAATGAATCATAGTTACGAAAAGCATATCAAGATACGTAGATTCCGTATAAATTGTTTATACTGTTTTATAATAATACTAGCTTCGGGTTAAATTTTCCGCACGTTTGTTTGTGAAATTCGTTTGTTGTTGAAACTTACTTTGAAGTTGATCGCGTCAAAAAAGTAAATATCACTCGGCAAGAAAATTGACTTTGTGTTTTGAGTAACACTCAGCAAAAAAAAACCACTCAGGGGTTCAGCTAGTAGATTGATATTTAACATTTTGAATAACCGAAAATTTCCGAGTGTTAAAATTTCTGGAAAAAAATGAACAGGGAGAAAATTTAATTTAAATCATTTCGACAAGCGGAAACTTTCCGAGTGTTATAATTTCTGAAAATAAATGGACAGAAGTTTCCCGAGATAATTAAATTTGAATACTATGGAAAGTTTCTAAGACTATTATTTGAATTTTTCGGAAAATTTTCAAGTGTCGACCCAATTTTTTAAAAAGTTTATGTTCTCTTGTCGGTACCTACCCACCCGGTAGATCGCTGACGAAACCTTAGTAGGTACGAGAAAAATTATCACTAATTGCTATAATATTATATTCTGTTAGAATTAAAAAAAAAAAACTGATCCAACTATAGATGATTTATAGATTAAATTTATTAGTCCGGGCTGCAGTATTTTTTCCATTTTGCCATGCACGTCCGCTGTAAGGAACTATCGGCATCCGACATTCGCCAGTAACCCAATTTTTTAAACCACCCTATTCCTATAAGTACTTTCTGTGTTAATTTTGGAATTCACTAAAAATTGATCAAAATCTTAACAACACGAGTAATTAGAAAATGTTCGATTTTGTTTTTAGAAATTTTTACATCATTAATTATTTTGTTATTTTAGCTTTTTGTAACTGCTTTGCATGTTTGAAAACAATTGAAAATTTTTTTAATTTACTATGTAGAAAAGGTATGATTAATAAAAACTGTTTTTCAGCTAAATGTAGAAATTTTTAATCTGTTAAACAACATTCAACTTACCGAATTATCTGAGAACTTGCATTTATGCTTACAAACTTAATTCATAATCGTATTACACCTTCCAGAATAGTAACCCGCCAAAAACAGTACACACAAAACCTACTCCACCCATGTTTTCCACCCGTCCTCCGTTTTTGTTTGTTATTTTCAAAATACGTAATTTTCGCAGCTATTCTATTTTTGTAAGCCGTAGCAATCAGGTGGACAATTTGTTAAAACAGCCGTCAAAATAACAAAGGAAAATTATTTTGCTTCACCACTCGAAATCTAAAAAAAAAAAAAAAAAAAACCGTGATAGAAAAAGTTTTCCCATCATTTCCCTTACTCAAATTTATGCCCTTGGGTCTGATCACGTTACAATTTTTCACCATGCGCTTGACACGTGGGCTCAATCAATCATTGTACCAGAACAGTATTATTATTATTATCGGTGCTAGCGAGACGTATACATGTATACGCTGTGATATCCAAACAAACTTTATAGCCGAGTGTAATTTTGGTTTTTTAATGTTTGTGTGAGGTCATGTTTTTATATATATTTTTTTTTTTTTTCCTCAAAACGTCCGTATTTATTTGTCGCGAATGTTTTTACGAGTAATCTTTGATTTTCGGACATTTTATGGACTCGTATTTAGTCATCGGATAGTGTTTTCGCAGGTCGTTAGTTGTGTCGCGATGTCGATACGATTATTTTAGACTGAATGCAAATGTGGTACACGAAACGTTATTGCGACGATGACGAGTGAAATGGACGCGGTTCAGAAGATTTTGTTGAGAATACCGTCAACTGTACTGTATATGTTTATAGCCGATCACCGGCGAATATCGTCTAAAATCGCGTACTACAATAAAATTATATTTTATTCTACCAAAATATAACCAATCGAGATAACAAGACGATATTATACTGGAGAACTGCGATCGATGTTTATATGTTTTTATACGTATGATTAGCGATACGCTACATTCAGCGATGCGCATTTGAAACTATAATTTGAAGAACACGTGTCGTAGGGAACAATGGCGAACGTGTTTGAAAATAATGCCTATTATTCAGAACTTTTTTTTTAAATCCCTCGCACACGAGCTTGGCTTATTGAGGTCCCGTCGCAAATGTTTACACAAACTTTATTATTATACACTTTATGTTACGACTCAACAACGCTCATAACTTATGAGCGTTGTTCGGATTCATAACATTTGTCGTGTTTGATAATAATTTGCCAAATGTTTTATTAATGTTATTTACAAAAGGTAAATCAACATTAGAGTGGATGAATTGCCGTTCAACACACTTTCGAAACTTATAATCTTAAAATTATGAAAATAATTCGTGGATTGAACCAACGTGTATTTTTTTATATTTCCTACATAAAGACCCTTGCAATTGGTCCGTTCGCGTTTCCCTGAATAGTCCGATTTACTTGATTTTTGACCACGCGTTTAAGTGCGGTAAACATATTTATTATTTCGCGAGTTTTTAAAATTGAAAATGAATAATTTTACGAAACAATTACTGACTGCGATAATTTTATATTTCACCAAGACACATTGAAGTTATATGCACTACGAGTAAAGTTGATTTTTTCAGATTTGAATCAAAACTCGAAAGACAAACAAAGTTTCAAAAAATACTGCAAATAAAGTACCCGTCTCGGTTTGATTAAAGATACCTTATCTTTGTAAGGATAATTGTGCTATGCACCTATAGAACGGAGCATATCTACGACCGATAAACATAATAATATTGTAAAATCATCACGTTCTCGCACGCAGATGATCTAAAAAAACTGTATTCTTTTTGGTTTTTTTCCAATACCAGTTGAATACCATACGAATGTCTACTAATAAAATTGAAAACTATTGTAAATGAAAAAACTTATCGCACTATTTTACTGCGGAAGAATCGATTTAATATGATCAATGATTATCAAATATTTTATATTTTTACCGGTATAGTTGCAAGGTTGAAAGTTAACTTGTAAAAATCGCGCATACAGCACGACACGGTCCGGAAACGGTCGTGAATCCATCACGCTCGTCTGGTCTCGAACACGTTTACTTTAGGTTGCTTGACTTGGTAAAGACCACCTATTATTAGGTATTTCTATTATTATTAGTTACCAAATTGTATGCAAAAAGTCTATAACTCTGCATGTAAAATTTAAACACAAAACATGTTTATATCTTGTAGTTATATCTTTTTTTTGTTTTTTCAGGGCCACGTTTAATTGAGTACGAAGATTACCTGTTGGCCGCTAAAGTATTCGTATGCGCTGACATGATGAAAGAAGCGATAGATGCTTTTATTGCCGGCGATTATTGGGCAAAGGCAAGAAAGTTATCCTCTGAACTCGACCCATCGTAAGTGACGTTTCGTCGTTTAATTCTGTTGCAGGGTAATCATTTCGCACGGATAAATATTGAATCCGTTTCAAAATGTTTTTTGAAAAACTTGTACCATTCTCAGCACATTTTGTGAATTTTATCGAATTTTAAATTCGAAAATCGCTTAATTAATTTTTATCCCGATTATCAGCCAAGAAAGTGACATAAAACTATAGTGAGAGCCAATTTTTTTCCATAGACTAATTACGTAACAACGATTTTAACTTTTGTAAAAAATAAACACTATTGATTACTATAGTATTTGACTGTTAACTAGTGCAAATTGGCATTTGTCCAACAACACGCGTCTAAGACGCATATTAGGTATAATGCCCAAAAAAATTCAAACTTTACAGTTTCTGATTTTTATTTTAAAATAAATACCTAGTATTTATTTACTTTTTACCATTTAGCAATCAAGCACCGCCAATATTTCAGTATTTTTTTTTGCGTGCAATCTAGTAACACCTAAACAATAGAAAAGCATTGATGTTTATCACTTTACACGTCCGTAAAAGACATTGAAATTTTGGCCGTATATCAGCTGTTGATTTATTTAAATACACTAAGTACCTAAAATGTGTACAAATATATTATATATTTATCGGATTCATAAACAAGATATGTTTGTGGTAAAATAACATCACATATTATACCAAAACATGCCGCTATTCGTTTTAACTATTTTTTCATTTATATCGGTATATATTCGCTTGTTTTATTTTTTACAGATTTTTTTTCTCTTATGTTACATAATCCTATCATTTAAAAAAAAAAAAAAAGAAATATCAATACTATTCAAACCCAAATGACAAACATTTGTAGCTACCGATCGGATCAAACGCGAAACACATTTTAAACGAATAAGTTTTTTTAAGTTGTCAATAATGTGGTAATAACTGATGTTTCAGTTGAAACATTATAGGATAGGTTTATTTTTTCTAATCTCGAACGTTTCCGATTTCGATACGAACTCGTTTTGTTCAATATTCCACAGTAACTGTACTTTTTAATCGTGGAGAAAACCGTTTGCATCAGTCTAGTTAATTTTTCCAACAAGATTGTGGGACAATTCAAAACAAAAATCGATAACGTTGGTTCGGAACAAAAATATATGAAAAACCGTGGTACTTTCAAATTTATCAATGAATATTTTTTCTCTCGATTAACTTTTATGTTTTGTTTATTTGTCTGTCTGTATTTTGTTACTTTTTTTTTTTACACGCCGTAAAAACGATAAAACTATATCCCGCAGGTTTGAAAGATACGTGTCCGAGTGTTACAAAGAGCATGTGAAAAGAGAAGGAAAACCGGAGCAGTCGTTAGCCGACATGGACGTTGAAGAGGCGCTGGATATGTTGTCGGCCCAGGGAAAATGGTCAAAATGTTTGGACGTCGCCCGACCCCACGGACAAGTTGTTCTTCACAAATACGTTGCCCTTTACGCCACCGACTTACTCAGGGTAAGCCCTTCTGGTTAAACCGAAAATACGTTTCAAAGTGAACATATTCACGTAAAATACGTTAAAAAATCCTGCTCTCTAAAATAAAAGTGAACGGATTTTATTGTTACTAAAACCTCATGGAATTAATCTAAGACGAATGTGTTTCGGATTATTTTATTTTACGCACTCTGCCAAAATAATACCAGTTAACTTCGTGGTTAAAAAATAGTAGATGGGTGCAATTGATGTTTTTTCAACTCAACAAACCGCACAAACTGTTAAATATAATTATAATCAATCGCATATTAATACGATATGTTTTTAAAACGAACTTTTACGCTTTTTCGACAATTTTAGAAAACAATGTTACTATTTGAATAAAAATGTACTGGCTAACGTAATACTTTTTTTTTTTTTTCTTATACAAAAATGTAAAAAAACTAGTAGACCCTCTTATACATACACATCTGTCAAGAGTAAAATATCAAAAATCCGTCGTAACCCGAGCAAATTGATTTGTAGTAATTTTTGAATAACAAAATCGCAATGATTAATATTTTGATTAAATATTTAGTATAGATATTAAAATTAGTTAAACGTACACCCGAGAATAATTATTGTTAATTCGCCATCACAGTGTGTAATAATATTATTAATATTATTCGTCATAGTCTAATTGATTAACATACCTACTGTATAAATATTCATGAGAAAAAAACTGAAGCATTATTTAACTATAAAACTATTAATTACGAATTAATTTTGGTATTGAAAAATTTCTTTGGTATATGTTGATAAACATGCAAAAGAAAAAAAAAATTATTTTATAATATTAACTCGGTAGATAATGCGTATAAAGTTATAGCTTGATACTTTGGGTTACATACGTATAGAACGATTTTTTTTTCCTTTTCCATTTACTTTTATAAGTAGTCCGTATGAAGGAACAATAATGTTCTACAATAATAAAATGTATTCATGACGACAATTTAAGAGATTTTTATACTTTTTTCACAGGAAGGAAACGTTTTTGAGGCGTTAAACTTGTACACGCAGTACGATTCGCCTGCTTACCCTCAAAATTTCAATGTGTATAGACGCATAGCATTAGACGTGTTTGGAAAGCCAGGACTCGACCAAGAAGAAAGCTACAGTGTTTGGGCGAAATTGAGAGATATGTTTTTCAAATTGGTAAAATTAACATCACGTTCAAACATTATATTTTATTAAAATTTATTCTGTTTCGATTCAATTATCTTACTGTTACCCTGACTCGGATGGCAAAAATAGTGATTTATTCTAATTTACTCAAATAACTAAACGCGTCATTATTTTTTTATTTTTTTCATAAATCATAAAAACATAACAATATAGATATTATAAGTTGTACATAAAAACACAGTTTAACAATCAAGTTGAAACTACATTCCGCATTGTATTTCGTATACTCGTAGAATTAAACTAAAAAGGTATGAAAAAACGGGTATATTGGACGTTATTTGAAATTCGCTTTTCCCTCTAAACTCGTAGTGAAAGTGTAGTAACTTTTGCGTTTGTCGAACACAAAAATATAATACCTATATTGGGCGTAATACACAAGCTTGAATAGCTCCGTCAAAAGAATATTCACGTCGAATCGGCGGCCTTGTTTTTCCTAATACTGGGATCGTGTTTACGGGCAGAAAAAAAAACTATTTCGCATACAACACTCTTTGTTTTAAAAAATAAAAAAAGTATCGGGCTGCAAAAACGTAGGTAGTTACACTGCCTATCCACGGCCGGCTGCTACGGTCATCTATTCACAAAACGTATTGAACTCCTCCGCTGGGAATCGGGATCACCCCGACTTCATAAATAATTCACGGTTTTCGTTCCGAAGTATACACGTGTTCCAAATTGGTATCAATCCGCCCGAATTTGAATAAAAAAAAACACAAAAAAAAAACACGCAACATGGAGCACTTCGGGCGTGTCTGTCTGTCTGTCCCGAAACACGTCTAGACTACACGGGCAACGTGAACTCAGTTTTGTAAAAAAAGTTCGGGTGAAAATACATGTTTTGAATATTTCAATGGCAATTTTTTCAAACCCGCTTGAAAGATGTTTGTATTTATAATTTGTAAATAGAAGGTGATAAAATCTTTTAAATCTGTTCAACCAGTTCCCGAGCGCGCCAATCGTCTAAGTCGCCTAATTATAATGATTATTTCCACGTGGTAACGATTAGTTTTATTTGCTAACTGTAAACGATACCTTTTAAAACAATAATCACACGTCGTCAATGCAGAATACAAAGGACGGCGTAAATGTCCTGAAAAATATGTCTTTTTCTCGCAACACTATTCCTCTCATCAAAGACTAAAATTTAGTTTTGAATTGGTTTAAAATCAGTTTTGGATTTCAAGATTGTGAAAAATGCATAAAAATTACTTATCATAAGTAGGTATGATTTTAGAGATTTTTCGTTATTAAATAGGAGAGGATTAAATAAATAGTGATTCATAAAAATATGAAAATCTAATTCGTTTGGATGACGTATTTTCAGTTTACAATATCTACCTACTAACTTAAAATCTTACTTACCCGGAATTATCTATGTATAAGATATGGATAAACTTTCCTTTTTTTTAGATGCCTATGTTGACTAAATACATTGGTCACTTAAAAATTCTAACAAAATCGTCTCTCCGTGTATAGCATATTCTATATTATATCATGATGGCGTATGACGTGTTGAAAGACCAATTGTATTAAAGATCATCTAAAAATAATAATAAAAAAAAAAGTACAAATTAATTTTGTTTGTAAGGTTACTGAAAGTCAAAAAAAGGTTGAATAGTTTCAAACTAATCTAAACTGTATTTTAAATCAGATTATGGGTGATGGTGCTTCATCCATCATTCAAGAGGTGATTAATATGATTTTTAGCAGTTTTCATTGTTTCGTGTAACTATGAGATAAAAATAAGTACGTTACAATAGGTATATGGGTTAGGTGACTATAGTTTAGTGTAAATTGTTATTGTTGTGTGGAGCGTTTCAATTTACCTACTTAATTTTAATTAAGTCCGACACTTTTATTTTAATGACTAGACATTTAAAAACATTGTTATTCACACGCGTACCCCACGTTGCACGTAAAAATATCTTGGCTTTGTTTACGTACCTAAGTAATAATTGATGGTTAATATAAAAAAGTTTTAATGTTTGCGTGAAAAAAAAAGTTTGAAAATTTAGATTCGTTTTATGTAGTTATTTACATGTTTTATTGATTAAATGTATTCAAAGTTTTCACCTAAAACTCAAAATAGACAATATATAGCTCAGCTTCTCCGCTCTGTGCAAAAATGCATGTTTAAATTCTGTGTCATGTTTTCGTTCTCAACTATTTTTACATTTGTGTTCTAATAATAAAAAACTGACAGATGTCTGTCAATCCGTGATACAATAGAGTGATTTATGATAACAGTATAACACGCAATAAAATGTTGTTCGAGCATATATATTCGGTAAAAATTAACTTTTTCACATTTAAGATACGTATTAGGTAGGTACGGTACCAAATGTTATGCTAAGACTTCCAAAACCAGTTATTACATGCATCCAAATCTGTGGACTGTCATGACCCGTTCCAAAGCGTGATAGAGCTACTACAACAATCTCTCCACCAGACCTGGATTCATTATGTATACGTTCCTTGGACAAATTTTTATAGACAGTTCTCAGTTTTTGCGCGCGTCCGCAAATACTGGATAAGTAATGTAGGTAAAATATTTGGTAAGTAATTTAGGAGACGGTCGGCGATATCCGAAACACAAATACATACCTATATTGCTAATTCTTCATTTCGAACGAATAAAATTTGACGTGCCGTCGTGATTATTTGTCGGGAGCCTAACGAAAATTTAAATTTCAGCTCTTCAAATCGCGTCTGCGGTCGTGATATTACGCAAACGGTTGTAATAGTTATAATAATAATAATAATAATATTACGCTAATATTTTACAGATGGAAAACACCAAACAGACGAATTCGGAGTGCAGCGAAGAGTTCGAAAGGTACATGTTCGTGTCGCACTTATACGCCATGCGATGCGCTTTTCGTGACGTATCCACACTGGGCACGTTGGTTGGAAAACTGTTGGTGGCCCTTTTGAGGTACACGGACATCGTACCCGCGGACAAGGCGTACTACGAAGCTGGCATCGCTGCTCAAGTATGTTGGAATAAAAATCGAAAAATCTTCGAAATCATTCAAAATTATTGGATCAAACTCGTATTTCACCTATTTCGTGTAAAAGTTTCAGCCAGCTCCGTCTATTATTTTGAAAGTTATGGCCGAAAAACTAAATCGATTATGTCAAAAAACACGGTAGCAATAATTATTAACGTTTTTGGTCAAATTTCATCTAGTTTTTTTATTATCATTGTAAAAACAATACATCATTCGCTGACGCTCAGAATCTAAAATAATCAATACTTACTAGAATAGCTATCTAAATCAAAAAGTCCTAGCTAGTTCAAAAAAAAAATAGAGTTTGTAAAAAAACATTTAGGGTGGTGTACTGGAAACGAGCCTGTCTTAGAGGTGTTTGAAATGTTTAAAAAATCTACGTAAACTTAACTACCTTTTACAATAGTTAATGCATGGAATATTACCAAACCTGCAGAATCTGCAAAATCGAAAAAGATCTTTATTAGTCAAGTAAACAATCTCAATTTAATATCATGTGTACTTACAAATCAAATAGTAACATATTATTATCAATAATTATGGTCTGTAATATAATTGTGTAATAATATAATTGTATTATACACGTATTATTTAAAACTATTTTATTACTTTTTATAGAATTCACTAATACCCCGTAAACATTAATTCACCTACACCGAAGAAATGTTATTTGTGATTGAGTATGAAGGCTATTATTATTATCGTACTTATACTTTGCAGGAATATATAATAATTCATTGTAGGACGTCAAACGTAAAACAGAAAAAATCATAACAAAAATGAACTGCGTTTAATGGAGTGCGATCAAATTAATTTTGAAAACTGTAATTATTAAATTCATACTAACCATAGTTAATGATTTTACAGTCATTCATAATGAATATTGTAATTTACTTCGGAATAATTTTGAGTTGGTACTTGATATAAATTTTGTTTTTATATTATTCTGTTGATAAAAAATCCAATATCCCTCTAATTAAATTTAAAAACAATGCCCACTTTTGTTTGATTGTTCAACACATACTTGAAAAATATAATTTATCGTCTTGTTATGAAGCGTCATTAACGAGCGAAAAATACTTTTCAACACAAGTGACAAAATACATAGTGATCTAAAACGTTATAGAGGTGGTTGCAGCTGTTATATGCTCACTATAGCTGAAGATATAATTTCACTTGAAGTATCAACTTAATATTGTATACAAACAGAAACATAAGAAAAATATGATATATTTCGTAAACAGTTCATTGATGAAAGAAAATTATTATTTTTTTTTTTTTTTCATACCTACTTCTTGACATTCTAAACTATTTATTCTTTCGTGAAAAATTGTATGTCTGTTCCAATTACTTTAAATTAAACTTATGTAGGTATGTTGTAAGACGATCAATTATACCTACTTCGAATAGTTAAATTAAATTTGTTTGATAAAATAATTGACATATTCATTGACAGAACAATAATATAAATTAAGTTTAAATACCTAACAGTGTATCTCGCGTTTCTCCAACATAATTATTATGTATAACACAAAGTAGGGGTGGCCACTAACCTTAATTTTGGGAGTCGCAAATGTATAAGGCTTATTCAAAGCGAGTCGCACATTGTTAAGATATGTTTATAAAATAAGACGTATTTTTCATTTTATATTGAATGAAGGAAAATTTATTTTTTACATTACACAAAACATTATTATTATTGAAATTATTATTAACATTATTGTTCAAGTACACATCAAAGAATTAGATTTTACTTATGAGAAGTGCTTTTTCGAGTGTTAATATTTTCTGTTGGTTTATTGAAATCTGGCTAATAATTGGTATGCGCAATATGCCCAAGTTCGCTTAAATGTTCATCAGTTAGTTCAGATCGATATTTAGATTTAACGAATTTAAGCGTCGAGTACAACGGTTCACACACATAAGACATAAGTTGTTCTAAAGATTGAAATAAGATAATGACCATATACGGTTATGAACAAATATTTTGCTGTACGTTCGTACTAAAAAGAAATATTTTATTGTGATTTTGTATTCGTTGCATTTTTATCCAATTACGGTGAAAAACATTCACCATTATGACGAACGCGTATTTATGGACGAGCATATTATTTCTATTGTAAAACCACACTCCGATTTTTTGCAAAAAAAGAAAACTGTATTTTTAATGACACCATTATAAGTAAAAAATATTATAATACAATGAGCCAACACGCGCGATAAGTTACACAGTAATTATCACATAAAGCTATTGACGAATTGAACGAATCAATCAAAGAAAATATGGATAAATTTTAATATTCTTTTACACGTGTTTGTTATTTTTATAAAACAAATAACCCATATCTCAAATGTCTAACAAATTTTAACTATATTTAGTATGTGAAAGGGCTTGAAAATTATGTTTTGCCCCCTTCCCTTCATTTGAAATGGCTTGCGCCACTGCGCTTAGGTACCGACTCTTTAATCTTTAATCTTTAATTTAAATTTAATTATTTTTAATTAATTAAAAATTAAATAATTATTTAATTATCTTTAATTTAATCTTTAATCCTTATCTTGGCAGACCTTAGAAAGCTTTGCTTAAAAATTCTAAATTAAAAAATAAAAATCACATTTTTCACCAATTTTCAATCGCTGAATTCAAAAATTCCAAGATAAAAATCATTGCGGAACAATAGTTTATGAGTTATACAATGTAGGTATCTTAAAAGATACATAGCCATAAACACAGTAAACCATTTTTGATCCAAAAAGATGCATTGCCAAGAAACACGCAGTTAAAAAAAATCATATATATATATATATATATATTTATTTTTTCAGGTGAAGTTATTTATTGTTTTTATGCCATTGATTACATTTTTAATAAATTATTATAATTTAAAATCGGTGTCAACCTTTTAAATATTTCGCATCGAAGACGAAAAATTGCATCCATTTTAATATGGTGATTATTTTTTTACAACTTTTTGATGTCACGAGGGTATACCTCATGGATAATTATTATAGAGATGTATAATCACATTGGTTTATATAGTACCCTTTGATGAATTGTTAATATTTTAGTTTAAATGTATTTTATTTCATTTTACTAGTCTTAAAAACTTATATATCGGAAGTAGCAATAAATATAATGTAACAATTTTAAATTAAAATAGCATTTGATTAAACGTCGTACTACATCAATTACCTCAAAAGTTGATAACATCAATCATAATATTATTACTCAATACTTTATGACATTTAAGCACACATTTAATACTATCAAATAAATACTTTGTAAGTGTACATTGTAATAGTTGTAAAAAGAAGAAATAATTGAAATTAACAAATTTACTTGTACGTAATTAAAATTATTAAATAAATACCCGAAACGTTTCGCCCCGTTCGAGACTTAAACTCGATTAGGTACCTACTACAAAATAACGTGACATGACGTTTTACCGTGTCAGTGCTAGTTGTGTTGTGCACACGTCAAAAAACTTTCTGCTCTTGTTGTGTGGGGAATGAAAAGAAATGAAAAAAGCTGACGGTGATGGGAAACACAGCTAAGTTGATATTCTACTTTGTGGAACTTATTTACACCGAAACGTTATTTGTTCCACCGCGATACATTTCCCCGTTCTTTGCACTAAACTTCCGAGGGCCGAGATTACGAAACGCCGACTCTTCTTAGAAATACGATTTTCTCGACGGTGTTATAGCTTTGAAAGATGTACGGACTCTTGTTAAGAAGTTTCGAATAGACGATTTTGTGTAGGATATATTATAACTCCGTGTGAAAACTAAATGGTTATTAGATACATATAGGTAGGTATTATTACCGTTATTATGTACTTTATTTGTTGTCAAAACAAAATGAAAAGCTCTTTTGGGGCGCTCGTTTTCTCGATTTTTAAATTTCGTACGTATACGCGTCGATAAACCGAGCGTGTGTAAGATTTTTAAATTTAACCGTTCGACTTGTCAAAAAAATAATATATTCAAAATCGACCGAAACGAGAGTCGCACAAACTATTTTTGGATAACTTTTAGTCAAACGAATGCAAAAAATAAACTATTTTAACTTAACTCGACTTTCATTTTTTTTTTTTTTCAATTAACTTAACTTTGAACGGGATAGTAAAAAAAAATTTGTTAACTTGCCCGAACTTGTGAAGCATGCAGAAGGTACCTAATCACTAATAACTAATAGGTATATTTATAATATGCTAGCCGTCGGGTGAAATTCGCTTTGGAGTAGGTCACTTTTTAAAAATAAAAATCGGTCGGGTGAAATTCGCTGCCCCGGTGAAACTCGCTTCGGATAAATTTTGCTACCGGCACAACTCGCTTAAGGGTGAAACTCGCTTTGGAATAGGTCGCTTTTTAAAATGTGAAAAGCATTTAGCCCTTTTATGAACGTGCCTCCTACGATACATATCGTAGTTCCGCCTTCGGCGCAATTGGCGTTTGCTCTATCTAGAAGTCCGGCATGTTTATAAACAATCAGTTACGACGGAATCAGTCTCATCACGTAATAGTAGAAAAAACGTAGGCATAGTGACTATTTAACGTGTTCTCAGTTTAAAAACAAGAGTCGCACAAACTATTTTCGGATAACTTTTAGTTAAACAAGTGCAAAAAATCAACTATTTTAACTTAACTCGACCTCTCATTTTTTTTTCCCCCAATTAACTTAACGGGTTAAAAACAAAAAGTTGTTAACTTGCCCGAACTTGTGAAGTATGCAGAAGGTACCTATAACAGAAGGTACCTATAACATAATAACTAATAGGTATATATTAAATTAATGTCTTTAGCGCGTTTGCAGCTATTTGTATCATACAAAACCGGAGACGATAATCGTAGCAGATTTTGTGTTTGTTTTTTCCCCTCGTTTTAGGAAGGCAGACGTAACGCGGAGGCGTTCGTGTTCCTGAACCACTATCTGGACATAACGGACGCCATTGTCGACGGACAAAACGAGACGATTGACGACACGGACTTGCTGGGCACCGACTTCCCGACCGACGTGCCGCTGCCTCGAGCGATGCACGTGGATGCCGAACGACACGAACGAGTCAGAGAGTGGATTCTGACGAACGCCATGGATCAAGAAGCCGTTCAGGTAAACGCAACATTGTCTACCTTCGTGTCGTATTATCACCGATTATTATCGCCGAAGGTGGCAATCAACTAGTTTAAAAGACTAGTTTAAACAATTAAGAAGAGTCGGTTATTTTTTAACTTAACTAGCGGCCGGGACTATCTTACGCCCAACTGCATTTTTGGTGCGACACGATAATACTGTTTTGGGTGTCAACGGAAACTGTTCGTTGGACAACAGTAAGCCACGCGCAGATACGAATACTGCCCATTAACACTCATTATCTGTGCTCGCTAACTTTGTTTTGTCAGTAGGTGTACCCGATGTAATGGCTGTAATGCAACTAACTTTAAAAAAAAAACGTTAATCAAATATATCACATATTACGTAGGTGTTAACTAACTTTTTTTATTTGCTAAATAAATTTATCTGATGCCTAAACAAATATATTCAGCCAAATATTAATAAAATTTGTCTTCCGAGATACTAGACCGTAGGGTCCGATTAAATTGTTTATATTTATACGTCTTTAGGACAAATCTTTAAAAAATAAATAATTGTATTATTACAATATACTAATCGGTTAGTAAATTTAGACGAATTTGAATAAAAAAAAATGTCGCGCTGGCTCTGATCACATATTGTTATTATTAACGGCTATTATTCAGTTAAAAACCGCGTTGCATTCATTCAACTTTTTACGGTTAATCACAATGTCTCGCGCATTGTTGCGAAGTCAAGTTTATTTTTATTTTTTTTCAACAAACAACCAAAACTAATATTCGTCGACTTCTATTTCTATTTCGATTTATTTTCCTTACTGTTGAAAATAGGTACAATAAATTGGGCGTTCGATCGACTTTTTTTCAATTGACTTTGTTATTGCAATAAATTTTTTTCACTCGCTCGACTAAAATCACAAAATGGCATATTTTGGCCGAAAAAATTCTTTACTACGTATAAAATATTTAGATTTTTCAAAATTCTATTGTTATCGATTTGTGTTTTTTTTAACGCACGTAGTGAATTTCGTTTTACATAGGTAACGTGTTTAATTTCCAAATCTTACACGATATACGAGGTAACGAATTTGTGTGAATTACGAATCTTTTTCCAAAATTAAATCACATGTGGTGATGCCTACAATATAAAATACCCTACAGAAGAAGGATTAAAAATGTGATCAACACCCTACCGTACGAATACGGGTGTACTTAATAAAAATTTCGTAATTTTTTGACACCTGGTTTATTACCTGCCAAAGCGTACACCTAACCAAATGAAACGTTTAAAAACTCCCGCCAAGTTTATTACAAATATAATTAAAACTTATTCTAAAAGTTAACATAAAACATTTTATTATACCGCAGGCTGTGACGCCTTTAAGTAATTTATGTTTAAAATTTTTATTCTTTTTATTTTTTAACTTTGATTAAAATGTGCAGTGAAAATATTAAAATTTATGGAGTAGTAATAAATGTTTTTTTATCGTTTTGAATTTTTTTTTTATTTGTTGATCAAAACAAACAATACATCTCTGTAAGTCATAAAATATCTAAATTATTATTAGGTATTATAAATGTACGTCTATAACTATTATTTGCCCTATAAAAAAAGGTTAAGTACTACTGGCAAGCACGTACAGCAGCTGCTCTAGTTAGTAAAATTTACCAATATTATAATACACAGTCTTCACAAAAAATCTCTTTTTTATGTTAAGACTATTTACAAAATAGTAAATTTTGATTTTTGAACCCAAACAGTAATTTCTTTTACACGCGATTTCGACACTTGATAAAACACGTCATAATTAGTTAAGTAGCTGCCTATAGAGAAACAAATTTTGAAGGTAGGTAGGCAATACCTACCTGCAACATCACTTCAAGCGGTTGCAAAATTGTAAATTGTGTTTAAAACAACCACCATACACATTTTTTTTATTAAAATCTCAATAAAAAAATCCTATTTATTGAAAATGGTAGAAGATAACCAAAAACTGATTATAATTTGGCACTTTTACAAAATACTGAGATTTTCGATCACCTACTTGTTTAAGCCGAAAATTTTTCATCCACTCGATAATTCAGACCACAAAAATAATTAATCCCTTGTAATAAGTATTAGATGCATCTTAAAACACCATTGACCAATGTCTTATTTCAAAAAACTTTGTCTATATTCGTTTATGTCCAGTTATAACTTGTTTAAATAGTTGATCGCGCACATCACTATTTATAGTTGATATACTACTGTTTTGCAGAGTCTACCGTTGGATCATAGAAGGCTGTATCCATCGAACCTTGCATCGCCGGAAGGCGGCACATATCCTGTGTGCGTGATATCTGGATGGCCAGTGATCGAATCTAAGAAAAGTTATGCGGTGACATTTGAGAACGGCAAGATGGCGGTAAAGGACGACTGGACAAAAGTAGTGACTGTATCGAAAACTCTCAAGCCGTCTACTGTAAAACAAACATTGGAGTTTATCAACAAGTGGTGTGGACCTCCGGTACAACAGTATGCATTCCATTAAAAAATATACAACACCATAAGCCACATTTTCAGAATACAACGTTATCGTTTGGGAAAAACTTCAAAAATTTACCTAAACAGAATCATCTAAATTATTTAATATTTATTATTTACACATCAAACGTATTTTATTGTATTTGTAATGAGTGGTTTATTACAATAATTGTTGTACTAGACAAAGTGTAATCTCAATCGCTTATACTCAATGAATAGTTTTAAAATTTTTGTCATGAAACAAATCCGTTCAACCGTGAAGTAAAATTAACAACTAAGTACATTTTGTTTAACAGTATGATAATTACAAAAATTGTATTCAAACTAAAATTTAAATTGTGTAAATGAAAAAGGCTATATAGATACTAAAATTAAAAGGTCAATTACATAAAAATGGTAAACTAGACCAGTGGTTCTCAAACTTTGGTAGCCCTTTGGTTTTTTTGGGGTACTGGCCAACAAACCTTTAAATTTAAGTAGATGAAAATGCTCAACAATCCAAGGTACACGATTTGACTGAGAAGGGCACCTAACCCAAAACATTTTATTGCGAAAAAAAAAAAAGGTACAGTGTTTGTTAAAGTTTGAGAACCCCCGAGTTGGATAATGTGGATGAGATAATAGACGCGCTTATTCTGTATGGCAGAAACACTCCTGAACCATACAGGAAATGAATAATCTTTTTTTACAACATATATGTATAGAGAAGTTGTGATTAGAAAATTATAGTTGAGAAATTATTTATCGCAAACAATAAATTCTTATTACTATTGTTACTTTTTTAACAACAAAAACAATTACTACCGAATGGCGGTATTCCAGAACCTCTGAATAAAAAAAGATGTACCGGAACCATAAAAAACATAAGGTATCATCAGTCCCTGAGTGGTACACAGTAGGTATATTTTTCATATAAACATGTAGTTATGCGCAGTAAAATATTAAAACATGCAACTTAGCCAATCTAACAATCACAAGAAAAATAGTGACAGTCAATTTTTAAGAATTACTCATGGTATAGTTAAACATAACTAAAATAAACCTAATAATAATATAATTTTACAGTTGAAAATTGTAATTCAAACAAGTTATAATTTAGACTAACGTATTTATAGACTTATAATGAGGTTGTTGTAAGAGAACAAAATATTCAAGGGTGGTGAAATAAGAAACAAAAAGAAACATTGCACACAATGTCTTAGTAACTAAACAATTGTAAATAAATCGCCTGCAGATGGAAGAGGTGCCAGGCCACCTGTAACGCTGGGCAATTGCGCCAAGTCCGGTAGGTTTTGTAGATGTCTGTTAACTTCTTGGCGCACTTGACACACTTTTTGCAGTTTACCCTGATATTCCTAAAAAAAAAAAAAAAAAAAAAATGGAAATTCTTTATTACCATAATCTAATGATTATCAATACTAAGCCATTTTAATATGATATTCAATAGTTAGGGGCTGGAACGCGACCCGTTTTTACACTCGAAAACATGCCTTACCCTTTGTAAAATGGTTTTATTTTAGTAATTGTGTTTGTTGGAATTATATCTAAGCCCATTGGTCTTAGATTTTTCAAATTAAATTTTTTAAATTATAATAATAGTGTGAATTAGGTATATTTTTATAAGTTTTTCACTAATTTTTGGAGGGTTTTTAGCAATAATAAATCAGAATCTAATGCGCTGGGCACAGAAAAAAAATTATTCAATTGTTGATTCCACGAGATAGAAGACATTTTTAACCCGCAGAGTTAATTTTGCCCATTTAATTCATTGAATGTGATAGTAATTGCATATTGTTTATCTAGCTATATTTATCTCAAACCAAACTAGAAATATAATATAATATATTATTTAAATTGGTTTTAAAATTGAGTAGGTTACTGTTTTGGATGGGTTACTGGTTTGAAAGTAATAGTTTAATCTGTTACCACATTATGCATTCCTTAATTCCGGAATAAGAGTCAATACAATTTGACAAACCCAGTTAAAGAATAGATAGTATTATACAATAATAATTAAATAATAAATAAGATTTTGCATTGATTAATTAAATGCGCACAAACTACCGCATATAAAAGTGGTAAACAAACAATAGATTGCTTACCAAAATTATGATTCTGAATAAACTCGGTGAGTCAGTTACACAACAAGTTGTGAACTTTTAAGTTTTATACTTAGTTCAAAATGTATTGAGTGGCGCTTTAGATTTATTCATTCCAATAAAATTTCAATAATTTTCAGTAAAGTTTTAGTAAAAAAAAAAATTATGATGTAAAAACATCTATAAACCAAAATTATAAAAACCAATTCCAAAATGCTTTAACCAGTTATTAGTTAATACCTAGTTTAGATTATTGACTTTAATGTTTAAAAATCTACACAGAAAATTAAGTTATATAAAACAAAAGTTACCAAAATCTACAAATTCCACACACTTATGAGTTTTAAACTCTTTTTAAAATTGTAAAATCAAAACTAACCATAACCAGGGGAATTTTGAACTAACAAAACCTACCTGTAATCTATGTTCAGCTTGATCAATGAGGTCTCTTTGAGATTGAATGAAGTCGTGTAACATAGACGAAACCTTTTTACGATCTTCCATTTCACACACAAGCCTTGTATTATAGTCGGTCAACAAAGCAACAGCGTCATTTACTTTTCGCAAAAGTTCTTCTGCTTCGTCTTTGCCTTAAAATAAAATAGAACATTTTAATATAATGCACACTAGAAACAAAACAAAAATTGAATCATGCTGTACAATGATACTGAATAACAAAGTTAGTTAGACTTAGAAAATTATTATAACTTGAAAAGTGTTAATTTAGTTTGATGTATAAGTACTCCTGAAAAAACCAAAACCCAGTGTACTAAAAAATTAGTTAATTTATTATTAATGTGAATTAAACTTTGTTTCACATTTTAAATTTTAAATTAGTTGCAAATTGGGAGATATAAGAAGAAGAATACAATGAATACATTTTGTTATTTTAATTTATTAAACATTAAGTGATAACAAATATTTTTTTACTTAAGTATTTAAAGAAAACAAAAAATTTTTAACATTCCATTTGAATATTAACAGAAAATACAAAAGTTTCAACATAATAAACATGGTAAAAAAATTAACACTGAACAAATGTTTCTCTTTAAGTTATACAAATAAAAAAATTAAAAATTACGAGATAGTAACCTTGTACTTGAGGCAGTAAACTAACATCAGCAATTTCTGGAGGAAGTTTAGAAATTCTTTCGCGTACAACGGCATCACATGATGGAGCATTTTCTAAATCCTGAAAGTTAAAACAAGCTTAAATTTTAAGAAATTAATAAAATTATTTTGTAATAATAACTAAGATTTGTGCACTAAGTTAAAAATCAAATTTGAATTCCAACACTAAAACTAAAATACACAATAATATAATTCTAATGTTAATGAAAACTTAAAATTGAGTTACAATGATGTGAAGATTTTCAATCAAGAAATTTTGTATGTTTAGTCTAAACAGATTTTATTTCAACCTTTTTGTTGCCAAGTATTTATACGTTTGATTTAAAAAAAGGAAAAACGTAAAACGTAAATTGAAAATAGTTAACTAAAAATATAATGGTTATAATGGTTATAAGCATCTTTTACTGGCACAAAATTAAAAAAAAATTTTAACTGAAAATGTATTTACACCCCAGGAATAAGTTTTTTAAAAAAAAAGATATATGTATCAATGGCAGTTAAAGGTTTATAAGATTAAATAGTGGATTTTTCTAGTACCAATAGTTTTTATTAGGTGATTTTTAAATAGTAAATTTTGGCAACAGAATTAGAATAAAGTAACTAGGTACTGAGTAAACTCAAGTTGAAAATTTGTTCAACCTTATAGTACTTAGACGAACAAATTTTATACCACACAAAGTATACAATAAAATATTTGCAAATACAAAATCGCTAAAAATGTTGGTGACAAAATCTTAATTTTTTTTTTTTTAATAAATACTTCTTTAAAATATAAATGTTAAATTGTTTATGTACATTTAAAGCTTGAATCAACTCTTCTGGTTCAGGAGGATCATTGACTGGAGTTTTTGGTGATAGAGTTACGTGTAACTCTTTAGTACCATCAACCTCAACAATAACTTCTTTCTCTTTTTTAAGTCCATTGTTTTGAGGTTTAGTCTTCTTAGATTTATGATTATGGTTGTGTGAGTGTTTTGTTCTTTTTGGTGGTGGTTCTTCTGAATGATTTTTTTCTGCTTCTTTACCTAAAAAAGATTAAAAAATATTTTTGTACTTCACTGCTAACACAAGAAAATTAAAATTTCTTAAATATTTTACCAAAAGCAATTTTGAATTCTTGCATTTGAGTTTTAGTGTAAACCAGTCTTTCTTCCCATATATTTAATATACGAGTCAAACTCTGCCTTGTTTTTGAAGAGCAGTTGTTAACTGATATATGTTTAAATGCTTTTGCTAGTTCCTTGCCAAACTCTAATCCATATTCAGGACCTTTTTTTTTGCTATTTTGAATAACGTCATTTGCCAAATACATTAACGTCAACTGTTTCTCTTCTGAACCTGAAAAAATTCAAGTTTAATTAATTTTACATAACTTATGAATCAGTTTAAAAAAAAAATACATTCATAATTCATTCAGAATTCAATAATAATAAAAAATTATATTAGCCAAGAAACCAACAATTGAGATCTCATGTGTACAGAACTACCCAAACAGTACCTACTTATTGTACATTTGTATAGTAAACCTATAAGTTCTTCACTTTTCTATGAGTTTGATTTCACTGATGCAATTTTGCAAAATCATCTGATGCAATTTTTTTAGTGCAGGTAGTTTTTTCTACTTTAATATTTAAACTATAAAACTTTATTGACAAAAAATTGAAATTGCATCTTTATTTATTTCTTAACCATTTGATAAATATATTTAATCCTGAATTTTAAAAAAAAAGGTGTAATACACCCATAATCTACACCATTAAAAATTAAACTACGTACATTTTTTTTTGATATGAAAGTTAAGTCTAACTCATGATTATTGATTAATATTAAATTAGATCAACATATAAACAACTAAATAAAATCAAAACAAAATACAGTGTTTAGACTCAAATCCAATTGGGTGAAAATATTAATATAAAATAGGTATATTATGTTATTTGTTATTTTACATGCGGGATTTTCATAGAATCACGCCTACTATACCTATCAATTATTTAACTGTAAGCCCCACTGTAAAGTAAGTATAACATAAATATTTTATATATACATATATAAGGAAGGTATTTTGCTCATTCAGCTTATTGGAGTAGGTCACAGTTTGATTTGTTTACATTAAATTTGTGATCACTTATGAAAATGACAATTCTGAGCAAGCTATATATAATTCAACCTAAGTTGGCAGCTATTAATACAATATTTAAAATATACAGGTAGTGCTATACATATATATATATTATATATAGTAATGTTATGAACTTATGAAAATATAAAATTGGGATGAGAATATTAATGTCGACTTGGAGACATTGTATGGGTAGTTAGTAGTAAAGTAGTATCCGGTATGTATAGTACCCATAGACACATAACAACGTGTGCTCATTCACATAAGTGAACAGTTGTTGGTTATTACAATAACAATGCAACAAACAATACCAAACTAAATAAACTAGGTAGGTAAAACACCTGCTTAAAGGTAGTGTGGTAAAAAAAAATTGACATAACCAATATTTAACAAAAAAAAAACAAGAATAACCCAGATTAGTTCTTACAAACAATATGTTCAATGCAGTAGTTAGTGTCCCAGCAAATACTTGTCAATCTCCTCGTCGGTCCCGGACACATTTTTATCGCAATGCACATGCAAGGGGACTTGGTCGATTTTTCCTTTACAATATTCATTGTACATCCGGGATTATACTAACAGTGTAATCCAGAATATCCATGGCTGTGATTGTGGTTTGTTTACACTGATCAGAGGATGTTTTAATAGGGACTAATCATAAAACTTAGAGTTGGGCGTTTGTCTTAGAGGCGGACTGGCTTGGGGTGCCAAACAAAACTGTACCCCAGGCCCACATCCATATATAAGTTTTGGGCCCCAATCAATAGGTTCTTGTTAGGCCCAAAGTTGTGTCTTTTAGGGCCCCTATTAAATTTTGCGCCCCAGACCTTAAACTGTCTACCCCTGGTTGATCTTGGTATAATACTATAACGACGTAAAACAAACTTTAAAGGTGACGGCTAAAGAGCCTTGAGTAAAACCACCCTCCTAAGCTCAGCGTTTGCTGACCGTGAATGATTACGAATAGAAAGCTACAAAATAATACTAAGTATTGTACTAGTAAGTACAAGTCTTGTAAGTTGTTCTAACTTCGGTAATTAGGTAGTAAGCATAAGTCGAGGTATAATCCCAGGAAATGTACGACAAAGTCAGTCGTCGGAATAAAATGTTAAATGTATGAACGTTCTGAGACTCGAACACAAGTATAATCCCGGATGTATGGTAATTGATGTATACTTGAAGGAAAAAAATTGCATTAAATAATATAATTGCAAGACACGTGTCTAGGACTGATGATATCAAAATGCCGTATTGTCTAAGACTACAGAATATGTTCAATTTGCTCACACAAATTACCTGACAGTAGTTCTTTACACCAGATTTTGACGACCGTGTGAGCGTATTTACGATGATGGATCAACCACAGTGACAGTGTCTGTATACTCTGCTGGGACGAGTTGAGTTCCTTCAGACGCTTGAGCAAACCTGCTTCGGTGAAGCTAGTCATGTTCACACGTTTTCACACGAACGTTACAACCAACATTGACAGAGATGCTAACGGCGGTCAACGTTGATTATTCGCCGCATAATCAATTTTATTTTCGAGTGGATACCTATCCGGATAACTGTTTCTAAAAAAGACAAGTGTTTAAACGATGAAAAAATTATCTTTACGAGTTTCTAAATCGCCGGTATAACATGGGATTACGGTAAAACTCGACAAAAAAAACTTGACGTGAACGCGAACAGGTGACGTGTAATCGATGGTACGTCGGGATGAAATGGAAAACGTTTAGTAAGCGTACCAATTCAAAAGTTAACGAATTTTTTTCGAAAACCGCCGGGGTGTTTTCGGATTCACTCTAGGAGATGGCTTAACGGTACCCAAATATTGTTACGCCGCAGAGACGACGATCGCGAACAACGCGTCGGTCGAAACGTTAAATTCGAAAAACGTTTAGGCGAAAACGCGGTCGCGGGGTAAAGGGAAAACGGCGAGGAAATAAATAAAAAAACCCCTCAAATAAGACGATTTTTACCTGAACGCGGCGATCGGCTCTGCCGGGTGTTGCGAGAAAATTACAACGGACGCGAACGGCGGGTAATAACGACGGAAGCTCGCTGTAGAATTTCGACACGGAGACCACACGATCCGCGGGCACCGATGAATTTAGGATAAAAAAAAAAAATTAGAAAATCAACACAATATCGCGTTTGTTTATTACATTAACAATCGTAATATTATTGTTATTATTGTATAATATAGATTAAGGATTACTGTATGGAACGCGCAACAGCGAAAAGGAGAGACGAATTCCATAACCTCTCCGTGTCTACTGTGCGTGTGTGTCACACGATCTCCCAACGCGCATGCTTACGTCACGCGTGCGGGACCTCCTCTAAAGTACTATCTCGCTTATCAGCGTTGTTATTAGACAGCCTGTCGGCGCAACGAAAAGTGGCCGGTGACTGGTGCGACTCTAGCGGCAATTTTCAATAAGTGATTGTCAATATTATAGCACGGATTACAATCTGTTAAAGTAGAAAAAAAAATCCGCAAAATAGATGATAAAAAGGATAACTTTTTATCTACGACTACCGGCGGTGAAAATCATCGTCGTCGTTCGTTCCACCAAACGGTTAAAATTCGGACGCGATCGTGTGTAATGGTTTGCGGTGGTAAACGCGCGTGAACGGTATCGCGCTCGGACGCTTATCAGTTTGTCGCGCGCTCGTTATCGCCCGCACTTGGCCGAAAGCGAGTCCCCGCGGTTAATGTTATTCTGTTATTCTCTCGCGCTGTCGCCATTTCGATTGGATTTTTTCGCGAAATCTTCTTGCACGGATCGAGAAAACACACACACACACACACACAATCCGTGTACACACGTGTGTTACGATCGTTCAAAAATAGAAGCGTAGAATCGGTCCGCGCCGGTCGCGGACGACGAGCTAGCTAGGCGGTCCGACAATGACGACGAACGCGCGCGACGAACTGAACGTGGACGACTGCGAACTGTACGTTCAGCGGCACAACATCCAGGACGTACTGAAGGACTGCGTCTTCCAGCTGTGTATCGCCAGGCCGGAGAGGCCGTTGACGTTTTTCAGACAGTACTTTCAAAAGTTGGAAATCGTGAGTGGCACGTTTTTAATTTTGTATAACACTATCGTTGATGGTACGACGTATCTGTATCGAGCACAAAGAACACGAGACGTGTACTACTTATTGTGTCCAAGCTGTGTTTGGACGCTTGTTACTGCACTTTTACACCGTTGATATTGCGAGATGTTCGACACCGTGTGCACTAATACGCCCTCCGTACATTTCGTTCTGTCGAATCGCTCCCGTACTTGCGTTGTCTTTGTACGCGCAGTACCCCCCCGCTCGTTATTTTTTGTTGCGGCAACAATCATAAATTTAAAAACGTTTTCTACCCCCAGGCCATTCCTGTGTATGTATTTTTTAAAGTCTAGGACTTCAGCAGTGGCACAGACAGTTTTGAGTTATGAGGGGGCAAAACATAATTTTTGAGGCCACCCACACGCCTTGTAGTTAACATTTGTTAGGTGTTTCAAGTATAATTTCAGTTTAAATTTTTCAAGTTACCCTCCCCCGTTGAGTTTACGCCACCTCAAACTAAAATTGTTGGCTACGTGCAACATCTGCTCTATCTCCACTTTTTAGTCGTGTGCGCTAATAGGTGGTAGTACTGTGCACTACATACTTTTTGCGTATAAATTATATAAGTACATGGTTTAATTAACAGTTGGCTCTTTGGAGTTTGTTTGGATTGGATGAAACTATTTACCCTCGGTAGAATTACGTCTGTAGGCAAGCAAAATTAGGTTTTTATATAGATTCTGATACTAATATCAAACATATATGCTTGGTTACCTTTTAGCAACTTAGTCGTTCTTTACCCATTCTTCATCGAATAAATGTCCACGTGTATGCGGTCCCCGGGTGTAATCTGGCACAGGCCAAAGACCACACTCGTCTTCTCGTGGATACGTCACCCACCTATATCGAAGAAAAGTATCAGAGAGACATCGATGGTTTGCGGTGGCTCAGCGCATCAACTTCCAACGTAGTATTTGGTCCGATTCTGATCTTCTCGAAAAACTTTTTAGCTAAATTTATGATATTTTTCTGACTGTCCCTTGTCACCGAGAGCCGCGTCAAATCCGAGATTATGTACATCGAAAAACGCCTAGGGTTTTTTTGTAATATGCTACAGATTACGGAGGCAGTAGTGAACACACAGTTTTACATAAAGTTTAACAAACTTCAAATAGGTTAACAATTATTATTTTGTGCCTAACTTGTATTTTATTTAGTAAAACGATACTTAGCTTCGAATGTATTCTAATAATACCAAAAAGAAGTGACTTGTATGAATGATAATAGGTAAATAAAATGACCGAGCGGTGAATTATTATTTTCTTCGCCATTTTAAACATCGACATTAATTAAAATTTATTTACTTACCTTTTTATTTTATGTAGGTTGGTATTTTATCATTTATCTGCTATATTCAATGTCTACGCTTGTATAAACTGAGCTACTAAACTATGGTGGCTTTGTTGAATTCACACTATCGATAGCCAAGGCCTCTGTAATTGTTTGTCCGTATCTGCATTAATATCCACTTTAAACACTGTTTTGTAGATTTTGTAGGTATGAAAATGCACCAACTGCTGGTATACTGAGAAGTTTAACTATGGTGTATGCATCATTTTCATTAATTAGTAGGTGTACGTTATTATAAATCAAAAATAATCACCATTTGTTCGTCTGATTTTAAAACAAGTACCCAAATGGTTTACCCATGTCTATTATTTTACCTTTGTATTAAATTCCTCAAGTTATACATACTACTTTTCCTATTTAATTACCACTGTAGTATGATACAAATTGAACTATCCTGAAATTTTCATTACCTTGATCACATTTGTGTTACTGTATAAGTCACGACACATCAATGATTTAGTAGAAAACAAATTTTTCATCTGTTCTGGCGCACAACCTTATATATTATAGTAACTATATAAATTATAAAATTATAAAACTGAGTAGCGCAAGTATGTAGCAATATATTGTATTGTTTGTATATTTTGGAGTAATGTAAGCAACTCAACTAAATCATGCCTAGTAATAATTGTAACATCAGGTATAAATATGACTTTATTTGTTTCGCCATACCATATTATAAACGTTGTTCATTTTGGTATTTAATGAGTAGCTGTTAGGCATATCCAGCAACTGCATAGTTTTATTTTAATTAAATCTATAAAAAAAAACAACAGTTTTGCTTACTTTTTGCCAATAAGGTTTGGAGCCATATAAAATTTGTCTTTGTAAAATAATAACTGACAAAACTATGAACAGAACTTAGAAATTGTAGCTCTCTAAAACACAAATAACTCTTTGAACATTACATATTGTAAAAAAATTTGTTTTTTTATTACTATAAATTCGTCACATGTAATCATAATATTTTAATACATTTTAGTTTGAATCATATATAATTAGTTTACATACAAAAATATATATATATAGGTATTATATACGGTAGTTGTCTGACAAGTAGGTGAAACCTATTGATATAATGTATATACTTGACATTTGGCATTATGAAGTCCATCATTTAAGTGGATTTGGTATCTCATTTTACTTAGTTAACTAGAACCAAAAAAAAAAAGTGACAATAAATTATAGAAATAGGCAGAAAAATAATGACAGGTAAGTAGATGTTTACAATAAAATAAAATACTGAAAAATACATTATTGGACGAAATAAATATGCATAAAAAACTAATATGAAAGCTATCTATAAAATCTACACGCTGCATCAGATTCCTTATTTCTATACAATATTTTGAACATAAGAAATTTATTTTGTTACCAATTTGAAATTAAACACACTTGTAGGTTAAATTAAAATAAACATAACTAAAACTAATAATAAAAAATTAATAGATACTTCTTAAAACTTATTGTAGGTAGTGCTAAGTATTAAGTAGTCTATTTGCTTTGTATTGCTTTGTACTATTTGACGACAAGGTTTCTTAACTATTATAAAATATTACAGTAGTTTATGCTTTTGTTGTTACCAATAGTGATTATGAAAATAACACTTTCAACACAAGCGATAGGATGACAAATATAATTTTTGTTTTTTTTTTTTCAACGAGGTATTTTGAAATTAATCTAAAACTCTAAAATTGAAAGAAGATCTAACTTTTTATGATGATGGATGTTCAGTTTTGGAAAAGTACTGACATTCAATGTCTTACATTTTCTCGATAACATTTTATATAGTTCACGTGATACACTTAACATTTAATAAAACTAAATAATTAACTTTAAAGACTGTGTACTATTTTATTTGTTCATTAGCATTATGTTAACTATATAATTATTACATTTAAAAATAAAAATATTACGAGGACATTTATAATAAGTTAATTTTTTTTTTTTTTTTGGTAATATACTGTAGTAATTAATTACATAAATACAAAACATATATTATACACAATAGTTCAACAAAGCCAGTCAACTGTATATTATGTACTACTAAATCTACGTTAAGTATATATTTCCCTGAGTTCAAAACAATATTGAATCGGATATTGTTCAAGTAATACCTAATTAATTATTGATTCTTACATCACATAAATTTAACTATTAATTATAAAGTAATGATAATTCATATTATGTAAAATAATAGTTGTTTTTCACTCTGGTGGCTTTTGGTTAATGTACTCTGGTTTCCACAGTTGATTGCAAAAAAAGTTATTGACCAAATTTATATCATTACTAATAGCAGTCATCAATTGATCGGATACTTTTTTGCTATCTTCTTTGTTAAAAAGAGCCATCAACGGCAAACAACCCTGTGCAAGATCCTTGGCCAAAGACACTTCTATTTGATTTTCTTCTTTTTCCATCATGCGTTTCATATGCTTTTGACGAGCTTTAATTATCAATAATTCTCTAACAGTCTTTAAACGTTTATCTGATAGACCAAATAGATTGAGAAATGCTTTTTGACAAACGTCAACACAGTTATAACGACTTAATAAAGACTTCCGTGGAGTTTCTGTTGAATCACTTTCTAAAGCCTTGTCATTTTCTTCTTTAGAGTCCACGGACGTTACTGAAGATGTTTCATCAAAGTCTGATTCTTCATCTTTATCAGAGTCACAATTAACACCTATAAGATATAAAAATATATTAAACAATACTCGTATGTTTCAAAAGGGTCTGTTAAAATCTATGTTTCCCAAAAGATCTTTTAGTTCTCATTAAAAAATATTAACACAGTATAGCTGTATAGGTATTATAGTTATATAAAATATGTATTAGAATTTGAAGTAGGCAGTATGTAATCACATGTCTAATTAACTTTTTTAGGCAATGAATACAAAATTAACTAGTTAGTTAATATTTAAACTTAAATTTATTAAATTTAATTATATAATTTAATTTTAATTTAATTTAATTATAATATAATTAAATTTATTAAATATTTTAACTTAAACTATACTTAGGTATAGTAACAACTCCTTAGAATCGTTTTAAACGTGTATTTAATAATAGATGTTTTTTTTTTTTCAAAAATATTTTTTTTTAAAAGACACTAGATACCTAGGAACTCTGGTTTAAAATTCGCTCTTAAACTTAATGTTGAGTCACCAACGAATTATTAATAAATAATAAATAGGAAAGTAGGTAAAACATAAGTTGAAAATATTTATTCGCACTGATTTTTCAAAAACTTTCATCGGGCATGTTATTGTATTCGTATCGATACAGACGAGCGAGGCTCTGATATTTCTTCCTCCCCAAAACGTTACAAAATCCGACACGCTGGAAACCGAAAGGATGAAAAAAATGTCGGGCAATACGTTTCACAGCGTCTAGTAACTCGTCCGAGGCTAAAATCGCTTTACGTACAGACAATCGCGTTACTCACTGGACATGAAATCCTCCAACACGAACGACGGAATCCTGTACTTGCAGTGGATCCTTCTCAGCAGTTTACCGTTGGCCGTCGTCTCCTTGCTGAACAGCCGGTTCGCGACGGGCCGCGCCTCGATGAACTTCTGCAGGAACTTGTTCTGCACGTCCTCGTTGTCCATCTCGCAGAACATCTTGAACAGCTCGTCTTTGGACCGCTGCGGCACGCGTTCCGAACACTTTTGCGGACACTGGCACAACGTGTCTGTAACGTGAAAACGGTACAACGTAGTATTAAACGCCCAAAACTAAAGACGCGACACAATTCCAGTGCTCGGATCGAACGTATCGATATATGAGAAGAGGGACGCTGCTGTTGAGCGAACAAACGTTTCCCTATATCGGACCACAAGGGCATTCGAAGGGATAAATAAAAACCGAAATGGTAGGTACGCCGCGTAATGCCCAATAATATAATGCTCACCCGGTTGCGTTTTCGTCTCTTTCAGCTTCTTGATGACGTTGACCTGTTCGGCGGTGCTCGCGTCCGGCGACAGCTTCCTCTTGTCGCACACCGCCGCGGCGTCGCTCGTCGGCGGCACCTCCGTCGTCGTAAACGGTACCGACATTTTTTCTTTGAACGACTCGTGCGCGAACCGAACTTGCCGTTTTTTTTTATTATTATCGCTCTATTACCACCTACTTTCGGGTTTTCGCGTGTGGGCTTCGCGAGCACTTCGCGCAGAGAATCGCCGGAAACGGTGTGCGTCTGTTGAGTCAGCGCGGACGGACGTGCGCGGCGGCGGCAACTTCTTGTGAAGAGAGAGGAGCGAAAAACGGCGACGACGATATTTTAACGTGACCACACTCGCGAAATCAGTGTTATTGTTTTCGACAACGAAAAGGTGGGAAAAAACACATGCCTCGGACCGGAGATACATTGCTGCCAACCGCGGGTCCCCTTCTCCCCCCCGTGCGTCAGTCGTCCCACCCATCGCGTCGTCCGGTGGAGCCGGTCGCTGCCGAGTGCTGACGTTATCGTCGAGGAAGCGCCGCGGCGGCAAATTTTTCGTTTAAAAAAAACCGCCGTCGGCAGCGCGTACAAGCGAAAGTAGATTTCTCACCCAAATTTTTAAAAAAAAAGAGTCCGTAACTTCAAGTATTGTGTAATTTTGTTAATCCGAAAACAGTAGATCATAATGTCGGTTCAACCGTTGTTGTTGTTGTACTACATTCGCGCTAATTGGCAATAACGTTGGACCCGATTTTGGACAGTGTCAAGTAAACAGATTTGTTTTTCGGAAAACAGAAATGAAATCGGTTCAAAATCGTTCTTGACGCGTCGAGAATTAATAACATTATTAACATTACGTATAGGTACTCGACATTACACAATTATTTTCTAATCGCCGATAACTTCAAACTCGATGTTCTCAAAAGTTACTCGACTGAAATTGTACGATGCACGACTATACGAATAGTTTTTCCGAAAACTGAGTTGTTGATCGTCGCCTCGAAAAATCTCCACTGATTTTTTCAAAAATTATTCTAGGGTAGCATTTTCAAAATATTATCGAATAAAATTTTACCCATAAGTTTTTTTACTTCGTCCTTTCCAATAATGTGTAAAACTTTCAGTTTTTTTGGGGGGGGGGTCTCACCACTGAGTTAAAAACTCGTGTAAAGGCAATTTTTTATTTTGAATACTTTTTTGTAGAGTTATTACCAAACAAAAAAAAAAAAACAAAGCGAAGTTACATATGATGAATAAAAAATGTATCGCCCGATTGTCAAAAATATGTTTTGAAGTTTTGAGCGTAAAAAATTTAAACTTCGTGTTATATATTTTACGACAAACAAAATCACGGAAACATTAATTTTTGGCGTCAGTTTTATACGAAATTTTGCGTGGGCATAAACCTAAATGAATTTTTGTTTTTAGTTATTTACTCAAAAAAATATGCCAACAATCTGCGTACAATTAATGTACAGTAAGTTAATAGGCTGAACACAAATTAATAACAATAGTCAACGCACAGAATAATTATGTAAGAGCAGGGAAGACATCTAGTATGTATAGTTGTAGGATAATATAACTCCTTAATGGTGAGTTATTTTAAAATTATTTATGGGGCAGGATCAAAAAAGATCACGTCACTAGGATGTTTTAAGTAAAGGATTGTTGGGAATTAAAACAGAATATTAATTTTTAATAACAAATTTATGCGACGGAACAGTCTGAAGAAGAATTTTTTATAATTTATTTCTACTACATTGGGTATGGTTTCAAATTGATGATTTAAAAATTAACTGGAATTTTATGTGTAAAAATATTTTACCTGATTTAGTTATCAACGAATTTATGAAAAAATGTATGTATAACTTTATCCATAACACTGGATGATGATGGACTTTAATAATCATAGGTACATAATAAGTTTCATTATTGTTCGACCTAATCCTGTAAGTTTAATTTCTACAAAATTAAGTTGTCTTATCAGAAGCCTAAACGCAAAATGGAAACTTTTCGGCCACCCTATGTCGTACCTATATATATATATACCTTTATTATACACATATATATATATATATATATATTAAAGGTATCCATTGTAAGGAGCAGAAGCTGGTGTTATTCCATGTATAAATCTTAAAGTTTTTGCTCCGTCTTAATTATACATCAAATGTTTCATGCGAGTTGACAGAGATACCCACGTTGGCTCATAATTCTCATAGCGTCAACGTTAATATAAATAACCTTAACTTTTATCATAATTTGATAAATCCTGTCAGAGTTTGACAGCTTCCAACAATGAAGAAAGGTTTTCGTGGGTTTTTTAAGTTACCTACAACTTCTTACAACTTCATAAAGTATGTGTCAGTTTTCATTAAAATCTCTAAATTAAACTTCTAAAAGCTTTGTTATTAGTTTGAATTCTCTTACACCGTATTATATTACTATACTTACTACTATATTATAATACATGGATAATACGTAGTGTGTGTAAATAGAGAAGAAACTGCCTAGTATACTATTAACAACACATTTTTTAAATAAAAAACAAGATTATTAACTAGCTATTATAGTACTTGTCCGCTGCTGTTGCACAATGATTCAAGTAATTCATTGAAACTATTGTTTACTGTAGCAAAAGAGTGTTTTTTTTTTTTCATGTGGAACAATTTTAAATTTTATGAAAAGCCTATGTTTTATCAATCATAATAGTGTCCTTGAAATCATTTTGTTAAAACATATGTGTAGCTGAGATGCAAGAAGGTAGAACCTCATTTAATTTCATATTATAAATTGTATAAATATTAATTAAAATAAACTTTAGTATTATAAAATCAACGGTACCACTTCGCCAAACATTACTGTTGGATGCGCTATTTGTATACTTCATAATCAATGGTACCATATATACTTACCTTTATAATAAAAGGTAAAATAATTGAAAAACGTTTGAATTCAAAATGTTTTTATTTAGTAGTTTTGTGGCCAAATACTAGTCCTGATTAGTTATAATATATGCCACTATTCTTCTATGACAGTGGTTCTCAACATTTTTGGATTCATGTCACCTTTATCCGTGAGAGTCCAACGCTATTCGTCATCCTAACAAAAAAATTCCCATATTTTTGTTCTCTTACCCAAGGATTTTGTGTCACCCTTGTGTGAGAACCACTGTTCCGTGATAACTTTTTTTTTATACTACTAACATAACTCGTACGTAATGATATTGGGAGTAATTTTTATACTGAAATCATATTCCACCAAAATAATAAGCACCCGCTTATAAACTCGTGATAGAAAAACATTTAATGATTATACCATCGTGTTTTCGTAAATTATTATTAGAACAACGCATCCACAATACTTGTACCAAAATTATACTCATTTATTGGTTCGATTAAATTTTAACAAAAAATTAGAGTACAATATTAATGTTGTACAACTTCCAACTAATGTAATCATCACATTAATCATCTTAGCTTTTTTTTTACCCTTTCGCACATGACGTTTTTTTGCCTTTCGACTGATTACACACACACACACAGACCCAAACGTTATTATGTAAAATTATTCAAATTGTACTATTGTATCGTAAATTTTGCCGCGTTCGCCTTTGCATTATACTTTCCTACATTGGTAAAAAGTGTGCCGACCGTGAATTAAACCGTGTTATAAATTATAATACGTATTCCAGGTGTACGTGGGCTTAGCTGATCGTTTTCTGAATAGTAAATAGTGCATGGTACATTGGTACGCGAACCGTGAGATCAACTAGGGATCACTATAATTATTAAAGTGTAGTGAGCATTTATAAGCATTGATAGTTCCGAGGGGTTATACTTTTGGAAAAATTTAAACACTCGTATTATGTGACGTGATTCAGTTTAAAAAGTATAATTCATTCACCGTGTGAAAATAATCAAATCTATTTGTCAAGATTAAATATTTTATCTGTAGAAAATGTAAAGCGTTTAGGAGGGATTTCTTTATTTTTTAACACCGAGTAAAATTAAACGGCGTTTGTATTTGGGTGCTTTTTAATTGAAACCGCGGGGGTTTACACGTATAGTTGTCGGATGTTTTAATTAATAAACGTATTATATGCACAAACGTCGATTTTTATTTACGTTTTATGTTCGGAAAAATCGTGTTAAAACTCATAACCCCCGCGCAAGCCTCTGCATATGATTCGCGATGGTTGTTGATAAAATGATTGCTAAAACAACGCATTTTATTTTTTTATTCAATGATTATTTATTTGAATGACTTCGATATATAATAAATAAGCACATTATTGGTGTCACTCGTGAGTGGACTCATGCAAAAATTATACCCATAGCCGTTTGTATTTGCATTGACAACGAGCACACGGTTATGACTATTAATATATTCTCGAATCTATAAATCTTATAAACCAATTTTTTTTTTTTCAACTCGTTCACATGTGTGTGGACTAATTATTTCGGTAATTTATTTTGAACATCACGGTACTGTACAATATAAACTAGAACTGGGTATGAACGGTATTTTGTGTACTTTTTTTTACGAGTTCAAATAGTGCACTGCAGCTGTATCATTTGTCAAAACTGACTGTATTATATTTTCAACTACTCATGAATGTTGATAGCCGGCTGTAATTCATAGTGTACCGATTTAATTTTTACAGCTCGGTTTTTTTTTTAATTAAGGCACTTTTATCGATGTTAAAATTTGGATTAAAATATTTTGATCATATTTTTTCAACTTGTTCAAAAATCGCCGTGCAAAGAAATTAAATTTTGACCGTTTTTTAGGTACGTGATATAGTAATCTGCAGTGGGTGTAGGTTTGTACTTTTGAAAAATTTTATAATATTCTCGTGTTCTTGGTTTTAGGGCACTGCGGCCAACGTGCGTAATTTTTTTTTTAACACAATTCAAGTAAAGACACATCCTTTCTTAGGTGCGATTTCAATTTACAAACCCCTGTGTTGTTATAGTTTCACGTTTAGAAAAACCTTAAATGTTGTACGTCATTTGTATTATGGACCCAACAGACTTGTGCAAGTGAAAAATTGTTTCCCTACAATCAAAACGTTTACATGCATGTTTTCAAAATTGACC
>CM029359.1:8831177-8878694 GCA_017140985.1 Hormaphis cornu
GTTGTCGGGAACGCTTTCGACAGTAATCGAAATTTTTGTGTGGCCACCCTGTAGGTGCGGCAACCATCGGGATTCGGTCTCGCGTTCTCCGGTGTATTTTATAGGTTTATAAAATATCGTGACGTTTTCTTCGCGACCCACGCGCGCGCGGGGTGGGTTCGCGAATGGAGGTAAAAAAAAAAAAACCACGCGGTCTCGCCTCTCCACCACCCACCTCACCGGGCGTTTGTGACGCCGCCGTTTGTCCGCCTGGGAGCGCGCCGAACTTTCGCGCTCGCCGAAAAAGGGGGGGGGTCGTCGTCGTCGCCGCCGTCAAAGTTCCCCCACGCCGTACCCTTACCTGCCGCCGCCCCCCCTGTAGCCTGCTGGCACACGCTGCACGGGCGGCTCTCGTAAACACAATAATACGCGCTCTCTCTCTCTCTCTCCGGCGCGCGGCGTTGTTGTCGCCGCCGCTCGTTTTGCCGTCAGATCCGCCGCCGCCGCCGTCGCCGTCGCCGGTGTCGTCCCGTGTGTGTGTGTGCGTCACGCGCTGCTCTACCGCCGCGGGTATTGTGGCCGGCGTCGTGTAAGATATCGTATTATTCGCTCGGTTTTTCGTTTATTACAATATTATTTTTTTTTTTTTCGTTCTTCTTCTCGCGTACAAACCGTACGTTTCTCCTCGGTGCCGAAAAATCTTTCGAGAAAAACTTGGCGAAACGCGACAATAATATCAGCTGCCGGCGGGTGTACCAGCGCGGCTGCGTTTAGGTCCTCTCCGGTTCGTCGTCGTCGTTTCGTTACATGACATCGTCGCGAACTTGCTCGTAAAACCATGTCCGCCATCACCAAGGTATATGTACAACAATATTATTATTAAGAAAAAAAAACGTATTTGAACTTGAATTCAATTAAAACATTCGAGTGGACAGTTTTGAGACGGACGCGTTCGAAGTGCGCATCGCCGGAGCGCGTTCTGTACTTTATAATCGGTTCCTTCGCCGGCGAAACAATAATTAACGCTAGTTTTTGTTTTTACTAACCTGTCGTTCAGTTGTTTTTGGAATTTCGATTAGGTATATAAAAATGTATTCGTGAAATTCAACGTTAAACTGCGTCAAGAGGTCAATTTTAATAATGACTTTAAAAAAAAAAAATTATTTTTAAAATTCGGTCCACGACAGCGTGTATCGAGCAATTACGTGTAATAATAACTGTATATACCTGGTTAGAAAGAACTCGAAGTGGAAGATTTGAAAAAATAAACGAAAATTTTTTAAATATTTTTTTTTAAGATTGTCGTTAACCCAGTTATATACTATTAACTATACTCGACCAAACCATTTAAGCAAAAAAAAAACACGGAACGTTCCTCCTTAAAACGCGTTTTCGCGTGAAAATTACACGAGCAGCTGTTGTTGATCAACAATAAAAAACTATCGCTCGAAATCATTTAAAACCGTTTAACTACAGGGTTAATAGTTTTATCGTTTAAAAGCGGACGCAATTTTTTAAAAACAACACGTTTTACCGACTTTTGTAGACAACTTGTACAGCTGCCCGCGTTTGATAACGTTATACAACGCTTGAAAACGATTTTGAAACAAATCGAAATGCGCTGTGCAACGATTGTTGCATGTATGGTTAGAACAGTGTGTAATGTAACAACTAGGCCGGCATTGTGTTTTAGATGCAGTAAAAGAGTGTATAGTTAGTGAATTAACAAAAATTAATAATGAACAATATAGTAGTAGTTGCCGCTAGAAACGAAAGAACGTGTGCCGACGACCGCAATAAGAAAAATTTTCGTTTTAGTCATATTTACACGTACATAATATACAAAACACTTTTTTTTTATCAAAATGTGCAGCTTTCGGTAGAATAATCGTAGAAAAATAAATACAAAATAAACCATTTTTCAGTAACAAGCGTAGAGTAAAATTTAAATGACCGTTGTGATCAACGGTTTTAGATGCCATTCTATAAGACCATAAACAATCTTTGTACTCTAAATTTGGGTGAAAACCGGTTAAAAACTGCGGACCACACGCTGACGACCAAAATTGTATGGATTATTTATGACTTTTAGTAGCGCTACTTAATATCGCCATGTACCATAATCATAATATAATCCACGGATGCAGGGGTGAAAATTAGTCAGTTTTGGTCAATTTTTAAAAAATCAGTCGCTTTTGTCACTTAATTTGACGTTTTGTTGACCCTCCCCGCTCCCCCCGAAAAAAAAGAAGCAAATACTCATCTTAAAAAGTACAAAAAAAACTTTGCAGAAGTTTAAGCGGCACATGCTATGCTGGCTGGTGTTCATTTTATAGAGACTGACGTTCAAAAACAAGTAGGCTGATTAGTCGCTAAAAAATATAAACGAGTGACGCGAAAAACGTTTCAATTTGGTAAAAAAAAAAAATGTATGAAAACAAACACTAAATAAATTTAACATTTGATTCCCATATATTCAGTTTAGAAAGTTATAAAATTTGTAGCCAAGTTACCTATCAAAAAAGCACTACAAACAATAGTGTATTAAATATATATATATAGAGTACTGCAATATGTGATAAAGTAACAAACTTTATTTTGCTTTTATGATAACCTACCATGACCACTACTATAGATGTTACTTTCTAGTTTGTCGTTGAAAATATCAATATTTTCATAAAGTTTTCATCTAGCCTTATGCGCAATTTTGTTGTTAAAAAAAAAAAAAGTCATCATTAATCGTTAAACTGCACGCGCATAATTCATATTGTTATTTGTTACGCGTCTTATAATTGAAAAAGTGCCTACACATTACAAGTCTGAATATGTAATACTGTGTGTACAGATTCTATGAGAAAAACACTTTTTTTTTTCTTTTAGAATTTTAATCACTTTTTGGTCTATTGTTTGATCGCTATAACTTCTGCAGCATGAAGGGCATCGCACATTACGTCGTTAAAAGCAATTTAATATATTGGCGTACGCCTTATTTATAATGGTTTTGATCCCGCGACTGCTTGAAAAATAACAATACTTTAGTCATTGAAAACTCGTCTAGTTATCAAACGTATTTTTAAGTATGGATTCGAATTCGTTTTGGCCGAGTAGCAGCCGTTTTCTTTTCTGAGAGCGTCTGTAGTTTCGTGTCATAGTGAACTTGTGTGTGCAATACACATTCTCGTGCATGTGCATTGTGGCGTTACGTATACTTAATCATAATAAGATGTTTATTGCTGTTTTATACTGTATAGTGTGTAAAAATGGCTCGAAGAGAAAACTGGTTCTATATTGCGATTCACGGTAAAGCCGGTATATCATTTTAGGTACACTCTTATTATATAAACCGATCTAGTTATGTAGACAGCGACCCGCTGTATTGATGTTGTCAACTAAAATAAAAAACACGCCCAGATAGACCGGTAGCGCGTAAGTTGTTGAAAAATTCAAATAAACGGTTTGTTTGTTTAGTAATTTTTGCATTTCTATCATTATTATGCGATATCTCTACATCGTCTAGCCAATAATATGTTATGTGCTACTACTCGACCTGGGCAAGAGCCGATCGAATGACGGACAGAACATATGATTGTACAGTCGTGTTGACGAATCGTAACAATAGCTCTTTTACCGCGCAGATTTCACGTTTGATATAAATTCGTTTGTCGTAGAACGTCAGTTGTAAAAGCGTTCCGTAATATATTCTGAAAGTATCTATAATATGATATTTCTGTCTTGTACCTATTTTATTATTCGCGAAAACAAATCATTTGGGGTAAATGACTGGTGTTCAACGTTCGACTATTTTTCCGTAGACATTGAAATTTAATTAATTAAACTTAATGATCTACAAAAAAAAAAATATTATATTTGCTCGGTTTTAGTTAATACTATAACAATAAAATCTTGAACATAACTTAAACGTAAATTTGATTGATGACACGTTCCGCAAAAAAGTTGAGCCGTACAATTTAGCTGAAGATACGCATAGGAAAAACGAATCAAATACCATGTGATTTTCCATAACTGCACTTGAAACGCACCTAATTGATTATACGTCTTTTTACACGACGTTTAATTATTCTGGAAATTATTATTTTACCGTACACTTGCAATGCTATGACCATGCATAATATCAAAGGTGTGTGTACTTTAGCTGTACGTAAATATTCTTATAAAAATAAAATCTTTCGATTCGCCTGATGTTTGCATTATATTGATGTATAGGTAATAAAAAAAAAAATTAATAATTATTGAAAGTGATACCGTAGATTTAAAAACAAAAATGAGCGTGGCATTACGTATTATTATATTTTCAAGGGAATTTGCAACTCTTCGGTGCTATATTTATTGAAGGGCTAAATGCAGGTATTTTCTAACACTTTCAATGCGCATCGCGTAAAGTTAACGAAATTGAATGTTTTTTTTTTGTTTTTACGACTGGTAGAATAGGGGAAACTGTAAGATACTTTTTTGAATTTTTCACTTTTGCTTGCATTCTTTTTTTTATTAAATATACTAAGCATTCATATCAACTAGTAGTTAATAATGCATGCTTAATTTTAATAATTTTTTTTAAAAAAACCAATAACGTATAGTTTGAAGTTCTGTCTCACTGTGCGCCGAAGTTGTACGCAGTGAGACACAATGCAGCGGTACACAGTGAGTAACACTGATGGTTAAATAGTAATCTACTAAACTAATAACTAACAAACGACGAATTTCATACTTAAGACAAGCAATTTAGTAGACAGTGACATGTTAGAAAGTTCCTTTTACAATATATCTTTATTTGAGCTAATTAAAAAATTAAAACGCTATAAATAGCTGTACAAAAACAACGAAAATACCTGATAAAAAACAGCCTACAATTTTTTTTTTTTTAATTTGAAATTAAAATGTTGAAAATCGGGGCTGTTGATTATTGCAATTTTCTATCAGTAAACACAGAAATCATTCAATTGAAACATTGATGTTACGAGACACAGAAGACGCTATCTCTGTGTTTTTGTGAGTTTTCAAACGGATTTTGACACGAAAACCACGGATATAGTGCGCATTTAAATCGCATGTTAACCGTTTGGAGTATCTAAACTAAATTACATTTTTATTTACAGTTATATATTGTATTGTGTTATCAAGAATCTTCGTCATAAACATTTGAAGTTGTATGACAATTTTTTTCTTTTACGCGTCTACTCGTTTACTGTACATAACATTATAACGATACGGATGTTGTTGAAAAATTTGCGTAGGTTTGTTTCTTATAGAAACCTGTTCAAAATTTATTCGCTCACTTCAATCATAAATTACGTTTATATAGATACCATCTTTTCAAATTTAGATCCCAGCTCGTGAAAAGTATAGTTTTACTATTTAAATATAATATTAAAATCATTATCTTAAAATTTTGTTATAAACTCGAGTGTATTATGTTGACTTGCAGCACTTACATTTTTATGGAGTCGTATTTTAAATCCCAAACTCGACCGAATAGCATGCAAAACATATATATTGCAAACACTTTCCACGGTGAATCAAACCTTACATATACACCCTTATGATTTCGGCGAAGGTTTTATGTTATTTTAACAGAATCGGAGCGAGTTAAAAATGAAAATATCAGTTCCGCAAATTCACAAGTATAAATGTATAACGTATCATGGAACTTCATAAATTATTTAAACATTTACCTTAACATCGTGTGTATACACACTAAACTTTACATGTATGTTGTATGGTCGGGTAGTTTTTATTTCGAATTCAAGGGATTTGTTTGTTTGGAAGAGTAGAAAAATTATTCACGAATCCGACTTGTTTATGTTGCGAATATAACATGTAACATGTAGTATATGTATGTTTCTGTATTTTATTTATTTTTTTTTTTTTTGTATTGCAATGTTCTCTTGACATTGATTTTATAAGATTTATAAGCTGAAGTATAAATGTGCTATTATATACTTAAGTCATTGAAAAGGTTCATCTCAAATAAAAAATCAAATTTTCATCATCAAAAAATGCCATTTTTTAAGTCAATTACCAAAAATTACCGTTTTTTTTTTTATTTGGAATAACCTATAGGTATATTATGTTTGAATGGAAAAATATAGAAGTTTTGTATGATTAATAGAAAGAATATTGTTAACCATGTGAATTTAAACTTTAAACGAGCACAGTTTGTTAATTACCTAAACAACCTTAAACACGTTTGGGTCATTCCTTTAAATAATAAAGTAAACAATTAATTTGTTCCAAACGTCATAAACACTTTTATTACACAATCTACGAGACTGAGTGTTTTAAACGTATTTGTTTTTAATTAAACTTTTTATGATACACATTCGTGTTTATATTAGATTTATTCAATTAATTAATAATGATTTTTGTAGCCATTAAAAAAAAAAAAAAAAAAAAAAAAAAAAATTATTAAAAAGGGAGCGCCGGGATAAGTCTAGGTTGCGTGGGTAGTTTGACGGGGTAACGACTACACTTTGGGTGGATCACTAGTTTAGAAGTTGTGGTACAACTTTTAACAACTTTTTACAACTATTAACACAAAAACAAAATAAAAAAACACATCTTTGTAAAATCAATAGCTTCCTCACTTCACTCAGAATCTAAAAGGGTAAATTATCCTAAAGTTCATTATACAAGAACACTCGTTGTATATACTAATAGTTAAATCGTTGTAAGAGAAACGATTTATTTATCGTTTGATAAATTCATTTTTAGGAAATATTATATGAAAATCGTAGTAGGTTGTTTATAATTATTTCAAAAGTAATTTCAATCGATTTTGTGTCACTGTCATCACCAGTTGTTGTATTATTATCTTATGGCTCATATTGTTACAAATTCATTAAATTCGAAGCACCCGATACCATCTGTTAAGTTTCGAAATAAACTTCAAACGTTCGGTTTTTTATTTTTCGTTGACATTTCTGAAAACGTATGGTAAATGCGGGTATGACGTCTTTTTAAAATGTATTAGTATGACATATATAGGTATGACGTCTTTCTATGTTGGTTTTTTACGCAGGTTTAACAGAAAAATCCTGATCGATATACGTTTGGAAATTATAATAAATGTTGATTGATGTATACGCGTTAAAGTTAAACCAGTATACCATTTTTATAATACCTAACCAGTTTTATTCACTAAAATATTCGTAACACGCACGGTACACCTAGTATAATCCATTAAAATATTATGTTCAATAATAAGAAAAAGCTAATAAAAATGAAAAAGTTGCGCGTATATCTGCAGTATATGTAAAACAAAAATCAATCGAGTCGGCTCAGTCATAATATAGTCTTTGTACCTGCATTTGCCTTTTCAACAAATATATTATAATCCATGTTGCCTGGTGTAGCTTTCGAAGTAATCTTCTGCAAATAACTGTTTGTTGAGCATACATATTATTATATACTTTATCACGGTGAATAGCGGTAACAAAAATATAACAAGAATAAATGTATAATAATTTGTTTTACAAATAACGCGTTTTTGATGTTTTTTTTCTCTTTAAATCTCGTAAGAATTAAGTATACTTACTGCAGTTTGTATGCGTCTACTAAATACTAAGTACCATAAAAGCAATTGTGTCGCCAACATTTTCTGGTCGGTTGTTTATTTTATGCATCAGAATCGCTTTTTGGCGTCGGAACTGTTAAAAGTCTAATTCCCGATTTGGCATGAACGAAATTTTACCACGCGATTTTAATTTCGATTATCGTTTTATTAACGAGAAATTTGTCAATGCGCCTTGTATTTTTATATCGCATTGGTTTGAGATGTTTCGTAACTACTATAATATAAATTCGTTCCCGTTTCTGTATACCAAAATGTTTTGTTTCCGTCCATAATTTTTTCCACGCGCCGTCGCGTAGCTGTGACGACGTTTGACGAAATTAATATCAATAAAAATTGTCCTGCACTCGTAATTAGAATCGTGTTTAAGATGTATGGAATTGAGAAGAACAAAATGTTAGACTTTTCATTACAATCGGGTACGTGATATCTGCAGCAGATTATAATGTTATATTAATCGACCACGAAGAGTGACATTCTATAAATAAACTCTTATGAATACCTACAGTTAAGTATCCGAATACTTACTTTTTGAATTTGAATTTCTGGTATTTTTCGACCACACGCCTCGTGAATAGACAGACCCCCTGCGACTATTTGTCCGCTCTCGTTTGTGCAAGACTTAGAAATATGTGTAATTGTGTAACGAGTTTCTTTTTATAACGTGTGTACAAATAATAAGTAAAGGTATGATGTATGTATTATTATTTATAGTTTTTTTTTTTTTGCAAAGTTATTGAACGCGTGTATTCATGTTCGAGCAAAGTATACACTGTCCTTATAAATTGGAATGCACGTTGCCCACGTATAACGTTGGGAAGGATGCTCTAGTTTTCAATAGAAAACATTTGTGTAGTATAATATTTTTCATATTATATTTACATTGTATCATTTTTGAATTGTGTTTTTTAGATTCTGAGTGTAACGAAGAATGTGTCGGTTTTCACATGCAGATGTGTGTTTTATTTTTTTTTTCCCCACTACTATATATATATATATATATATATATATATCGTTAAAAACGGGCAGAGTGTGTTTGACGTATAAATTTCAATTGGTTTTGACAAATTTTTTGAGCGAAATAGAACTTTTTTGAGCATTTTACTTGTCAAAATCGCCATGAAACCATGTTATTGTCACGGCAACAATGCTGTATCATATTTTTCAAAATAAAATACACCTTACGAAATGGACTCACCCGCCATAGTGACGTGTGCTATAATCCGCGAAATCTTGTGAAAAGCTGGTTAAATGTTTTTGTACTTGAAATGGAAACCATTCGAGGTGATAATATATATGTATATGATATATATATGGTCGAGAATCAAATAAGTTTAAAAATAAAATTGATCCAACTAAAGCTGTTATTCTCGCGTATCAAAATCATAGTTGTCGCCGTTTAAAAAGTACAAACTTCGTGTGTGGACATAAACTTGAACGGTTACCAAATCGCACGTATTACAGCTGTGGTATCTATAAAAAAATGTAAAAAAATAATTCAACATAAATCCGATCAACTGCCGCGAGTCGTCTGGCGTCAAAAATTAAGTGGTATACGACATACCATTCGTATTTGAAACTTAAAAGCACTAACATTTATCTACAACTAATGAGTTAAGAGACGTCGTGTGACGTTTGTGTCTTGACTGTAGTTCTCACTGTTTATGTTCGCGAATAATGATGATTAACTATCGGAAAATCTAATTACCTTTAGTCTAAAGTGATGTCTTTCAGTCCGTTTTTTCCTCTACAGTCTATATTTCTCCCCGAAAATTGTGACTTATTATTATTGTAAACTGACAAAACGCATTGAATACCAGCAAAACAAAAAATTGAAATTTTTGACGAATGATTTTGTAAGTATACAATGATACGCGAACATCTTATATAAATGGCCATAGTACCATATAAATATTATAATAATATGCTCATTAATTTTCGTCCGTCTGACTAAAATGTCTCGTTTTCGATATTCGTATAATATCATATATTATAGAGGTGTACGTGCGCACTTGTTTCGGTATTATATTATGCGTGACGATGATTTGTATTTGTCAAATTAGTACATTTTTACCTCCATATAATATTCAATTGAAAACCATAATTTCATACAGAACGCGAACACGGAAAAATGCGTTTCCATGCCTAAAGTATAAATTATTATTGTAGTTATTACGGTCGCGAGACGCGTTGTGAACTAAATATGTCATTTTTCCATCATCCATTAAGGTTACGACACGACGTATTACATTACGTTTTATCACATCCGTCTGACAATATTGTTGTTATACCGATAAAGTATAATGAACTTTGACGTCGATCTAACGCTGTTTCGAAACATTAGAACATTTCGTTAGTTACTATATGGGAAAACGAATTTTATATTTAATTGAATAATCGTGAACTTAAAAACGCAGAAAGAATGTTTCGTAGTCTGCACGATATACCGGTTGTGCACTTTTAAAAACAATATAAATAGATTCCATCCCCTCGATGATACTAATCATACATTCTAGTCAGATTATTTAAAATTTTGTTATTCGAAAAAAAAAAATGTCTCGGAAAGTATATAGTATAAACAATTACCCTACTGTATTTTGATAATGATTTAAATTTCTCGTTGAATAACAGTTAATCCAATAATATTATTAGTTAGGTATAAAAGGAATTTTATCTTTCTTATACATCGAGAAGTAACCAAAATAAAGGTAGTTCATGAATATTTCTTACATAGTCACTCAAATAAGCAATCATAAACAATATATGTTTCCGCCGAATCGTGGTAATAGTTATTAACCCGAGGCTGTACCGAACACTGCAGACATACACAATAATGTCTGTTAAATTTAATCATAACAGCCGCATATTAATGTACAAAACGATCGTATTATAATATTATGTTTGTATGTTTTGTTTAAATACCGCGGTGCGTTTTAGTATGTTTTGTTTGAGATTTTCACGACGAAATATAATATGCATCTGATGTGTTTCACTGAATGTTAACAATGCGAGTTTTTTTATAAACGAACTGATAAGTAAACCCACCCGTAATACGAAAAATCGTTTTTTCAATGTAAAACTTAACGAACTATTTATGTACGAACTTATATTTATGAATAAGTGCTTTGGTTTTTGTTTATAATGGATTCCATCCACCCCTTTGGACGAACTTAACCCTTTATTTTAAAATATCAGACCCCAATCAGTTTGGGGCGTTGGCTACCAGTTAATTATAAAAAAATCGCCTTCGTATTTAAATCAGCCACCCCTTTCTCCCTCTCGTAATGATTTATTACGAAAGTCTAAAAAGAAATAATAACAACGCGTATGAGCGCGATCGTCATGCGGATTTCAACAGCCACCCGATAAGTATGATTTTACAGTAAATTAAAATGTTTTTTTTCTCTCCATCTTGTTTGTGAAATAGTTATGCTTACTTTATTTTGAACTGAATTATGAATTTAGTGGCTGTTATTTAAAAACGTAAAAACTTAAAGTACGTATGTTTTTTGACTCAGCTTAAAGTAACTCTTTTACTTTCAAGGTCCAACTTACGAGATGTGCTACAACGATAAAATTACAAACGTTTGAGAAAAAAAACCTTCTGAAATAGATTTCAGAATTTAGATCGGCTTTCGTTTCAAGTTTAGAAATCTTTACAGTTTGGTTTTTTTTACCATGAAGTATGTAGTGTTTCGTCAATTTTAAATAATTGTTCTGGCAAAAATTATTCGTAACGCCCAAATTTTCAATATGGAACAGTGAAACCAACATTAAAACATGCGCGATTATAATACCCTTAAAAGTTGGGGAAAACAAAGTTCTGTTGTTAAAGCGTGATGCCGAACGAAGAAAACGGGTAATAATATTTGTTTGTTCGCCTGCGGGTCGACTCGACTCCGCTTTTCTCGGCCTTTGCGCCAAACTGAACCGACAAAGATTCGCGAACCTCACCTTATATAATACGTATAGTAATCGCGATATTTTCTTTTGAAACCTCGTCGGTCTCGGCAAACGCGTTCAAAGATCTTGTTTTTACGGAACATGTTATCAGAATATTTTGGCGATACGTAATATTATACAACGCTTTTGTGCGTATATCCCAAGAGCCCATATTGCGTTCTCCACTACGGTTCTCTTGCACGGTGATGGATTTGAGAGATGGGGAGGGAAGGTTAGCGATTGCATCCCCTGGGGATCTTTTTTTTTTAGATTCTAAGCAATAACGATAGAAACGTGTTGATATTACAAAGTTTTATTAGTATTTTTTTTTAGTAAACTTTTCGGGTAGAATGGCTTTAATCGAGGTGTTCGTATAGACAAATCTTTTTGCTTCCACATTATATATTATATATGTCTTTGTGTGATAAATTAGTGCATGTGAGTCAATCTTCACTTTCCAAATCGGGAACCCTCTCTAAGTCGTGACCTACAAAATAGTACCCACCGTACGTACTCTGAAATCGATTGAAGTATTAATTTTTTCTTCGACCGTTACAAACGTCATATTATATATTGTTTTCACCAAGAAAAGTTCAAAATTATTTTTTATTTTTTTTTTCTTGAAATGAATGAAAATTCTTAATTGTACCGATAAATGAATACCGATCAATTGATATAACTATGCAACTTGTTAAAAATTCTAATAAAATAAAGTTTTTAAACTATGAAGTACAATATAATAGTAACATTTCATTTGTAAACTTTAGTCTTTACGTATTTAATATTTGTTATAACGGGGGGTAGGAGGAGCACGAAATATTAAAAATCACTTCTTCCTCTAAATGTTTTATCAAAACTAGCAATTTGTTTAATTTTTTTTTTTGTGAATTCCACGTTTCGTGTAGAGTCGTGATTTCAAACTCGTGTTATTTTCCAATGAGTGATTTTTTTTCTTTGTTTCTGTGTGAAAACTGATTGCTCGTATTTACTCGGTTTAATGTATTATTTTTGTCATCTGATTTTCAAAATGAATTTAACATGCCTGTATCTGTAAATAAACCTCAACAATTATTACAGTGTACTTATACGTTATATTTATCTCTACGTTTTTGTTGATTTTGTAATAATTTATGTATATAATACGAAAACTGCCAGTTTTGATCCAGCTGTTGTAAGTACAGAATATAATGTAGGGTTTTCAAAAAGTTGATGCGTTTGTGATGTAGGTATGATGTATTTCATTATGGTTACAATGGACGCTTTATATATTTTGGAAAATACTGTAGGAGAACACTGTAGATTATTATTTGCTCTCCTCGTTACATAACTGTCATTAACAATACGTGTACACACAACGTATAACGTTCTGAAGCATACTTTTCATTCAAAGCGTTTTTTTTTTTTTTTCAAACCATTTGAAAATTGATTGTGATTAAAACAAACGTGAAAAGTGTTTGTTTTGTTACGAACATGTAGTTTTTCGATCTGTTATATGTACAAAAACTATCGGTAAAACGGATATAACGGTCGTATGATTAAAAAAAAACCACCCTGTACAGCTGTCATGGTCGCAGCGAGCATTTTTTCATTTTTAAAAACAAGTACAGCGAATTTTTTCGCTTTCGTTGTAATAAAAACACCAGGAATGTTGGCTACCGGATTTGAAATTATAAATAGACGGGTCAGCTGACGTCAGATCGCCTTCACAGTGCCATCTAAATAAGGTGTATTCTACATTATATTTTATGCTTTCGCGCGATAACAATTATATTACTAAAGTATTGTTATTGTATTCCGTTTCTTTTCGCAATGCTCTCACCGGTCACAAAATGTTACTATAGTGTTTTATACTTAATTGTATTTACTCTGCATTTGTTCGTACAATTATACACTACCATAAAAAGGTTTTAATTTTAAAATTACTATCGAACGTCCGTAAAAATCAAGTAGTGTCAGTCACGAGTTTGACGAGGTATCACGATATCGCTGCTATATATATATACGCCTGCTTTCACATATTACACTAGCAAACGTAACGGATTAAATCGTGAACATTTTTACAATTAAAAAATCAGCTCTTCACTCTTCCTTTCACGGTAGTCATGATTTCTCGAATCTATTATTTATTTCGATTTTAACACATTATACTATTTTAATTTATCCATTTAATAATATACTTTTCACATCAAGTGATTGTTTATTTTTTTTTTTTCTTCAACTGTTTTCAAACGAAACGTTTTATTGTTTTCTAAAAGATTGTTTTTAAAAATTGAAGTATCCCGTTGTATAATATCTATAATAATACGTATTATATTTGTTTTAGGCACATACATATTGTGGCGTTTTAGCTTAGTTTTAATTTTGTTAAAATTTTCGATTTGTCTTTAAAACGTTGTTATACCATAAACCACAGTATAATTCATAAATTGCCATCAAACTATGTTTCAAACGCGTTGAATTAGATATTTGCGCGTCTTTGTTGTCACAGACACGTGCAGAAGAGGATACACAAACGTATTAACGATCTCTTCATTTTATTATTAAATTACCTTAGAATATAGCTTTGTGTCTACTATTATACTACAATATCGTGTGACAGCACGTTTTTGACAGTTTTATGAGAGTATGTATGTATAGTATTCAGTCCGTTCATTATTCTGAAGTGCGTCGTGTGTACATTGAAAACACGATCCTTTAATTTCATCTTGGAACGGTGTTTTATATTTAACAATTAGCATTTTCGCGTGTCTTAAGAGACTAATTATTTTACTTATCCTTACGCGTCACAATCGGTTAAAAGCTATGTTTTTTTAGAAAAATTAACTAATTTAGCTACGTGTTTTCTGTTTATTTGCATAATGCATACAGGACGTATACTATTACTACGCATGTTTGCGTTTCTGTGCATATTGTATATTTACAATAATACATATTGTTATGTAGTTGAAACAATTCCGATAGTAATGTTCACAAATCGGATGAGCACGTAACAGTACGTAATATTTTTAAACAGTTTCATACTCTCGTTTCGAATTCAAACGAGAATAATATGTTACTACGAAAAAGACAAAACAATGGTCTTCTAACCACCCTGTTCTCGATTGATCCCCCTTAAAGTCGCCACAACTGCATGTGTCGGTTCGGCCCAACAACCGATATACTTGCCCGAGTATACGCGCTCTGACATTCGCGTTTGGAGAATCACTCGACACGGCCAACGTAGAACATTCTGCAGACTGGCAACACAACGTTGTATAGGTGCAGTTGTTCGAGTGCAGGCGAGAAAACGTGATGTCGGTAGTAAATGTATGTACAATGTACATAATATATATGTATTATTTTGTGTGAGTGTACGTATTGTATTGTTTCGGTTTTGTTTGATACGTTTTAGTTTTGTGTTGAACTCGCTAGGAATATATCTGAGACGCGTAGCCATGGTTGAAACTGCGTTGTCGAGTGCGACGTCCTCGAAGTCACGGGTATGATGATGATGACAACGACGATAAGTTTGTTTTATTATTCGCCGAGTTCGTAACAATATTGCCACAGCCCCTCGATGTCAAAAAAAAACTGACATCGATAAACCCTATATGGCGCACGACGTGTGTATAATACGCATAATGTACTGTCGCCGTTCGAAATTGTCGACAAAAGGATAAATTATATACATTTTTTCAAATATAAAAGGATGAAAACAGTCTGTTTATAGGTGAGATCTGAATAATATCCAGTAATTATATCACGACGTGTTCGAAATAATCAAACGCGGTCAAATGGAAAACGACTTTTCATTCCAGAGTCGCGTTTTGTGTTTTATGCTCATCGTGGTGTTGCATAATCGTTAAACGTTCGGTTTTAGCATTTTTAAATCGTGTTTTGGCAGTTTCGCAGTCAAATTTTTGTCGCCGCACTATACTCGGATCGATATGATTGCCTAACCGAACGCCGCGGTATAACGTAAAACTCTATATTATATTACTGTTCTTTATAATATATTTTCTAAATGATTATGCGATTCACTGTGTGGAAAAAAATACCCTAACCAACTATCATAGATTTTTTTTTTTACTTTAAAAAAATACAAAACTGCAAATAATTTTAGCGATCTTTAATGTACGTTTAAAGCGTTTTCTTATCCTACATCGACTATACACCACTGATGAACAGATAAAATTCTGTGTAAAGCAACAGTTTAAACTAAAAAAAAAGCTTCTTTTTTTGTTTCACTTGTTTTAATATTATTGTTTGATCTTTGATTACATTAAATCAGGGTAACTTCACACTCGAATAGTATCTAAATATTTGTCGAGTGTAATAATAGATTAATGTGTCCCCAATTTTAATACGATTGAAAATCGGTAATTCTATAATATTTGCAGAACCTTATTGCAAAATTTTTTTTAAAAAAGAAAATACTTTTCTATATGAGTATAATACCATTGTTTAAACTACAAAAATAATATTTGTCATTGATATTGGCGATACGTCGTACTCTCTATACTTGTCGTGTTTTAGATTGCAAAAACTAAAAAAAGGAAACAACAAATATTTGAATTATTATTTCGGTACTTAGCGAGTATTATTAGTGTTTCATTTTTAAATTTGAGAATATTTTTATAAATTTGTATCGTTTCATCGTCGAACTAAATATATTTTAGTTAAACTTCGAGAAGTAAATTAAATATAATTTAATACTTCGTATAGTATACATTTTAATTAAAAAAATACTTTTAATTCTGAAGTTACTTTTAATCAACTTGGTGTAAATTTCAAAGCTCAAAAAAGGTCGTATAATTCGTTGAGGATTTTACGTGTTGAATTCATCTAGTCTAATAATAATAATGTGTGAAAATTCCAATTCATTTTGGAAGAGTTATTGCCAAAAAAAACTAAAAGGACAAAATAGTAACTAGATATGAATAAGTGTCGAGAGACGCTTCACTTTGGGGTGCATTTAAGTATCGTGTTTTCCATCAATGAGTATCGCACTATGAATTATTCGATTTCAACATGTCGCTATATATCCCGTCAGTATACGTATAGGTTCTATATAATAGTGTATTGGAGGAACTCGCGTTGTTTGTGTACGTAGCGTTTCCCGTCGGCCACTTTGAGCGGTGGAAGAGCATGAAAAAACTTGTTTTTTTCAACAAAAAAAAAAAAGGGAAAATGATAACCGTGCCGAGGTAAAACAATATATTGACAACACTATAGTTTTATGGATTGCTGCTGCGGGTTTTAGAGAACCGCGAAAGGGCGTGCAGTTCCAGAAAGCCTGCTTTGACCTAGTTTCGATTGTACACGATATAAAATTAATGCGTCGAGAGATAGATATGTGTCTGTAAGTAACCCCAGCTCGAGTCTTGTAAATGTTCGGAACACTCGTATATATACTTTCACTTTTGGCCGCGAGTGGAAAAAAAAAGCGTATCTGTTCCAGTCCTGAAGCGTTTATGGATTCGCGATGTGGTGCAGTGTTCCTATAATATATAGTTCAAACTTAAATTAACTTTTCGAGCTGAACCAACCGCGAATAATACACCGAATTCGAAGACGAGGGGCAAAAAATCGATTTTATTTTACTGTTTTTATATATATATATTTTATGTTTATACTTTAATGCAATTTTATATATTATATTGTATACGTTTAGATTTTGCATGATGATAATACTATTTTTCTCTCTCTCTTTTTTTTTTTTATCATAACTAAAACCAAAACAAGTTTTCCTTATAGGAAGAGATCGGGTCAGAAAGTATGAAGTTATTTTTTTGAAATGTAAATGAAAATTTTCTGGTAAATAAAGATTATTGTTATTATTGTGTATGTATAATGCGAGAATCGTTCTAGGCGTATAATAAAACCGACTTTAGCCCGTTTGATCCGCCGGGTAGAGATTATATACAATATAATATAGCGCTATCAACCCATGCAGAAAATAATATATTGTTCGCCAAAAATCGCCACGAAACTTGCCATATCGCTGCTCTACTATAAAATATATATATATATAATATGATGTCCTAGAAAACTGCTGCACTTATTGTTTTTGGTGAAATCGATTTGATTTTTGTTTTAAAAACAACGTTTTGACAGCTATACACACAAAAGTGCTTAAAGTGGAAAACAAATAGCAAGGGGGACTTAAGTATATCAAACAGTTTTGAAGCGTTTCGTGCAAGAGTTGACCACTCAGTATTTATAAATTGTGGAAGCATCTTCGATCTCTTAATCTAGCAGTTACCTCTATGAGTTACGATAAAGTTTTGACCATAATTGATACATAATTATTTGGAGTTATATTTTGGCTTCTGACGTGTTTTCTTATTTACATAGACTTCTATATATGATCCGATAAAAATAAAAATTTTTTAAAAACTTTGTGAATAATTTGAATCTTCACACACCATTAAAATATGGATTAAACGAATCAGTGTGTGAAATTAGAATAGTTTCGACTAATTTTTTTAATTATTTTAGCTTTAAAATTTTTAGATTTACGAATCATTTGTTTTTAATAAAACCTTTAAATTTCGTTTTATAGTCTCGAGCCTTAAACAAAATCTAAAATGCATATATAGACTTATGGAATTATGTAATAAAAATTATTGGAAGTCGGATTACATAACTAATAATTTTATACAACAATAATATTATCTGTTTTTTTTTTTTTTTAATTTTAACGTGTTTTTGGTCATGACTGCTCTTAATGTTGCCTAAGTATTTTGAGATAGATATATTCGCCACAACTTTTGATACATTTTAAATTCAATTCACAATGGCATTAGGTATTGCAGTCTATAGATTACCTATTCTCAACCGTATAGTTTGATGTAAATAGTGAAGTTTTTTTAGTATTTTTTTTTTATGATAATATTTGTAACTAACTGCAATAGAATTTGCGTATTTTTTACGCCGTTTATAATTTATAATAACAACACTGTGTGATAAAGCATGAAAGAAACATGGCAACTTGTTCTGAAATAATATAAAATGTCGTCCGTTTCGTTTATTTTTCATAAGTGTAGGTACGTTGATTACGTCCTAAAAAATACGTTGAAAATAAAAATGTGTGCTCTGGCAGTCCAATTCAATTTTCATAAACGTTTAAGCTCCGCCTATACTTGTGTCTTCAACTATTATTCACCTGTACCAGCTACATTACTATTCATATTCGTGTCGACACCGTTTGTTTGGATTTGTTTATCTGTCTGTCAGTTTTTGGGTGGATACAAAACGATTAAAAATTCATTTTCGTCGCCTTGCCTATTCGTATGTAACAAAAAACTACGTTACTTTAATTTTTTTTTTTTTTTTAATTTTGCAAAATGTTATCATTTGCAAAACGGTACGATTACAACTACAATGAGTAATCGCGATCCCTATTTCTTTTTTTAAATTTTTTATTTGATATGTCTCAACGTTATATACCATATAGACGTACGTATATTACAATAATATCCAATTAAAGCGTTTTATTCTGTACTTTATAATATACGCTTGTGTCTCACGCTTCCCGGTCTATGTCAGTTAAGAGTTTAAATCCCGTATTTCGAATATAGATAAACGTTGTTTTTATTTACATAATATATTATCGTCTACCGTATTAGAGAAAAATAACTCTCTCATGACGCAAAATGTGTAACGTTCATTCCGTTTTAGCAGTACTGTTTTTATAGTTTACTAATTTTGTTTTTTTTTTATATATGTTTAATATAAATACTCGTTTTTCAACGAAGGATTCTTTCCTTAAAAATTACTGTAATCTGTCCGTCGATGTTTGAAAAATCTAGTATACTAGCTGGTACTTTAAAAATGTATTCCCATTTTAACATTGTTCGACGTTTTTTTTATTTAGAAAAACGTATCGCACGTTTTGATCAATCGGAGTGAATTTCTCGTCCGGATTCTTCACGCTTTTGCGGAAAAGTTATTATAATCGTGTTAGCATTTTAGCTCGATCGTGTTGTTAACCTAACCGCAGTATTAAAATGTTTCCCGTGTTCGTTCTAAAAAAAATAAAAAACTTGGCGATTACTATTCAACGGCAACTATCACATACGGAGTGTTCGTATTGTTAGAGGTTACAGCAATTGTCCCAGAAAGTATTGAAAATGGAAAAAAAAAATTGTTCCTAATAAAGTTTCGTTTTATTTTCCACGATAATTACAAATTTTTTTTTATTTACATTGATGTTTTTAAAACAACTATTAAAACTCAAACAACATCCTAAAATGGTGCGTGTCGTATAGGCGCGCATCGAATTTTCCATAGAAAACTCCGCAACTCGGAGAGGTTAAAAGATTCTAAAAAATATCTGTTATTTTAGTTTGCGAATGATATTTGTGTCGACGCTACTATAATATGTCGACGTACATAATTTTTCGAAAATTCTCCGACTATTGTCGAGTTTTCCACGGAGAGTTCGACCGCCGAAATTCATGAACACAAAAAAAAATACAGCGTGCTCTACTTGAGTTTCGTAAAAGCTGATGTAAAAAACACCGATGAACATGAAAAATTTCGTGCTGTAATCATCGTAGTGTTATAAAATAAAACGACTTTCGTAGTATGAAAAAAAAAATGTTTTCTATTTTCAATTCTTCCCGAGATAATTGCTGTGACTTGGTGGAACGCCCTGTCGATTTTGGCCGTTTTAACCTAACCGTCGGTCGTTAGTGCGCAGACTCGCATTATCGTCAACCATCGTAATAATTACTGTTTTGAATTAATAGTTAATGTTGTTGTTATTATTTTTGCGGCCATCTGCCGCGCGCACAAGTGCGTCAACCGTTGTGGCGACGACTGCGCCGGTGTTTTCTCCTCACCAAGTTTCATCACCCCGAACGCGCGATGGCCGCGCAGCGTGTGTGTGTTCAGGTGCTTCCTACGCGTTAAAACTGACAGCGTGTAGTTGTGCGGTATAGTTTTTTTTTTTTTTACATTTTCCATAGAACAGTCTGGAATTCTTGAATAAAAAAACATTTTACGTTCAGAGTGTAACGAAGAATGTGTTGACCGCTCTTAACATGATGTCTGTTCTTTTTAGATTCTGACCGTAAGCGAGGAACCTAGTGGTTGTTGTACAAATATGTTTATTTTAATTTTTTCACGCTGTTAACGAAATTTCTACCGGAAAAAGTGCATCGACTTTAATACATACATACCTTTTCTCTTAGCGGATCAGGATGGTATACTTCGGAGAGGTCATTTTTCTCGATAGTTTTTAGCGCGACGGGAAAAACCACGGAAAAATTTCGAAAACTATCGACTATCGAGGAGTCTTGAAATTTTAGGCAATAATGTATCATCGTACTTCAAAAAAAAGTTTAATTTAAATTTAAGCTATTCGTGTAGCCGTTTTCAGATTTTGAAGCTTTCATTCATAAATGGGTTGACTTTGGATTTTTCGACTCGAAATTTGAACACGTCGTACGTTACTCTAACTGTACACCAAACGTTTTGAAAATCGCGCCATTTTTTGATTTACCGATTTACAATACAAAATAAATCTACGTTTTAAGATTTTCAACGACATATTAGGTTTTATTAAAACTCTCCGTAATTTCGAAAATAATCATTCTATTGTCTGGAAATTCATTACAAAAATGTATCTTTGTACTGTGGAACTACAAAAAAAATTTGGGTTTCAGAACGTTTACTTGATAACTGAGATCGCTCAGAATCGTTTTTTCGAAGGCAATGATTTATCGTTGCTTTCAGATATTAAATAATACGTTTGAACCACAACTTCCAAAACAGTGACCCACCCAAAGCGTAGTCACTATGCCCACGCGACCTAGAGTGATCCCAGGTTTTTTTTTTCTTTTTTTACCACTACGTAATCACGATAACTTCATCTATAATGCTCCGATTTTTAACGTTAGTACCTCTAATGATGGGTATACGGACACAGATGGTACTTTGAGTTAAGCGTCTAGAAAATAGAAAAGTTACGGTAACAAAATTAAGGAAAAAACGTTAAAAACTACGGCAAAAGTTTTTTTTTATCGCGTTTATTTGTTTAAAAATTTAGTCAGTTAAAAACAATACGCTCGCTGGATATTATTTCGCTCAGTATACTTACAGATAGTGAAACGTGCGTATGAAAATCAATGTTAGCGATTTTGTTAATTACGTTCGTATGTGATGTAAGATCGGTTTGAATTATGTAACGATATTCAATTAAAACCGACACTACCCGCAGCCAACCAAAGTAGTCCCTTATTTATTTTGCGCTTGTATGTACGTTTGATTTCGTGAAAACGATTCGAACGTGTTTTTGTTCGCCAAAGATTCACCTGAGTGTTGATTCGATTTGCGGTGTTCGCGTTGGGTTTCTCGTAAATTAATATCAAAATATAATAATTCACCACTATAATATAATTCACTGGCAAAACCGCCGCCTATTACGATGTACCAAAACGTACAAAACTATACGTGATTAACCGCGTTTTTTGTTTCGATAAAATGTTGTGATAGTATGATAAGAACCCGCGAACACTGCGATAGGGTAACAATTATTAAAAAATGCGTAGGCAAAAGGACATTTTGAAGAGCGCAGATTCGTTGAAGTTATACGAGCTGTGCTGTACTAGCCGAAAAAACGAGAGGGAAAAACTCTTACGGCTTCAATATTAATATATTGTTTACCTAAATTTTCGGTAAGTTTTTTTTTTTACCTTTTGAAAAAATAACTTTTTGTGAGGCGTGACCATGTTAATTTCCGTATGCGTTACCTTATTAAATACTGCGTTGTTGGTGAATGTTCAAGAATATGGCTGGATTTTATGCAGGTTTAATTTTACAGGAAACTAGTTGTTTTCGAACAACTAGAATTCGATCGTCGTGCCCTATAAAATTTTGTCGGTTAAAAAAAAACTGATTTAAAAACTTGAATGTTTTTCCCACGCAAAACGGTTTTTATAAGACGTCTGCTGCGATCAATGTTGTTGACATTCGCGTACTTCTGCATGGGGAAATAATGGAACAGCTCACGCACGCCAATTTCCATCTATATACTCTGTCACACGTCATGTGCAATGTAGAAGAAATAAAATTGCCGGTGTACAAAAAAAAACTTTGTTGAGTAAAAGGCTCGTGCTTTCCCATAGAAGTGTCACAAAACGAATGAGACTATGATTAGTTTTCATTTTAATGAAATGATAATGTTCGTGTAAAGCAGATTTTATAATTAAAAATTAAACTAAAAATTTTACCTCCAAACGTATAAACGTTATAAATAGATAGAACAAATTTACGATCGCGTTTAAAACCGAATGGTTTATTTATTGTCATTTATCGTGGAAATTAAAATTATAGATGATTTTGGTGTGAAAATGCCATAGCAAAAGTGTTTTTGAAATTTAACTTGAACTATACTATTTGTAGTTGATGTTGTAACTCAACTCGATCAAATTTCAAACTGAACTATACATAATATACATAGCTGCTGTTTTTACATTTCATATAATATTATCCATTTTGTCTGATTATATTGTTAATATGTTTAAAGTTAAATCGTATGGTTTAATACCTATAAACGATTTTCAATTGAAATTTTGAGATCTTTAAATATGATTTTTAATACCTTATTTTTTATAGTAGAATCAACAATATCTTCTTTTTTTTTAAAGTAAAAAAAAATTAATATGTTATACCTAACCTGTATTTTACACAGTATAGTCACTATAGCTAAATCTAGATTTATGCGTCTGTTAAGTTATTACATTTAATTCTGTATTATGTTATAATCCCTGCACATGATATGAATCGGCCAAGTTTTTTACTGTTCAACAAATTCTAAATTTACGATTTTATTACGTTTACACCGGGTTTTAAACAAAAATACGTGTTTTGACTCGCGAATTGTTGAACGCCGGCCAAAAGTATAATGCTATTATGTTTCAAAATCTTTGACTTGGCATGACAGCTGTGTCGTTTTTTGATGTATTATTTTCCTTGGGTCGTATACGATCGGTTTCGTGGAACAATTTTTTTCTGCGTTTTGATACCGTTTTTGTCATCGATTGCAGTGTTAAACGAGGAACATTAACTATTGTTGACCACGGCTTTATTTTCGTTCTTTAATTTTGTACTTTTCTTATTTTCATTTTTTTTTCAACAAAAGTTTTCTGATTTCAAATGGAAACTACTAATCGATAAACATTATTAATATACCTCGAGTGCTTCCGGCTGCTATATTATATTTAAATTCGTGTTTTCTTACTGACTGCACTTCATCCTATGTACAACTGAATGGATTTTAACTTTTCAATTTATAACTTTAACGTGATATGTAGAACCTTAGTGTTAAAAATTGATTTTATTTGCATCACTATTGTGTAGATGAACCTTTCCGCTCATTTTAAAAACTTTTTTCTTGAAGACACTTTTCAAGTGTTCTATTCTTGCGCTGTTCGGTGTATATCATTTACATATTATATAGCTACAAGCGCGTTAAAAAAATAAATAGTTGATAAACACAACAAAATTAGAAAAACGCAACTGAAATTCATAGTTTGCAATTCGTCGTAAAATCTAATAAAATAAGATATTATTACGTACGTGTTGTGTGTTTTCATAATATATTATATTATACCGCGAATAATTCCCAGTTTGTTCTGCGCCTACAATCAATCACAGTAATTTCCATTAGTTTGATTGCAAACACGCGATAAAAATGCGAAAAGTCAAATCTTTTGATGAACAGTTCGTTTTTCAAACTATTGAACTGTGAAAAAAATGTCATATACGTCTATTTTTCGTCTCGATCATTAATAAGATGTTGTATAAGTTCACGAGTGTACGCGATTAACATAATTCTTCATTCGTCTAGTCAAACTTTAATTTATCAAAATGTTTCAAACTAATATCAATTTTCTCGTTTTTAGTCCTGTAACATAATTATATATATGCCTATTACTGTCGCATTGCATTTAGTATGATACGTTTTTGTCGTCTATATACGTTTTGCGCGTTAATGTTTTTTTTACTAAAGTATTAAATAATTTAACAGCTGGACATTACTGCAAGTTCTGACCACGAAATTCCGAAAAACGTTCAGATTTTGTAATCTAGTTCTTTTAATAACGTTTTTTTTTTTTTTCTTTTTTTTTAAGATACTTTTATCCCTAAGTTGTAAATAATTATTATTCGTTACTAATAAAAGCATAGAGTCCATATTGTTTATAAGTCGTATATCTATAACAAACATAAAATAATTTTAATTATTTTTAAGGTGAATCTACAATACAACGTTTACAGTTATTATTTTGGTGCTAAGCAAAAATAATATGAAATTAATTTGTATTTACTTATAACATAGTTGCAGATAAACGTCAGTTTGGAGTATTTCACAATGATTTTCTTGCGTGTACCTAACTTGTTGATTTTTTAGTTTGGCTAACAGTAAATTTAGAAACGCGTTCGTTCTGAATATTAAATAGTCTTTATTTGTTATAGCGACTACATACTGTAAAAATTTTAATCTACAACGTAATCATACAATTGTAAAAAGTATTTTTTAAGTAAGTAGGTATTTAAAAAACAAATAATTAATACTTTTATCCAGCAGTTAAGTATATTTTAACATATTATTATTACAAAACTATATTATGCACTGTAATAGTAATAGCTTTTGTTTATTAAAAATGTCAATTAGGAACAAAATGGTAAATATACATACTTTCAAATTACATTTTAATGATTGTAACTTAATTTATAATACTGAATATTTGTTGTTGAAATATTTATCAGATAGTTGAAGTGGTTTTTTTTTTTTTAAGAAATGTATACCTACTTAAGCATTTTATGTTTTTTTCGAACTGTAATGATACGGTTTTATTTATTATATAAGTTTTACTTCTTGTTTTCTACAGCTATGTGTAGGCATATGTAGGCTCTGCTACTTATACGCGTGGTCGGTCTATGTCAAGTTCGAGAAAAACAACGAGTCATTGAGTTATTATAAAGATGCATGTAGTATGGATGTATTAAAAATAATGTTTTCACATCGCACCATAACGTTTTACGCAGTACTTTAATGCAATTAGTAATCAAACAAATTTTTTTAGCGTTTCGTCGATAATAACAATGTTAAATGTGTATAGCTAAAATTTCTAGCGCTATCGTATTACGTATTTGTTTAATTCAAGATAGTTTATTTATTAAAAATCATCGATACGATAATTGTTCGTGGGATAACGTAATAGATACTGTCAAAGTTGCGGTGAAAATTTTATATTTGACGTATGCCGCTATTTAATTAAACTATGATTAAAAACCGACAATGTAAGTTGACAAAATTACACTTAAATTGTATACTTTAATGCCTCAAATTAGTATTGCGATGCTTAGTGAAATCTCCAATAGCAAATTATACTGCTGAATCGCAATTTGTAATTGTCGTTAATGCGCTTTATCGTTCTCCTTTTATCCACAATCCGTTTTAATTAACACTACAGTTTGTATTTGAAAACAACTCTAAAAATGAAATTTAACAAAAAAAATATAATATTACCATAGCTGAATTTATGCGCAGCATAAGTAAGCTGCAACCTAGGGGCGTGAACCGTACGTCACACGAAAAAAAAAACAAACAAAAGAAAACCCACGTTTATAATTATTATATATATATATGAATGACCTCCAAGTAGGATCCAAACAACACCGTCATGATTATTTCTTTATATCTCGAGTTTAAAAATCGGATTTCTTTAAAATATTCGGGCAGTCGAATTGCCTAGTTTGTAATATAACACACGGGTTGTAGAAAAAATAAGAAAACGCTTTACCTCTGCATGGATGCGTTTTTGTGTTGTATAACGTTGACTTTATAAAAAAAATATTATTTTTTCGTTAAAATTTGGTCGTGTACACAGTGAAAAAGTTTTAAAATATCACGAATGCATAATATAGTATTAAAGTACATATTTTAATGTATAGGTATATACCATTCTAACTTATATGATCGTATTGTACATGGAGACTGAGTGCAGCTAACTGAAGTATAATTTTTACATTCATTGAATTTTTTTTTTTTTTTGATCATTCGTCCAATTTTCGAGAGAGATTATCAATTTTGTTTCGAACAACTAAAAAAACACCAACTAACTCTAACTTTTCCGCATTTTTTTCATACGTTAAAATTTGTAAAAAAAAAAAATTTACTGACCTCCACGAATCGCATATTATACCCCTATATTACGACTCCGAATGATTGATCGATCGGCCGTTTGTTTCGTATTCGTTAATGGAAAAACGCAACTAGAATTGTTGTCCGTTTGCACTCGGCCACTGCAGGCCACTCGAATTAAACAACACAACACATTCACGCGTGCTATTAAATATATATATATATTTATTTGGTGTGGGCTTCGATATCTATTATTTAACGCCGGCGATTAAGATTGATGATCCGGAGATAGTATAATAGTATAGGTATACTTGATTGATCATTGTTATCAAGAGCTTTTTATTTAATTAAAATTCTCGAATAATTGGTGCGGTAATATAACACATATAGGTATATATTTTATGCTAAATGTACGCCGAAACACCCGTCTTCTTCTCTAGCATCCTAACTCACAATGAATCGTATTATTTGGATTTTTCAACAAAAAACTTTTGTGTTATTCCATCACGTACGCACTGAACGTTTTGAATATAATAGTAGGTAGTATAAGTACATTCATTATAATTACAGTGCCGCGTATGGTTGCCAGAAGTCTAAAAAAACCTGGAACACTTGTCACGGAATCTTAAAATGGTCAGAGAAATCATGGAAAAGTCCGGGGATTTGTAATTTTTCTGGTATTTTCAAAACGAACCAGTATAGTTTATAATTGCATTATGCTGTAGCCTGTAACTAGAAATTTTTGTAGATAGTGATTAATAGCGCTTGGAAATACAATTGACACCTTTATTGACTACTTTTTTTTAGAAATGTCTAACTTACGTTATTTGTTTTACTGCTGGATACAAAAAACTTTTAATAATCAACTGGAAAACATGGATAAGTCGGAGAATTTAAAAGATTGTAATTCGCGGCAACCATGAGTGCCCGTTTGTATTTGAACATCTAAAATGGAAATTGGGTCTCGCGGTTCACTATCTCCCAATTTTCTCTCCGTGATCCTGATTGTATTATGTTATAAACGTCGCTAGAATACTGGATATATGTTGGAAATCAGCTTAAATCTGTAAAAAGAATAATATAAACTCGCGATCGAAGAAACGGTCCAGAGAAAATTTTTTTCGTGTTGGCGTTTTCATTCTGTCCCGTCCAACAGGCACTTTTCCTATCCAGCCTTTCGGCCGCAGGTGTTCGACCAACCTAACTTTTTATCAATTCTGATATCCGGTCAGATAGACTGTCCATCTCTATTATCACTTATGATAATTCCTTCAAAATATCCACTCATCGTTCTACTCGCTATTCTACCTATTGTCACATTCCCTTTTCATCTTCTATAACCATCTTTCGAATTCCCCATTAATTCGTCTAATGCGTTCCGCCTCTCGGAGGCCGCTCTTTTTCTTAATTGTGCCAGTTTTTTCAACGCGTTATCTTTTTCTTTTGGTTTTTACTTAAATCGCATTTTAAATACATCTCTGTATATTTTAATTTGATTTTTTTTGTACATTAGTTGTTGTTATTCTTTTAGGCTCGTGCCTTTATCTGAATAAATAAATAATGTGTACGACTGTTATGACATTTGAGATGCTTGCAGAAAACTTTAACCGCGCAGCTTCTCTACGTACCGTCGCGTTTCTTCTCGAGTATTATAATACGATCCTTAATTTTTATGTTTTTTTTTTTTTGTTTCATTTTTTATAGCACTCACCATAGACGTAAATCGGTGGAATCTTGGGGTACTAATCCTCCCCTAAAACGTGTGGAATATCCACGTTAAAGTCTAATATATTATACATAATCTCTCGTCATAAAATACAATTTACCCCCTCAAATATTTGACCCAATTTACGCCTATGGGGCCGTCACCGAAACGTTTGTGATTTCATTATACACCCAATACACACGTATGTATTACCTACCACCTACTATAAATGTTGTGGTGCGCATATTATCATGACGTCACAGAAAATCGCTTTGAAGGTGTATGCAATACGTTATTTAGCCATTAATTTGAAATTCCGCCTTTACAAAGTTTATATAAACTTACATCGTTACTATTCATATGTATTAGTATGTGATTAAAACTAAAACAAAGTACGAAAGGAAACTTGCATCAGTTAAAATGCGTCAGAAGCGTGGTCATGAGAATGAGTATTACGTCTAATTGCAGTGAGTGAAAAATTGACGGTGTTTTGCTGTTATATCATAGTGATTTTGATACGTATTAAACCTACGACGAAAACCGTTTATCAGCTTATACGAAGGTCTAGAGAAATAATAATTTTTAGACCACTGACGACCGAAATGGATGGACAAAAACTATTTTACTAATGCTACACGCGCCACGAAATTCGATGTTTCGCATTTTTAACACCCATACCCACATCATTTTTTTTTTTTTGTTACACCTTTATTTTCAAAAATATAAATACAACACATTTTTGATACCATTGCAATATAATACAGACATACTTAAAAGGAAAAACGTATTTTAATCTATATATACCTAGCTGTAATTAATAATTATAGATACGAAAATGCAACTTTTAATTATCTGTTTGTATACTAATTCATCGTTTGATATACACGCGTTATAATAAATTGTAATCATAAGTTTGAAAGCGTTGTTCGACAAAAATACGATCCCAAAACTATAACATAAAATCCGTGCGTGAAAAAAATAAAATGATCTGACCGGTCGATACTAAACTTATAGAATGAAACTGAATGCATATAACATATTATGAACCCCTCGACATTATAATTAAACTATGTTACTTATACCAAATAAAATAGTAATGTGTACCATGGCTAATTTTTTTGTTCTCTATAAGTCATTTCGTTTTTAGCGTTTTTAAATACTTTAAAATATTTTTTAATCCAGCCTCGTCTGTATTTTTTATAATAAACGACTTCAATAAGACTTCAGTGATTATTTGATAGCCTTATTCATGTGTAACATATTAACTGGAAATACATATATTATAGTATGGCGCATATTATTATGTAGACGCAGGTACGTTCTACATGTTAAGTAATCAATATAGTTTACATATAATTTTCGAATCATTTTTAATTTTTAGTTTACGTTATTTTTATACTTTTGATACTCGAATAACAACAGTCCACTGTGAATTATCTTATTACCAAACGTGTTAAGCTGCACACACTCGAATCGTCGAAAACTCCATATTTGTACTGTACATAAATTATCTTTTGCTCTGTAAATAACTTGACAAGACGACAGTCTTTTGGTGACACTATCCATGGTGGCCACAAATCTGGAAAACCTGAAATGCCTGGAAATGTCAAGGTTTTTTTTAAATAGTCTGCAGGGAATTCGTGGAAAAGTCAGGGAATTTTGATGTTTGTACAGTTATAATTGTAGGCTGTACTCTGTATCCGTATTGTAAAAATTGTTGATTGTACTTAGAAGAAAAAAAAAATGTTTGTCTAATAAAATTGACTTTGTTATCAAGATGAAAATTGCTGCGAAAAGTAAAATTTATGCATCGACTGCAGCGTTGAAAGCTTAGATAATATTATCTAAAGTAATATTCAATTTTTACTGTACACCTGTACATGTGTGAATAATTCCTGGCATGAATTTATTATTGTCAATTTTTTACAAACCTATCCAAAGAGATTTTTTGGTTCCCATTTTTTTTTTTTTTGAAATTTCTGACTTACATTATTTTTTTTTCGTACGGCTGAGTATATTGAAATACGAGTATTTTATGAATAATCTGGGAAAAAATCATGGAAAAGTCAGAAAAATTACAATTCTTGGCAACCATGTCACAAAAAAAAAACAAAACAAAATTGAACGCGGCAAGTGCGTTTAAACAATATTAATCGTTAAATTACAGCTGTGACCTAAATATCGTTGGTATATTATTATTGGTTAGAGGTACTACCTACATAATAAAAAAAAAAATAATAATAATAATGATCAGTATATTTTATGTTCACGTTATGTTTTTGCGCAGCGCGCGTTCTACTATTGATGATTTATACTGTTTTGTAATTCCAATTTTATTACGTTCAATTATCCTTAAAAGAAATTCCGGAAACTCGACGACGAGTATTACTGTATAAGGTTAATATTCGCCGTCTGTCGTGCGATGATCAAACTGCGGGCGGCCGCAACTGCAGCCCATATTACATTAATTGTTGTATTTTTATTAACGGGATATCAGCAGAAGACGTTTCATTCCACGAATGCCACGCATATTCCACAGATAGGATTTAACACTTGAAACTCTAGGAGGAAAATATTATGGTTGAAAAAATTTCATCTCATTTCGACAATATTTTATGGATATATTTTGAAATTATTAGCTAGCCAAAAAAACGATATCGATTATGATGTCAAAAACACGTTTGCCGCGTAATTTTCAACGTTTTTCGCTCGTATCTTTTTCAATTCGCTTGAGTCTATGACCCCTCAAAGCACCATGCGACAGAGTGTATTATCTGAAACCGCGGGGTACGAGTGTGAGGGATCGGAGCATTATTTTTGATAAGTTATCGTGCGGATTCATAATATAGCGATAAAAATTAATAAATTAAATAAAAAATCTGGATTCACTCTAGATCGCGTGATGCTTTGATCGCTGCTATTTTGGGAGGTTCAATTAGAAATCGTACGTTATAATTGTAAGCGATTTTAAATTGCCTACGAAAATAACGATTCTTAGCGAGTTCAGCTGCAGCTTACCTATACAAATTGTGCGGTAACAATATATAATTTATTATTAGGCTTTTTTTTAGGCGCTCGAATTAAAAAGAGTGAAAACCGTTTAAAATCTTAATTTTTTCATAATGAGAAAATAATTTTAAAACTAATAGCAAAAAAACCCATTGAAAATTATCAAATAGGTACCACAGAGTAATTGAATGTTGTATATTTAGAATATTACTAAAAATGGTTCAAAAATTCAGAAAGTCGTATGTGATACGTTACGTGTACAATATTAATTTAAATAACTTGTCAACATTTCAAACCATTATTTGAGGAGTTATTGCGAATTAATAGTATTAACTGCCCAACAGTGCGCGCTACAATCGAAATAACACGTGTAATACCGTTTTATCAATACGTTTTTTCAGGTAGACGCTTTCAGAAACTGCTGGGTAGAGTTTGTTTTTTTTAAATATTTGATTGAGATAGCGAATTTAGTTTTACATGGAATATTTAGATTTTAAAATCTTTAAACAACAGACTTGTGTGAGTTACAAATTTTTTCCTAAAAATAAGTCAAAAGTATGACCAATTTTCCAACTTAAAACGACTAAAAAAAAAAAAACCTATGGATTTTTGAAGTTTTTATGAACCATTTTCGAAATTTTTCCAACAAAATCTAATATATACCAGAGAATTTTGAATGCCCGAGACCAGTCTATTTTTATATTTTATATTTTTAGTCTGTTTTAAATGTTCAGACGTTATCTGCTGTGACTAACGTTTTACCAAAAACCGCGTATGATTTATGATACCTATACCATGCGTGACTCGCCGCCAACTTACCAACTAAACCATATTTCACTGAAACTGCACAACCTACCGCAAGAGGATCGTACATCAAATTTAATTTTGAACATTATGGACCCAAGAATAATAAATTTAATTTGGCGTGTACCCCGAGTAGTAAAATATAATTTATCTTTTACAACATCTACCTTTGAAAGTATGCGACTGAATTTTTCGAGCCGTTTAACACTTTGGACGTGTTCAGAAAACAGTCATTTTAATCATCAAAACGTTCTGTGATACATTTTAATTATTTTTATTCTTAAAACTTATGTACTACCTAAACTTTTCTTATGTTTATTTTAATTTGAATTCCGATGTTTAGGTTTCTTTTTTTGTACATTTAATATTCAATTTCGGCGTTCATCAAGAATAAATAATTGAATTAGTTGTGGATTGACACCAATTTACGAGTATATACATAGTAGTGATGTAGTTTATTGTTTATGGTATAATTGTATTATTCTACTCGTATATTATTATTTTAATTTTTTTTTTTTTTTTGTGTTTTATCCAAGCGCGTTTATATTTATTTACATTTTTGAAGTTGTATGAAGCCTCGGAAATTACATACCAATGCGTTTAAAAAACTTAAATATTATAATTCATGACGAAAAACTGTTAACACTTTGATTTCAACAAATCGTTTTTGAATTCAATAATAATATTATATGATGATTTTAAATTTTTATATAATTTTCATAAACAAGACTGAGTTTTTAATTTTAAATTCGGTTATTTCTTTTTCCCGTAAGTACCCAACACTGTATCTCTTTTTGCGGATTATGTCGACACGATGATATATTTAACGAGTTTTCACTTTTTGCTCATATCGAAACTCGCGAATTGAGCTCAAGTTTTTCGTGACGACGACGAATGTTGCGTATTTTAAGCGCTAAAACTGATTTATAAATTCGTCGAGATGACGACTTGAAAACACGTTTTCGTCCCTCGCAAACCTGTATAGAATTTATTTTCAATTGACACGGAGACAATAAAAAATGTCGAAAACTCCGTTATTCGTGACGACTTTGGTGACGTGCGGATTCAAATCAGTTTTCAGAACGTTCTCATCGCATCGTTAGATCTGCAATCTGTTTTCTGCCGAGTTATCGCCCGGTATCGTGCGCGCGAGCCGATAATTTCCGCCTCGCGGCCTCCGCTCGCACGTTTCGATCGGACGTTTAATAATAATGGCTAACTCGCACACCGCGCGTCGTTCAATTTATTGTCGTAAGATCTGTCGGCTGAGATCCGAACTATAATATAAATGTGGTGTGGTGTACAATAATTCGTATCGGTAATTTATCAACATCTTTACTTCGACCCTCGGTCAGTCGAACGAAACATGTATTGACCACCACTATACTTACGTACCAATAATAATGTATAAAAAGGAAAGAAAGAAAGGGAGTGAATTTCAGATCGGCTGAGTAGGTTAGGAGGCATGTTTGGTGTAACGATTACGCTATTTGTATAGTGTGCAGCTTCTATATGGGTAGGCCAACGCGTTTCGGTAGTCGTGGTTCAAATAACACGTTATTTGTATAGTATCCGAATGATACATCGAAAAAACGATTCTGAGCGAGCTCGGTTATCTATACTACGCCCTGGTGGAAATCAAATTTAACGAAAATATATATGAGCTATACATTAACCGCAGAAAACTGAATTACAACTTTTTAGCGAAAACTTTTTTCAATCATTTATAACGTATTGTGTTTGTTTAGTGCATAAAAGTTTGAAAACGACGTAATTTTTTGTGACGACAGTGTATAACATAATAGGTATAACCGTTCTGACGCCCCTCGAAACGATAATTTCGACATATATAGTGCCTACGTCGTCTATATGCATTATGACCTGCGAGGAATGTAGGTCACGTGTGACTTTTTCTCGTCCGCCGAAACTGCAGGCTGCAGCAGCAGAAATCTCTTGCTGCAGCTGAAATAATATAGTAATTATTGTTATAATAATAATTTAACGGAAAGTGAAATGGTAAGTTTTACTAAACTTACACATAGTATGAACAAAATAAAATTGTTGGTTGTTCTTACTATAAATTTACAAAAGAATAATGCGGTTGGTTCAACCAAATGAAATTGTTGGAAAAAAAAATCAGCTAAATTGATAATTGACTGTTTACTGTGTGACTATATATTAGTGTATGGTGATTGCAATTACAAAAATAGCTATGCCGTGTGCAACTATATTCTACAGCTAGAATACTTGAAATTTCAGTGAAACCAACCAATATTATTTTTTTTTTTTTTGTGTAATCTATACGTCAATGCTGCTTGATATTATCGTTGACCAATTTTTAAAAATCAATAATTTTTTTAAAGTTATTATAGGGTTTTTAAAATTGATCTCTTTGTTGAAAATTAAATTTCACGAATACTTATTGTTACAAACAAAATTCCAAAAAAACAAATAAACTTAAATAATATTTTATGTATTATATAAGTTTATACAATACATGTTATTGAACCAGTACTTTTTGAAAAAATTAACGAAAAAAATCATACAGAATAATCGTGAGTAACAAACAACTATTTTTAGTCGCAAATGACACGGTACACGTAAATTATGCGAACACAGAAAGTAATCACGTTCTTCTAATAATAATTATGAAATAGAAAAAAAAAACTTAAAACAATAAAATGAAAAAAGAATGTTATCATTTTTATTTTTTGTTTTGGTGCCGTAAGAGTTACGTATGCGACAAAAAAACCACATTATTTTAATTAAATATTATGTTGGACGGCACCGACTATCCAATAAAGAGTGATAACGTTTTTTTCTATTTCATTTAATTATTTTATACTTTTTAGCGCTTTTATTTTAGTTTTTTTTATGTCGGTTTTGTTTTTTTGTTAACTATTTTTTTTTTTTTTTTTGGGTACAATAAAACAAACAATTCTCGGATACACTTACGTTTAATCTAAAATAGCGATGGTAGGTACATCCAAAATTCTTTGCCGATACACCAAAAAAATACTATAGAGTTTTTAATAAAAAAAAAAAATCATAATTTATGTGACATTTTGAGAGCAGCCCCCTCAGCCACTCCCCTGAATACACGCCACTGCTGCAGAGAGCTGGACGACTTTTTCGGTGACAGCCGGATATTTTCCACATAATATTATATTACACGTTTATCCTTTTCGTTTTTGTCCCTCTTTAATAATTCCCTGCGCTCGTGTCTCGTTTAACGCTCCTTCGAACCAGGATTTTTTCGGTTCTGCTTCTAGTACTTTTTTTTTTTCATTTATAGGCTAGGGTTTCCGGTTTTGAAATAATTACAGTTAAAGGTCCTAACCCGATTTGATATTTTAAAAAATTTTCATATTTTTTTTTTTCAAAGTTAAAAAAAATTAATATTTTAACTGTTAAAACAAAAAGTTCGGGATCTAGAATAATATTTTACTTAGGTTTCGGTTCATATATTCTACAATAGTATGTTATTCCGGTTTGGTGAGGGTTCTAGAAGATCTCAGGGTTATCAGCCATAACGGTCCGCATTAATTCACATCAAAAACATCATGAAACGTCATTTGAAAAAAAAGAAAAATCCTGCTTAAAGTAAATCAATTTTATCGGCCATCAACGTTTTTCCTTTCGGTAAAATCAATTAGTATGAGTAGAATATGCCGGTGGTGAAGTCTTGGCGGGTTTGTGATATCCGAAAAATTTAAGCCTTCCCAAAAAAAAAAAAAAAAATTAAATCCATATCGCTCTTTAACGAGAAATGTGCTTGTGTAGATTGTATATATGTAAACGGTTTTTTGACGTAATTTGTATGTGTTTCTAAAACCCAACTCGAATCGTATATCCGATTATAGTGGAGATTATATTGGTGTAGAATGCTCGGATTGTTTAACGCATCGTTTTGTTTCATCGAATTTGCAAGATGGTGTGGAAAATGTTCGTTAAAACGTTTAATCAAATTTTATACATCATATTTTGCATGTTATTATTTTTTACAACCATCGTAAAGTGTTTTATACTTACAAACCATCACACTACACAAATTCCCGTTCTTAGTGAAATCTCTACTTTTTTTTTCATATCTCCTAATAATGTATAATATATCGATCGTAATTCAAAAGGCACTTGGAATGTTTATGCGCGCGTTTTTTGTGTGTAGGTAAATATTAATATTTTAAGTGTGCTGAGTGCACCTCGTGTTTTAAAAAACGACCTTGTACATTATTTTGCCACGTTGCAGTTTTCATTTTTTTTCACGCATTATACGTATTATATACTCGCATCTCAGCCGTCAGTAAATTTTAAGCAGCTTATGTACGTATATACAAAATACTAAGAGCTTAATAAGGAAAAAAGTTTTTAGAATAACCGAATATATATATACATATTTTTACCTTCACCACGTCGTATTCGCATTGAAACTTGTTGACGATTTTTTTTTTTTTTCATAAGCGATCTAAACATTCTTTACGCACTTTATTTAATGTATAATATGTACGCTTCGCACGAAACGAGGTGAATTTCCCCACTTGCTCGTATTATGTCGAGAAAAAAATGTTTGTGTTGATTCATACTTAACGATAGGTATTAGTTACCTATGCGTAAGCATAAAACTTTAAGATTTATCTATTATAATAATATCGGATTATTATTACGTCTGACTTAATCGGACGAATAGTTAACAATATATGACGCCGATGTGTAGACCAGTACGAATAATTGTTTATAAACTCCACTAAAATTTTCTTCATAACAATACGAACTCCTTAGCTCTTTTCTTTACGATTTCAATTTAATGCACACATTTTAAAAAACGTTTACTTACAGTAAGAAAATATATAGTTCAAACTTATGTTCATATACTATACAAGCTGATTTCTTAAACAACGGTCCGCAGCCTCTGCAGGCCACCTCGCGATAAATAAACCAATTCAAAAGACACGCGTTGTTTAAACTGAATCCTGTTATTTTAAAGACTGTTTTCCTGTAATAATACCGTTGGCATATTTTATAAAAATTAGTCATCTTAATAATAAATCCAAAAAAATAATGATATATTGTACGAAGCGATCATTTTTTTTTATTTTTTTTATTTTGGGGGGCTTGAACCCAGAAACTCCCCCTATAAATACGCCCCTTCAGGCTACGCCACGGGTGTTTTAACACTGATTGCGCATTCATGTTCGAACCCTTTAGATATTTTACACGTCGTTGCAGTATAAACAACGCTGTTTATCGACCCAAACAAAAATTATATACGATGAATATGTTATACGTACCTACACAAGATTTCTGTTTGATGTCATCCAATCGACTAAAAACTTACTATTTTTTTTTTCTTTAATCGTGTGTCCAATAATTAATGTGGTGGAAGTCGAAGTTATTTACACGTACGGAATATGTATAACAACATATATATTCACGGTTGAGTGTACTTTCAGACATAAACATAAATACATTTTGTCTTGTAACATTTACGATATTAAAAATTTATGTTCCTAACTAAACTTAATTAAGTACATTTATATATAGGTATTATTGTTAAGTTTTCACATTTTCTTTTGTGTTTTTTGTTTATTCTCTGTGTCTGTGTCTAAAAGAACAGTAAGAAATTTCGTACTTTTGAATATTATAAATAGTAATTTTTAAAAATAAAACTCTTATCATTTTTCTAACTTTTGCCACTATATATAGGAATAATAACATTGTAGCTATACATTTACTTGGTTTATAAGATAACGCACCGTCCAAAATTCGACAAAATAAAACGTTTTATTTTCATCCACATAAAATATAAGAAAATTCCAATTTATTTATAAAAAGATTCTCATCGTGTAACGTGTTCAATTCAATTCAATTAAAAAAAAGTCAGGATCAGTCTAGGTCACGTGGGTAGTTTTACGGGGTAGCGACTACGCTTTGGGTGGGTCACTAGTTTAGAATTTGTGGTTTAAACGCATTATTTTATATCTAGAAGCAACGATAAATTATTGCCTTTGAAAATACGATTCTGAACGAGCTCAGTTGTCTAGTTTATGTCCTGGTAAAAACAAATTTTACAATAAAAACTTTTATCAAATCTGTAATTTTCCTATTTTAGTATTATGTAAAAGTTTCAACTTCGTCCGATCTTTATTTTGGATGTTATGATTAAAAAAATCTAAATTTATGTGTAAAAAACACAAATAACCAAGTGTAACTTTAGCGTATTTAGCTGTCTATATATTTTTCAACAAAAATATTATATCGTTACGTCCATGTTGTAATATACCGAAAGTCTTGAGCTTTGCAGGACGCGTAGGACGTAAATTATTATCAATGCATATGGCAAGTACATTGCGAATGCGTAGAAATTATTTGCCATTTTTTACGTTTTTACACGCCATTTTGACCATTTTTTTTTTTTTCCTTTTTTTTGCCCACAGGAACAAGAGCAAGGCAGCGACGGCCAGCACGGGGAAACGGCCGACGAGTTCTTCCAACCGCCGCCGACAACGGGCCACGTCCAACAGCCCATCCGGCGAAGGGGCGGCATATCGGCCGAACACGTGTCCGAAGAAGAGGCGACCAGTTATGTTAAAAAAGTGAGTTCCGTATACAAGTTCCCATAGATATAATTCGTGTATACAGGACATTTTAAAATATCATCATATAGTGTTATAATTTATAAAAGCAGCGACAACTATAGGGAAAGGGGGCGAAATTTCTGGGTTGTACAGGTAAAAAACATATTTTTTATTTAGCGAGCAGGTAAAAAGTTAACGGAGAGAAATTCGTGTTTATGTGAGATTGGTTGGTTAACAGAACCTGTAAATTTAACTCCATACGTTCGTACGAAACTCAGCCATTTATAGTTTTGTCAACATCTAGGTAAAATCTACTCTTTGATTCATTATCCATGCATGTTATAATCGAATCGAACAAATTGTGTTTAAATCGTAGGTAGATTTTTGTACTTTTACAAATTTTGAAACCGTTTGGACTTGTGATTTATATAATTGAAATAGGTACCTAAACTGAAATGTCTTGTACAGTTCAATATTGTTTTTGGCCTAGAGGCAACATTTTATTTTCCTCATAGTAAAATTACCAACGCTTTTGATAAAAATTTACCGAATGCTAGATATGTGTAACTCTACATACATTAGAACAGATCAGAAAATGACGAAAATTTCTCAATATTTAGTCGTATATGTTTAGTACAAATTTTTATATTAAAAAAAAAATTGATCGATTGGACATTGACTTACATCATGTATAATAATTGATGTGGGTAGTTCGAACGAAAACGACATATTAGGTGCAATCAATTTTAGTTTTACAGATTTTTTTTTAGTGGCTCTACTGATATAAAAGTGTTATTTGACTTGGCGTTCCAATTTGAAATTGATAAAAATAAATGTTACAAATTTAAAATTTAAGTAACAGTGATACCGGATAATGATTAAACATAATATACACGGGGCAAAAGTGATGTTTTGAACATTTTTTCGGGACACCGTTCTGCTTTATCCAAAAATACGGATCCTTGGTACGAAGCGTTTTGAAAGGGGAAAAAATAAACCGAGAAGAAAAACCCGTCGGCAGCACAATAAACACAAAGTATAACGTTTTCTGTTTTTTTCTGCAAGTTTATACTTTATATATAGATGTATATATTCAAAACGCAATCCTTAGACATTGTCCCGCGGGATTTATGTGTATGTAAATGAGAATACGGGATTTAAATACCTACGGGCGGTGTTTGTGGCGCTTTCCCGAAGAATAAACATATAAAATAAGTATACGTGCACAATATCATATTATTTTTTTAGATTCTGAGCACAATGATGTTTTTTTTTTTTTTTCTGTGATCACTTTTTCTAGTGGAAAGAATGCTTCGATTTTAACGTATGGTACACCTCAAAAGATAAATTATCGATCCGAGATGGTACTTTATTCGAAACGTTTTTATTTAAAATTTGGTTATTTTCGGAGTTATGAGTTAAAAACGAAAAAAAATTTACTATACTAACAATAATACAACTATATACTTATGATATGAGTTTGTAGTACTTATAATTAACAATAATTTTGCCGAATTTTTGAAAATAAACAACTCATTCAACTGTGTCTAAGAAAGTGTTGGAGTATGGACATTTTAAGAAAAATCGGCCCTATAAAATGGATATTTTCAATTTACAAATTACTAAAAACCCAAATTATAATTTTTTTTTTTTTTTTTATAATTCAATACGACTTATTAAAATATAGTAACAATTTTCCAAAAAAAAGATTTTGAAAATATTTAATACCTTTATGGATCAAAAGTTATTCCCGGGGACACGCACGGTGAGATGTTCTGTACACTTTTGTACCTATTTTATAACGATATTTTTTTTTTTTTTTTGCGTTGTATGATTATATAAGGTCAACTATGTATTTACGATCGGTGTTTTAATTTATTTTTTTGTGAGTGAAAGTATCTTATTCGTTAAAGTATTGCAAATGAAATACTATAGTAATAAATATAACACTTCGTATTTACTAGCACTAATAATACGTTAGCTATATGGTTCGTCGTTTTTATTATTGACCTTTATGTTCAATTGAAATTGTATAAACTGCATTACGTTCGCAACGACATCTAACATCAGTTAATATGAATCGCTCGTGTGTTGAAATAAAATAATAACTTTAAATTTAACGTTTTTAAGAACATACAAATGTAGTCGTACGTTTTATTATTACATCCATTGGCAAAAACTATATTATTAACGTACTCGCGTAATATTTTATAAGTACGCGATATAAGAAAAAATTTGTTTTTTACCTTTAGTCATCTTACTATTGGTAGTAGCATTGACCTTTTAAAATGAAAACCAATTGAAAATATTTACAAATAATAATATAATATGTGTCTTTCACAGTAAAATTATTCAAAAATGTTTTTTTTTTTTTTTTTTAAGATTGTCGATTTATGGTTTATCTTTTATTTTTATAACGCATCACTAAACTCGTGAAATACTTCTTTTAAATAATTAAAAATGTCAATTGAACTTAGGTATTCATTTAAATTAAAAGCTATTTTGTAACATGCGAAACCCTATGTATTGAAACGATCGTGTTATTTGAATCCTTTTTGAATATTTAAGACTTACAAACTTTGTTTTTAAAAAATACCATACTTTTGTTCAATATCAAAAATTTTTTTTAACACTCCAAAAACAGATTATACAAAACTATCATTCGTCATTTTGCTTACACGTTGAATCAAACAATTTTACTAAAATTTTTTAACTTGAAGTTACCTACATGTATTGTTATCTAACGATTATAATTTTTTTTAAATCATTATTTTATTTTATTTTTTGTATTGAGATGTTTTTCTCAAATTTAATTAAATTACGTTTGAGTCATTAACTGTTCGTGAACTATGTCTCCCGTTTTCTATTTTATTCCAAAATTATGCACATAAAACTCCACGTGTATAAAATGTACAATTTAAAATCATAGTTTTGGCTTGTACTTTAAAACTATGCGTTCTCTCTTACGCGCATTATTTTCGTTTTTTTTTTTTTTTTACTCAAATTTAAAAACTTCAATATAACACACCCACCCCGGTCTCATTTTGTATTATGGTTTAGAATGTATATATGCGTCCGAAGGCAAAATGTAAGTTTTATATTTTAAAAATATCAAAACTTTGTAACTTAGTTTTCGGGTGTACAAATAAATAATAAAAATAAAACTAAACATGAATATTTGGAATGTTGTTCTTAGAAAAATACTTGTACCCACTTCCATTTCGCCAATCTAGAATGTAATATGCATTCGTCTAGTAAAGTATTGTGCAGTTATTAACATGTTTAGCATAATTTTGTTTAAAATATTGGTATCAACACAAAAATAATAATAAGGAACTACGTTCATATTGTGTTTGGTAATTCCAGCACCTACAATACATAATATTATGTAACATATTTTACAACCAAAACACCTACGTTTTTTTTCAGTGGTCATTACAATAATTATTTCTATACTATAACGCGTAATTAATATTTTTTATTGTCTAGCGGTACCCTATTAACATTGATTACTAACTGTGATTTTTTAAATTATAATTTCAAAGCACAAATCGTAGTATAAAAATAATAAGAATGTGTATTAAACACAATTTATTTTTAACAGTGTATAGAGTAATATTATATTGTTTTAAAGCTTGCAACTAGTTTCTAGTCTTTAATATGAAAATTACAGGTTTTGTTAAAAGAAACCTATTACGTATAAATTATGACAATTTTACAACGATTAAACTTCACCCATCTTAAGAACAAGTGAAAATTTCAATACGTTTGAAAAATGTCGGTATAAATTATTATAATGACATAATATATTAAAAAAGAAAATTTAATATTTTCGAAAAATTTTAACTTGTAAATAAAAATATTTTTTTTAGATCGTATGAAAGGTGTTAGATTCGGTTGTCTTATAACCTAACCGAAATTCCATTGCTTGATTGTAAACTGTTGAATATTTTTAAAATTGGTTCCTATTTTGCAAACGTTCAACCCTTCTCAATGATTGGTGCAAACTTCAATCATTTGGAGCAATTTTAGTATTTTTTGAATTTTTGATCTTGTGAATCTAAAAATAATCGAAAATCCCAAAAAAAAAAAACTTCAGTCTAAGTACGATCAATAGTTGCCCTTATGCCTTAAGTGACAACATACGTAAGGATTATTAGAAGCACTCCGATTCATCCAAAAAGTTGATTGCAGGAATAATAAACATTTTATAAAAGATACAATACATACGTCGTTCAGCCCAGAGTCTAAAATCAAACAATTATGAGAAAAGTAGATCATACAATTATTTACTCATAATATTATTATTCCTCAAAAATTTTATACAAATGAACATAAACTGCAATTTTGATAAATTTATGTAATAAACATATTTTGATATCAAAAAGATAGCACACTTGATATAATAATTCTACTATTTAGTGAACGTATTATTTTTCGTTAAGCTCGAACTAAAGAATTCCGATTTTTATCTTTGAAGTCGGTTAAAATTTTGACAAATCGATGAATTTCAATCTTTTCATTTGGTTCGTCGTCAGTTAGTCTAGTAGGTATACTTGCATTAATTTTGGGCGAATTCAATCGTAGGTTTGCCAAAAAAAAATAGTTTTTTATGTGGAGAAAATTTCAATTAAAATCGATTTACTTGCAAGTACATATACCTATATAGCATAGTACTTACGTCATACATGCGAACCGAATATAGTCACATTTTTAGAATCATAAAAGGCGTAAAATGCCAAGACATAACACTTACCCTCCTAAAATTCTGGCTTTCAAAATACTTCAGTGTTTTTAACCTGAAAACAAAAGGATACTTTTCTTTTATTTTTTTCTTCATTCCGTTTCCTTTTCGTTTCTCGGTTTAACTTTATTGTGAGCTTAGTCTGTACGAACGGTACACAACAGCTGTACAATGAGCTCTAAGCTTTCACAATTTATTATGACGTTACGTAGACAGCAGCGCAAAAACTTGTTTTTCTCTGCAGTTATGGAACTTATATTTTAGAATCTAGACCTAAACGTACGCATTGTATGTTGTGTACATTATGGTAAGTTTTTCAATTATAAAAAAAACAAACCATTTAGTAATATAAATACCTTTATATGCATGTATATATGTATTGTAAAGTAAAAAAAGTATATAAATCAACTAAGACCTATATTTTCGTTACAAATCGTTGCTTTGAGAAAGTTTTTGTATCGACGATATAGAATGTATTGAAAAATACGTAATAATGTTAATGTGGCAAAAATAATCAATACAAGCCGTTTAAATATTGATTTTTTTCAACTGGAGAACGAATGTCTAGGTTTAAAAAGTGAAAAATAATAATAATAACAATAAGCGTTCGTCGATACTTTCAATTATTAGTGTATATATGTATACCTCCAACACGAAAACTGGGAAAATTCTCGACTTTTTTAAACCTAAGTCGGCTTTTCTTTATAGCGAAACCGAGTGTAAAAGTAAAAGTAAACTGTAAATTTATTACAACTCGATCGGCAAAGTTTAAGTTTAATTTTTCAAGCGCTCTGCACTTTTGTTTTAATGGTTGCGAGTAATAAAAAAAGTATACTTTTGGCAATTGAACGGTAAATAATATTTTAGTAATAATATTGTATTAAAAAAAAAAAAAAAAACAATACAAACCAAAGTACCTAGTGAGTTCCAACAATTCTAGTCAATATAAAATAAAGTGATCACTTGTTTATACACCTTCAAGACTGAAAATGAAAAACGACGGTAAAAATCTAAAATCAACCGAATCGATGCAGAAGCTGAACATCATTTTAACATCGTTCCCACTTATAGTAACCGAAAAAACTAATGCGTATAATTTAAATTTACTGTAATACTAAAATTAGCCCGTCGAGTTAAAACTTTACAAACTTAAAACTTTTAAATCGTATCTTTATTTGACGTAAACGTTATATTTATTTTGTTCACTCGCTTTTTGCGGTATCTGGTTTTTTTGTACAGTAATTTATAATCTGTAACGACTTTTCGAGTGATTTTCGAACCGACTAATCCACGCACGAAACAAACTTAAAAAAGGGAGCGCCGGGATCAGTCTGGGTTGCGTGGGTAGTTTGACGGGATAGCGACTACGCTTTGGGTGGGTCATTAGCTTAGAAGTTGTGGTTTAAACGCGTTATTTAATTTCTGAAAGCAATGATAAATCATTGCCTTCAAAAATACGATTCTGAGCCAGCTCAGTTGTCTAGTATACGTCGTGGTAAAAACAAATTTAACAATAATTACTCTTGTCAAATCTGTATCTTTCCTATTTTATTATTGTGTAAAAGTTTCAGCTTGGTCCAATCTTTAATTTGGATGTTATAATCAAAAACATCTAAATCGATGTGGAAAAAACACGTTTCCCGTGATTATTTGTTCCCCCAAGGTCGATTACTCCCTTAAAAATGATCAAAATGGTTTGAAAACTCAGCAGTTAACTCGTTAAACCCTTTTTAATGACACATTCAAGTCAAACGGAGCACTTTTGGGAATTTGACTGTTTTCGTTTTTTCCTCAGAACCAAAAAATAATCAACGTTTCAAATAAAGTACTATCTCGGATCAACTATCGATCTTTTGAGGTAATGTACGTTAAAATTGAAGCATTTTTTCTACTAGAAAAAGTGATCACAAAAATTTTAAAAAAACCTAATCCTAGTCCCTAGGGTCTCCCTTTCTGACTTTTCCATAACGTGTTGTCATCCTAAACAAAGCTGTATGCGGAATTTCAGCTAGATAGGACAATGGAATGCGGGTTAAATGTTAATTACAAGATTTGAAAATAAAATAATACTTGAAAAAAAAACGCAAAAAACTTTTTTTTGGGAGTGAAATTCAAACCAGAGCGGCACCCAGTCGACAAACAATATATAATATTATAGTGTGACGCACCATTTTATCGACACTATTCTTGTACGCTCTTGGAAACTACAGGGCCGATTTTTTTGAAATTTTCGTATACTTATAGCAATTTTTGTTTTACATAACATATTAAATTTTTAATTCTTAAATAATAAAATTGGGTAATTTACAATTATTTTTCAAAAAAAAAAAAAAACACAAAATAACAAATTTCGGCCAATTTTCAGAAATAAAACGACTATAAAAAAGAATTGTGACTAACGATTCTTAAAATTTTTTAGTTACGAACAGTTATATATGTTGTTAGCATTGTATTAAATTTTCAAAACTTTTTCTGGAAAATTTAAGTTTTTATTGAAATTAAATGACAATAAAATTGAAAATTTTTATAAATTTCAAAGTTCAATCTTTAGCTCAAAAATTTTGTGAAAAGTTTTGAAATTTGCCTCACACCTGCACATTACTAATGTTAACATTGTGTGAAAATATAAAATCTTTCCAATCATTATTTTGGGAGTTATGACCAATTAACAAAATTGATTTTGTCAAAAATGCGTTTTCCGTACTTTTTCCGTTTTTTCTTAAATTTATTTTTTGTTTTTCCTGAAAAACTTTTTTGGAATTGAAAATTTCTTAAAAAAACACGATCAATAATGCTCCAAGGATATAAAGTTCTCTACCGGAAAGAGGTACTGTTGTTGAAGATCGGAGCAATTCCCTAGGAGCTACACGTGCCACAGACACAAAAATAAAAAACACATCTCTGTTAAATTAATAGCTTCCCCGCTTCGCTCAGAATCTAAAATAGGTATAATATTGTTGTAATAATGTCATCATGCGTAACGGTCGTCACGTTTCAGGTTGTGCCAAAAGATTACAAGACAATGGCGGCCCTGTCGAAAGCGATCGCCAAAAACATACTGTTCTCGCACTTGGACGAGAACGAGCGGTCCGACATATTCGACGCCATGTTCCCGGTCACGTTTTTACAGGGCGAGTCTATCATTCAACAGGGTGACGAGGGCGACAACTTTTACGTAATCGATGTCGGTGAAGTCGAGGTATGCGACATGCTTTATGAAAATTCGAGTTATATGTCCTTATATAGGGTGTTCCATAAAGATAGGTCAATTTAAAAAGCCCGCCATTTTTTTATTTTTGGGTTGGCAACATTGTGTGAATGATTTTTCTTATCACGGGTCCTTGACAATACATACGATAAAAAAGTTGTTTAGTTTCGGAAGTGTCAATAACCACAATGAGGTTGTTTTTAAATCGACCTTTCTCATTGGAACACCCATAACGGACCATGGAACCCATAATTGACCATGGGACCCATAATGGACCATGGGACCTCTCCACGGTTATTGACATCTCCATAACACTCTAAACTAAAACGGTGGGCTTTTTAAATCGACCTATATTTTTGAAACACCCTATGCTTTATCAGTGGCGTAGCCAGGATTTCAGAAAAGGGACGATGGGGGGGGGCTATAGTAAAAAGTCCAAAGGGTTTGTTTTTTTTAGAGTTTTACACCAATATCATGTTTTATTTTTGATTTCATGTTGTAACTTAAAATTGGTCGAGGTACCACACACAACATTTACTTTTTTTTGTGTACCTGATTATCTACTCTCCCTACATGTACTATTTAAACTTCAAAAAAAACAAAGTTTTATGCAATATTTTTCAGTTTTCGTGGTCAAAAACGGTTTCTGTTTTATTTTCCGGGTTACCCGGTTTTCCGAACCGTTTTTACTTCCTAACTCTGATACAACCCAAGAACTTTAATCATTCGCATATATTTGTTGAGCAAATGCATATTGAAGAATTTCTGGTTTAATACGAATTCGTATTATGATAAATTAAATTCGTATAAATCAAAAAAAAAAAAAA